>CAUJNA010000835.1:770349-782849 GCA_963377175.1 Effrenium voratum
TCTCAACAGGAACGGGGGGAAACAAATCTTAGGAAGGAAAAGGGAGGAAGAATCTGGAAAGTTCAGGGGGGTGTCAAGGGAACCCGGTCGGCTGATGCTCAGAATGCCAATTCTATCCGCGGACAGACCGCTCCGCACTCACTCCTTTTATGCTGTCGGTGCCGGAAAGTTTGCCTGTTCAAAGTGCAAGCGGAAGAACCCGGGCGAGCCGACAAGCCCCTGTTCAAAGTGCACGCGGGAGAACGGGCGGCTCAACAACCCGCTCTGCCAGGATAGCTCGGCGCCGAGCGCTTTGGGAGAGGTGGGTGGGTGAAAAACAACATAGAAGCATGTGTCATGCGATCAATGAGACCGGGAACCCTTGAGCCAGAGTTGGCGCACGACCAGCCCTAGGAGCAACCCCGCAAAACCCAAGTGAAAACACTCAGCGTTCAGGGGGGTGTCAAGGGAACCCGGTCGGCTGATGCTCAGAATGCCAATTCTATCCGCGGACAGACCGCTCCGCACTCACTCCTTTTATGCTGTCGGTGCCGGAAAGTTTGCCTGTTCAAAGTGCAAGCGGAAGAACGGGCGAGCCGACAAGCCCCCCCTTTAGTATCCGGCACCGACTGAGCTCACACATTCAAACCCCCCCTTCAGTGCGAAGGGAAGGTGCTCCTTAGAGGCAGCGAAAAGCCAGGCGGAAAGCACAGAGATGTGACTGCAACAGCGGGGCAAAGGCATGTCTCTTTTCAATCAGCTACATGGTTTGCAAGGCCTCTGGCCAATTAGCATCGGGAGGGCACAGGCATACTGATCTTGGTGCAAAAAGCTCGGAAAGGCTGACTCTCCAACGCACAGCCTTTGAGAAGTTATCAGGGGTTCTGCCTCTGCTAAGGTCATCTGCCCAAGCGTTTGAAGACCCCGGCAAGTGAAACACTCTGACCTGCGTCTGCTGCGTGACAGCGTAACGCGCAATGCACTGCAACACTCTGCACAGGGGCCACGATGTGGTGAAAAGGGAATTGATTCCAGCCTCTGCCCCCGTGTTGTCACAGCCCAAGCGTAATGTGAAGCTGCGAGAGCCAGCCGGGCAGAACTTGCAAGACAGCAGCATCAAGCAAAGTTGAGCCAGCGCCTCAAAGCTGGCAATGTAGCTTTGAGCGCCCTTCTCTAGCTGTAACCATGGCAAGATATCGGACACAAGGAAGGTCTCAGAGAAGAAATAGAGGCCGGTGCCCGAGCTGACCCATCCTCCTATCCCCCAGGTGTTGCCAGACGCCATGGCGTCTGCTGCTGACTCTAACCGGGAGGGCGGTGTGCCCACAAGAGTCATTTCCACTGGCATGGAACGCATCACCAGTTGAAACCATTTCAAGGTGTTGATGGTCTCTGCGGAAGAGTTGGTATCACGAATCCGGACCCAAATGCTCCTGTCGCCGGACATCATCTCAGGAACATCTGCGAAGTTGCGGACTGGGTGCCTCCCCACTTGCACCAGGGGAGAACCGGGGGCAACTGGTGCAAATGGCAGCGGATCGCAAACCCGATTGCTACATCGCAAAGATTGGCGAAAATTTTGCCACTCTGAGTACGGTATGGAGAAAAGCGTTGCCGCCGGGCATCGCATTGCCGCGTACAAGTCGCTGAGCCAGGGCCTCAAAAAGCGGAAGAGGTTTGTGCACCACATTAGCAGGCCAATGAGCTTCTCCAACTCTCGCTTGGTTATCTTGCCGCTTTTGCTTTCCAGAAGGCGCGAGATCTGCGACACGCAGGACTCCCTCTTTGAGCCCGGCAGGGTAGCTGTTCGGCGCTGGGCGTCAATTTGCCAGCCGTTCCAGGAGAGTGTGGGCCCGAGCTCTGTTTTGTCCCATGAAAGCGGCAAACCCAGCACCCTCCAGAATAACGTCGCTGCACACGCGTAAGCTGGTGCCGAATCTTCATCAAAAATGAAAAGATTGTCGTCCACGTAGCAAAATGCAGCGTGAAACACAAACAGCCAGATATGCATGAGTCGTACGAGGGCGCTGGATAGTCTGGCCCACCAATATCCAGACCACCTACCACCGAAGTGGCATGTCTTGTAAAGAAAAACTCTGGAGCCGAACTTGAACATGTGCAAACCTTGCTCGCTAGGATGGATCAGGATCTGTTTGTGCGCTGCTCGCACGTCCAGGGAAAAGAGGGTCAGCCGCTTGCTGCGGTCAATGGCCGAAAACGCCTCCTTAACATCGCTCAGCGTAGGCAGCGAAATCCTCTCTGGTATGACAGGTTGGAGCTCGTGGAGTCGACCACAAGTCTCGGTTTTCTGTTGGGAGCAACAACCAGCCCCAGCTTGTTGATGGCTACCATGCCCGGCCAGCGGCGGTGCGCTTCCTCCAAGGAAAGGGTCCATTCTTGCACGTAGCCAGCCTGGATTTCTTCCTCAATGATCTTTTGGACTGTGTCCGGATCCGAGGAAGCGGATTTCCAGTTGCTTTCATGCAACTGGAAATCATCTTTCTGCCCCTGATCCCGGTCGTCCGCCGGCCACAGGCCTGATGGAGGAATTGGGGCAGCACCCCTGACGCAAGCAGGTCGGGCAAGGACTCGTCCGGGTCTTTGCAAAGTTGCAGCAAGGCCCGAAGCAGGCCCAACCGGAATGGCTGTCCAGGAAGAACCGCAAGATCCGTCTGCAGCCCCTTGCGAAGCAACCAAACGTTGAGCGCGTGCAAGAATTGGCTGAGAATTTCTTCAGAAAAGAAAGCCTCTGCGCGTTTTTCCTTGATGCACTGCTGCAAATGAATGTGAAGCTGCTGAGTGACAATCATATGCAACCACTCGCGCCTGACTGATTGGAAGATATCCTTGTGCTGCGAATTCCCTTGCCACAGAGCAGAGCTGATTAGGCTGCCCCCATCACGGATTTGGACAGGTTGGGGAACTCTTGGAGAATAAAGGCTCCGGAACTCACGCGCCGGAACCCGAAGTTTCCCAGTTTTGGTCACAAAATTGCACAAGATGGCAGCCGCCCGCTCCGTCAGCTTGGCGGGGTAGTCTGCCTTTTTGGAGCTGATCCCAGCACCAGTGTGCTCGCGTTTGCCTTCCATGTGCAAGTGCTCATTTTTATCATGCGGACAGCTTGCAGCAAGCGACCGTAACGCTGGGCAACACGAGCACAGGCACCAGTGCTTGTGGATGTTCAGGTCGACACTGCAAGCTGATACCCAACAGCAGGACGCACAAGTGGACAGCAGAAACTGCTTAGCGCTCTCCTGCAAAAAGGCCGCGCTGTTAGGAGGCTGCTCGAAAACCACGACCCCTCCGCAGGAGAAGACTGCCAGCAACAATTGCCATGTCCTTGTGTGCAGCTCCAGACTGTCTTGCGAGCAAACAAATGCGTCCCAGTTGCAGCCCGGCCGGCCCTGCGGCCCGGGGCCAGAAGCTGATTCAAGGAACTCGCCCGGGCTGGCCCAGGCGCATCCTACGAGCCCCGACCAGGCTAGGCACATCAAGTCAGCAAAGGTGCTGTCATCCAAGAGATTCATTTCAGGGCTGAAGGCAATGTCCTGTGGCGCAAACGTGTCACATTGCAGCGACTCCATGGCCAAGGTCATAGTACAGTTTGAGCCGGAAAACAAATCCAGAAACAGTCGTGGCAGCTGCTCTGCCTCCCCCTGGGCATGCCGTCCCACGGGGGCATGCCGGGCATGCTGCCCGATTGCCGCGAGCGCAACTGCCGGAACTCCAGCTGCTCTGGAGGGGTGTTGCGTTGCTGTAGGGCGTTGCCCTCTGCTTGGACTGCTTCCAAAGCGTGCTGGCGCCTGTGGGGCAGTGTGTCCCCTGTCTGTCTGCTGGGCGCCGCTTGCTGGCGCGCAAGGCTCCCAATTTCCCGGCGGACGTTCCTCTGGAAGCGCCGCCGGCAGCCTGCTGCTTGACTGCGTAGGGTCGGATTCCCGGCCAAGATGCTGGCCCAACCCAGGTGGTCGGGTACCTGGGTCCGGGCGCCCTCAATTTGAGGGCTTGTGTTCGGACGCCTTGTGTTTTTTGCCACAAGGCTTGCCGGAAGGCAACTTGACTGGACACACGTGGGCATATTTGCAATCTGGCAGAGAGCAACCGTATGTGTTGAATCTCATGCAAATGGAACATTTCCGTCCTGCATCATCCACAAAGAAAGTGGCCCAGTTTCGGCCCTGTGAAGAGCCTTGCCCTCGTTCATCCGATCGGCTGCGAGGGCGCTCCACGCCCTTGCCCTTGCCTTTGCCCGGCCGGACTTCCAATTGTTTCGGCATTTTGGGTCGCGGCATCAGGAGGGAGTGGAGATCAGCTCTGACTTGCGTCATTTCCACTAGCGCCTCATCCAAGCTCCAGCCATCTGCGTGCAGCCGCGAGATCTCGCTCCACATGGCTCGGTCAGCATGCAGGAGTTCCTGCATAGAGACTCCCCTCAGACCGCTGGAGCTGTCCAAGCGGGGGAAGACCAAGTCCAGAAATTTCTTGTCGTAGGCTTTGAAATGCAGCAGGTGCGCTCCTCCCGAAAGCACATACGCGTTGCGCAGTACCAGCTGCATCTTCTGTAGGAAATTTGGGGTCAATGACACCCCTTCAAGCTGCAGCTCGGGAGCGTCGTCAAAGCACGCTTGAGTCAGCCACTGGATTTCGGACCTGGGCTGGCGAGACGCCTTGGCTTCGACTTTCTCCTGGTACGCGCGCTGCGACATGCGGACTTGCCAAGGAATCCAGCGGAGCTGCTGCTGTGGTCGCAGGGAGTCGTGGACTATGGACCACAGCCGCACGCTGGGTAAGCAGTCAGCGTCAAGCACTTCTCCTGGAAAAGAAGATTTGAACTGGGAGATCATGGATTGCATTGCCTCCTGCGTCAATTTGGGGGGGGCCGAGTCTGGCCAGGAGCTGGCGATTCCCTGCGAAGAAGCTTGGGGCGCAGAAGGCGCCGGCACAGGATCAGTTTCCTGCGGAGCGCACAAAGGCCTGGCCCTGAGCCACAGTAGCCTGATTTTACTGGCTTCTGCTGATCGGAGGCGCAGCGCCTCAGGTTGCCCGTCCTCTGGCAAAAGTAAATTGATGAGCGGGTCCAAATCTTCCACTTTGCAGCTTGAAAAGGCGAACAATTCAGGTGAAACAAAATGCATGATGTTCTGTTGCACCTCGGGTGCCATTTTGAGGTCCGCCATGAGGGCTGACCATTCCGGATTACCGGAGTCAGGCTCTGGCGCATCAACAACAATTGCATCCATGGTTTGGCAAGCCTAAGCAAGACGCCTCAAAAATTGAGCCCAGGCTGCCTCGCGCAACCTTGCACAGCAGTTGCTCAGCTGGCTGGCTTGCCAGGAGACAGACCCCCTCCCCGGCATAGCTGCACAAAACAGAAAAAAAACAAAGGAAGTCCCCGCAAGTGCTCCACAGCCAAGCAAGAGACTGAGGGGGGGGCATAGGGAGAATCCGGGACAAAAGACACCCCGTTGCAACAAGGCCGAGACGGTATATCCGGAAAGACATCCCAAAGGAGCTCCAGCAGCAATGCGAGACACTGTGTACCTGCAAATGGCTGGTGCCATGCGATGGCCATAAGCATTTCAAAAAAAAAAGAAGGAAAAGAGCAACAGCCACTCGTTCCACGCAATGCACTTCTTTTTTCTTTTTTGAGGTCGTCAGAATTACTGCAAAACAGAGTCTAAGATGCGTCTGCAAGTGACTCGCTTGCAACACAGGTACTCTGCTGGTACTTCATGCAAAACCCTGCAAGACTCGTGAGCCGCAGCTCCGCAGGCAATGTGTGCTACCTGCTCTGCCTTTTCCACTTTGGCCCTGTCGAGCCCAGACTGCGCCAAGGCGTGAATGACGCCAGACACGGGGTTGTGTGCAATTAGCGGGGTCCAAAACTCATTGCTTGCTGCATCGGTATGTCTCGAGCCTGATTCAGAATCAGAGTCGGTGTCTGATCCCGACGATGGCTCGGAGCTTGTGGGATCCAAGTCCGCTGACCCTGCCTCGCCGCCTGCTGCTGGCTGAGGAGCGTTCAAACCAGGTTTGGGCCTGTTGACTGTCAGGGGTAGAAAGGGCTGCGGAGGCAACGGGATGCGCGCGAACTGAATCTCAGGCGGGGACAACTGGGATCCCCTGGCCAAAGGTCTGAGGCAGCACCATCCTGCGCGGATGGCGGTAATCACGGATTCTTGGACGTACAAGGCATCTGCGGTATCGTCTCTGCCGTACAGTTGTACACTGTCAGATCGACTTATGTGATGACCTTGCTCAGCCCTGGCTGCTCTGTCAAGTCGGAGTTGCTTTGCGCTGGCAAGGACTGTGGCCTTCATACTGTGAAGTGTGAAGGACAGAGCTGGCTGTCTGTCTACCAGGGGCGTGCGTAGCCAAGGGCACTGCACAAAAGAACGAAACCAGAATAGTGCCTGTTGATAGCTCATTGGTCGTGAGAAAAATGGTCTCGCGTCGTCGGGCAAAATGAAATCAGGGCACCAATCAGGAGACCACTGCTGCCGGCCTTCGTTCCAAACACTTTGCAAAGTCGAAAGCCATGAATGCACCCAACCGTGATTGGGGTCTGCAGAGGCCAAGCCGATGCAATGCACGGCAAACGCCGTGCCACTGTGTGTGGTTTTTGTTCGCCAGCAAATGCCTCTGAGCACTCCACGCTCGGCACACAACGAGCACAAGCGAATATGTTGAATGTCATTGAATCTGAAAGAGGCCCACACTGCTAGCAAGAAGGCGCCCAGACACAGGCGCTCGAACCTACTGCACTCGTGAGACAGAATTCGAGATTCCCAATGAAAGATTACTGCCCACGGAACAGGAATTGCTTCCCGCTTTTCATATGGTGTTTTCGACTTCAAGTGGTCCCCAACCAAAGGGCTCGACAGAAGGTCACAAATGTGAGCTGCAGCTGCGTGCTTGGCGACCCATCTGAGGCCCTTCGCCACTGATGAAACAGCTGAACGAACTTCTGCTCTGTCCGTTGAGGCGCCCTGCCTCGCAATGAGCAGGAAATCTAGCAGGTGATGCACACGCAAATCTTGCCACAGTAAGTGGTTGTGACGTGTGAACTGGGAAAACTTTGCCCATTGCCGAAAGTAGTTGTCCAAAGTTGCCACACCTGCAGATCGCAAGCACACTGCGATAAGTTCTTGAGGGTTGGAGCTCTGACAAGATGCGGCATACAGTTCTGATACGGACCCCAAGTCTTGAATAATGGAAAGCCAGGTTGAGCAAACCTTGGACCTGCCTACAGATTCCAAATCGCTTTGTAACACGAAGCCTGACGCGACACGATTTGTCTGAGCAGGTTTGGGAAGCCATGCTGGCCGCGGCGCCGTATTTGCAGGCAATGCAGTTTTGGTCACCTGCGCAGGGGCAGACGCGTGCGCTGGGCACGGCGCCCTCGGCTGCAAATGGCTCCTCGGCGCTGGTCTCCCAGGTGGAGGGGCCTTTGGGGTGGCCAGATGCGCAAAACAGGGCAAGCGCGGTCTGCTCAAGGACACCAGAGGTGGAGCTTGAGGGGCTGGTGTGGGGATAAAAAGTCCAGGGGGCTGAGGAAACCTAGTCATGGTCGGCAAGGGGCCCCACCAAAATGGGTTGTTGGCCATTGCATGCGGTTTGGGACGAGGATTGTGTGAAACTGGCCGCTCGTCCGGCGCATCGTTATGCGCGGCTCCCGGTTCGGGAGTTGACTGGTCCCGCTTCCGTTTGGAAGCGAGGTTCACGGCACGTGACAACGACATGCTGAATAAGACGGCAAGCAATTCATGCCAACCGGTCTTACCCTCAAAAGGCATGCACCTGCGAGCCACGGGGAAGCCGAAAAGAGAAACCCAAAAGCCACCGCCCCTGCGCAAATGCCAGGCTTGCAAGAGCAATGAGAAGTTAAAAGCTGACAGCCACTCATCGTTGCAAGGGAATATGCTAGCCAAGCCGGAGTGAACTAATCAATTACAAGCACGTTGGATGTATCAGCAAACAACAGTGTTTGCTGATCGGCGTTGGGTCACAACATGCGCACAGGGCAAATCACTTGGCAAGGGGGGGGCAATGTGAGCGACATAGCCATTGCTGGCATCCCGCCCGCTAATCTACCGCAAGCCAACAAGGATGGCCACCAAACGGCCCGTGCTCTGTCGGGAATGGCCCGATGTCAAAGAAAGGAAAAGAGCATCCCGTCGCAGGATCTTCGGCAGGCGGCCCCAATCAGCAAAGGGGCCAGTTTAAAAACACGAGACCATGCCGACAGAGAAACAATGCGAGGGTGAAAAACAACATAGAAGCATGTGTCATGCGATCAATGAGACCGGGAACCCTTGAGCCGGAGTTGGCGCACGACCAACCCTAGGAGCAACCCCGCAAAACCCAAGTGAAAACACTCAGCGGCCTTAAAGGGAAGGGGGGAAAGGATCTCAACAGGGAAAGGGAAGGAGGAATAGGGAGAAGATCTCAGCGGGGGGAAAGGCCTTAGGGGGGAAAGGGGGGGAAGGATCTCAACAGGGAAAGGGGGGGAAAGATGTCAGGGAGGAAAGGGACAAGATCCCAGGGAGGAAAGGCCTTAGGGGGGAAAGTGGGGGAAAGGGAGGAAAAGGGAGAAGATCTCAGGGGGGAAAAGGCCTTAGGGGGGAAAGGGGGGAAAGGATCTCAACAGGGAGAGTGCGGAAAACATCTTAGGGAGGAAACGGGGAAAACATCAGAGGGAAAAAGGCCTTAGGGCGGAAAGGGGGAATGGATCTCAACAAAGAAAGGGGGGCACACATCTCAGAGGGGAAGGGGGCAAGGGGAGAATTCCAAAGGGACGCAAATAAGAAAGCAGGCCTGTAATGTCGGCGGCCTGAGCCGGAGGCGTTAAAATAGGATCTCAACACACAGTACGAAGACTGATTCCACTGCCCCCAGAACCACTACTCTCAAGAAAGATACATTGTGTACCCATTGTGCGGTGGAACAGCAGGGTCCGCCAATCGCCCAACATGCACATGCTAAGAGAGCAAGTTGTAGTTGGAGAAAATTAAGTGCTGTGATTTCTTTCCATAACTGGCCTTGATGACTGCACCGGAACGCACTTGCGGCTAAAAGTCATCTGACAAGCAGCTCATTATGCAAAGCATCAACTGCAATCAATATGATAGCTCCTCTCCCCACAAGCCCGTAGCATCGTAGACGAGTAGGCGAAAGCATCATTGCAGGCGGCGATAATCTCGCGGTGATAGCCCTTGGCAATATACTGTCGGGCCGAATTGCACATCGACTTGGCCCAACAACATCGAATGCAAGAACCTAGCCCTATAACCTTGTGGGATCACACAGCATTAAACTCATACCATGCTCGTACCCTGACCTCAGCTGCAGGTTCACCTAACAAACTGATTTCCTTGTGCGGTGGCCTGCACACCCGAGGGTATCAGCCGCAGCGGCCGCAGCATCGGATGCTTGCTGGCACCCGTCAACTCACGTGCGGTCAGGGGCAATTTAGAGTCTGCGCCCAAGAGGTCGCCCCAAAGGTGCTAAAGGTATGTCGGGCTCAAAACTTGGCTGTCTGGTTTAATACACAAAGCGGGCTGCGCGTGCTATTGGTGCTATTTGGGAGTCGGATGCATGCTACAAGAGACGACGAAAAGCACAGTGATGCACAGTGGCTTTGAAAGCGGGGAGTGGGTATCTGGGTGACCTGATGGGATCTGTGAATTGGCTTGCCTCGCGAGAGACTGGCAGAATGTCGGTCAACTCGTCCTCTGTGTTGGTGTGTGTGTGTGTACTGCTCTTCTTGCTTGGCGTGAACATGGCACAAGCCAAATACAGTCAGTGGTGATGTTGCGAGCTGATATCTGCAAGCGTCAACAAACCTTCAGAAGATGGCTGATGCGCAGCACACAAGGCGATGCTGTGATGAAGACTCACGACACAAACAACATCGTGGTTCAGCCACTTGGTGACCGGCGCAACATGCGATCGTTTATATAAGGTCCTTCTCTTGGCATCCTAGAATCTCTAAGTTGAGCATTGTTGATGGATGTAATGCCAACAAGTCTGTATGCGGAAAAAAACACATGCGCCAGCTGCACAGACTTTGCGGTGTCACAAACTCGCAGACCCAGCAATGCAAGCACGGCCGCACACAACAGCACTCATTTGTTGGTTCATGCGGATGCGGAGGCGTAGGGTATACAATTTAGTATCCTCCCGCTGGTCTGCAATCGGCTCGCATACAGTATGCACTGCATTTTGCAGATTGTACAAATAACAAGTTGAGCAGGTCACCACAAGTAGACTTAACCACGGCAACCGAGCCATATTCAAGCAGCCGTTCATCTCATCGGGAGCATGGTAGAACTGCATCTAATCAAAGTGCTCATCGCGGCATACAGTGCCCACAGCTTGTTCACCGCGAGGTACATCACGAGCAAGCGTTCTGTCAAACAATTTGAGTAGCCAGAGTGGTCACTTTCAGCTGTTGAAGGGCATTGCATGGGACAACTTTGGAGCCATCTGAAGGCAATGAAGTGGAACGGACAGGGCGAGCATACGCTGCCCTTGTCTGAAGAACGAGCACGTATGCGATGTATGCGAGGTCTCTTCGACCAGCTCAAAAAAGCTGAGGCGAATGAAACAGATGGGCAACTGCAGCAAACAAGCATTGTGCCAAATGCCAAGCAAACACGCCGGACCTTTCCTGACAAGCAACCATAGTCCCCTCCCCATCCAGGCCGTTCATTTGCATTTAGGCAATGTGGCTTGCGCTGAGCCGCAAAGCAACAAAGACCCTCTGTCACTCACTGCGTTGGCCACGCTACAAAAAACATGCCCTGCTTCGGCAAACACCAAGACTAGCTTGGCTTGTCAATTTGACAGTGCCTTCAGATTGTCTGGAAGGCCACGGGGTCCTCAGCACGGATACACACGCACAAACGCGCATGGGTCATAACCCCCCCAAAACCCCCTTCCACTCACATTCAATCAGTCCTCACTCAACGCATCCGGATCGTTTGCCACCTGGCATCGCGCATGCTGTTCTCTTCTCAAACAAGCGGTTGCAATCTGCGCACAGTGGTACCAACCCTGTCACACACACACACACACACACATGGCTAACCATTTGAATACTGGCTTCGGCTCAGACACCATCATGCAAAGCCGCAGGGACACCAGCCTGAAAATTGCATAAGCAAGCGCTGCAGCACACCTGGCATGGGAATTGGCAAGCAACAATCATTATTGTGGAACTTCATGAGAAGCAACGTATCTACTTCATTGCGGTTCAATGTGGTTCCAACAATCGTGGACCAATGCGTGTTCGGACACGCTTTGGTTCAGGCTTGTGACAGGGCCATTGGCTGTCAGAAGCAAGGATCCTGCAAGATGTTTTCGCTCTACACTCAAAAAGTATTCCCAAAATCACCTCTTTCGCTTTTGCTACGATTCGGATTACCCGCACGCTGCAAAAGGACAAGCATCCCTGCTCTACAACCGGCCCCCAAGCCCCTGAGCGAGAGCTGTCAAGTTCTGTCTGCCATCCCTGAGCGACCCACACAGACGCCACCAACAAAGAGCTGAGTTCCTGCAAAGGCTGCAAACGTCGAAAGCTACTTCACAGGTTTTTACACACTTCCCCCTTCCAGAAATGGGTATAAGCAGACACCTTTAGGGGGGCCTTCAGTGTGAGAACTTAATCAAGAAAATGATGATCCTCCCTTGCAAGGTTCGGAAGGCATGCATATGGATTCCAGGAAGTGAAGCATCTTTTCGAGGCCTGTGACCTGTCAGCTTGTCTGCAGGGGGTTGAGAAGGCTGACCTTTGGCATGACTATATCCTCGCTTCAGATTGACTTTTGGAGCTCAGTTGACATTCGGAGCTCAGTGGGCTCCAAGCACGTGGTGCTCACAGCTTCAGATCTCTAAACTGTCCTTTGACAGTAGGGTACCAGTAACAGCTTGCCCAAATCTTGTGGAACATGTCCAATGGAACCTCTTGCACAACTGTGCACAAACGGCTGCCAACTGCTGCCGCCGTCAAAACGCTGCCGTCCTTTCCGGGAAATGGTTCCAAGCTCATAGCCTGGAGGCAGCAAACAACAACTTACCGCCTAAACACATAGCAAAAACAACAAAGCAACCTGGTTCGAGTCAATGACAAACATCAACCTAAGAAAGCTGTCCTCCAAAGTTCAAAACCCACACGTCGCGTGAATTTGTCAAGAATTCATGGGCAAACCATTGCTACACCATTTCCAGGAATGTCCGTACTGCGCAGCCGACAACATGGATCACAGGGCCGCGCAAGCTGTCGGCGAATCATATTTCATGTGCTTGCCAAAGAGAAGGGTCGGTCACGCAGGTTGGCGTGCCCTGCAGGCTGAGTTCTGGGCTGGCTGGTTGCAGCGGTTGCATGCCTCGTCTGAGGGCAAAAGGGCTGCTTTTCTCCCAGCTTCGGCAGAGCTATTGTGTTCTAGGTTCGGCAGCACAGCAAAGGATTCTTTTCAGGATGCTTGTTTCCAAACTGCACCAGAGTCCGCAAAGGGTTGGAG
>CAUJNA010000835.1:785349-915349 GCA_963377175.1 Effrenium voratum
AAAATTTCCCAGCGTGGGTCTTGTCCTCCGTATTCACCTGTAACCAGTATGTGGGCAGCTGTAGAGTTCACAACATGGGATGGGCTCTGTACACAAGGATTGGGAAGCATTGGCTACTGGGTCCTTCTCCAGCGCATGTAAGCTGTGCAACGGCTCTTGGTGTCTTCTTTGGGCGGGACAGTGCTGATGGGGGATAACTCAATGCCATCTTGACTCGGGGCTGCAGCCAGCGATGCTTCTCGCCATTTGAGAAGTGGCATATGCCGGTTTAACGGTTTGGCTCGCGAAATAACTTCATATGATCCCATTTATTTGATGCTGGAAGGTCTGTTCAAGTGAATGATGAAATGTGCCTGTTCTGATTTGTCTGGGTACTGTATCACTCACATGTGTCTTGAATCTCGCCACAATAGCATGCGGAGACACTTCGACATGATCATCAATAACATGCTTGAAAACAAACATGCCGCGTTGAGCGTGCTCCACGTGCAATTCAGTGTGAGGCGAAGATGGTAATCAGCCTGCTGCTGACAGCGCCAGCTTCTGAAGCTGCCGAGCAAGCTCCTGGTCGACTCATGCTGCTCCAGCTAGGCAACATGCTTTCAATTCAAGTATCCGGTATTTGCGACTGGACGCTGCGGCCGGCGCGTATTCAGACAAATTACGCCAGCTTAGAGGCGTAAATATCAACAGAGCAAGATACTTCGTGTCAAAAAATCAGGTGCTTCAACCGCGAATGCCAATACACCTGCCAATCACACGGAAACAATCTTGAGAGCGTAGACTCCAAGCTCCTGCGCCAACACCCTGCTCTGAAACATCCTGCGCAACAGCGCCAAACAGAGCAGCGTAAAAGTTTCAAAGCACCCTGCGCAACTCGCAGTCTCACTCGCCAGCAACACCCTGCAACGGCATCCTGCAGAAATACTCCCAGTTGCACCCTAGCTCAGCACCCTAATATAGCACCCGGCGCAACAGCAACTCCCTCTTTGCCATAGCATCCTGCGCAACTCACAGTCACCTTCGCAGGCAAAGCACTGCGCGAAACAAGAACCAAAAAAACGACGGCCTGCAACAGCAGCCTGAGGAAAAGAGCCTTGCAAAAGCCCCGCACTCACAAAAGCCCCGCTCTCAAGCAGATGGCAACGGCACTCTGCAGTACCCAAACTGCCAAACTGCCAAACTGCTTCAACAGCAAAGCTCAGCTTCTGGACCTATGTACTCAGTGTGCTTAGGAAGCCCAACACCAACTTGTTTATTCTGGCCTCCTTGTTCCCGGAGTGTACCACAATGATGACACTTGACAACAGTATTGATGCCCGGGGAAAGCATGGTGTCTAGATCAGGCTGACCCGAGGCTTAGGCTGTCGGATCCAACCCTCAGAAATAAAATGTGAAGTGTGCAGTGTATGGGATCAGAACAAGGAACTAGCTACTCTGGCTTCAAGCCTAATTGCCAGGTTTCGGCACTAAGCACCCGCAAAGAATAGTCTGCATGCAGACAACGCAAAACAAGAAGTAGCATAACCACAGTACAAGATATCTGGTGCAGGCTCTTGTCTTTGGGTTCTTCAGCCTGCAAGGTGTTGAACTCATCACAAGTGTCCCATCCGCGTGAGATGACACGCTTGAAATGCAATGCCTCTCCCTCCCGACAGCTCCTGCTGCATTCGAGCTGCAACGACCTCCAGCGCCTGCCTATGATCTTCTGGTACCTGCCGTTGGCACAACATAGCAGAACAATCCTTTTGCCTGGTGCCGCTATATTAACGCAGCTGACACGAAAGAGATGGCACCAGCATGAGCGTTTGTGTGGCTGGCCAAACTGATGAATCACTATAAGCTTGCCGAGTCTGGACACAGCTGCTTCACGATTGACGGCGTCACAAGCTCGCGCACCGTGTGGTGTGCATCGCACGCAGACGTGACATCGGCCTGCGTTTGGCGGAACTCAAACAGGGAAGATCAAGCTCACTGCTCTACAAAACATTTCCTTGTGGCAGCACCTTAAAGGTGGGAACAAACCCCTAGACTACCAAGCAAAACACATTGCTTCAACCTTCCCAGCGAAAAGGTACACGGCATGGAAGCTGAAGCAGTGTGCATTCCCGGCACACTTACGAGGAAGCAGGAAACAGCGGCAACTGTAGAACCCCGCTGAATCTGCAGAGCCCTGTGCCACGGGCCAATGTCTGTTGCTTTCTGTTTCTTTACGTCGGAATTAAATGCAGTGATTGCCCAATTGGGCACCGAGCCAATTGAATCTCACCCCTCAAGAAGCAGGCCAGGGCTGGGGAGATCCAACACACACGATCCACGCATGGGGTTCGCCCGGCGCAACATGAATACGCGCGGCGCCACAGCGAGACCGATGCGACTCGCGCAATCTACGCAAAGGTTGATCTGGCAAAACACAAACTCGATGTGAGCACGCGCGATCCACACAAAAGGTTGATCCGGCGAAACGTACATGCGATCCGAACGCGGAGAGGGCTGTTTCAGCGCTACACAAATGCGCATGGCGCCACCAAGATAGCGATCCCACACACACACACACAATCCACGCAAAGAGTTGATCCGACGCAACACAAATCCGCACGGCGCCGCCGGGAGTAGTACACATTGGTTTAAACTTAAATCACAACCTGTATATTATACAACATTGCAAAACAAGAGGAACTTTTGGAAACTGAAATCACCACAACTATGATACTGAAATGGTTGCAACAAAAAATGCTTTGTTGGGCACTTGTTCCAACGTACATCACAGCCCAAATGAGACAAAATGGCTGCAGCAAACACACATTGTCAGCCTTCATGTTAACCTAAATCACAACCCAAACTGCAAAACAGCACGATTTATTGGCATTGTTTTAGAGATAAACCAAAACCTAATCAAGCTATCGATGCAACAACAGTGTGGAGAGTGTTTTTTAAGGAAAAACTGCGATTTCGCAACTTAACATGATTAGGTCTAACAGGATGCCCATCAGCTCTAAAAATCATCAACACACTTCACAGGTCTTCGTTGGGTCAGGTGCAATTTGCAGCTGGCTGGCACGTGCCATAAACCAAACAACAAACAACTCCACAGGCGAACGCGTGCTTTCCCGAGCCTGAATGCCGACCAGAAACATCACATCGGCCCTGCAAACATGGGCGGCGGATGGCTGGTCCTCCCTCTCGCACAATGTTATGTCAAGTCGTCAATGGTCAAGCCGCATTGCCATGGTTGCTCTCGCCTCTGCCATGCTGATAGAATGACTCACTGGCAAAAGTGACATCCCAAGTAGAAATGAGCAGCGGCTCTTGTGGCACTGTGAACTATGCATAATAAATATGTATATATATATATATATTAATATATACATATATATATATATATTAATGTATATATATGTATCCGTGTATAACTATGTTCGTATGTTCAGCTCCCACTTACTTGCTCATCCAATGGTATTGATCAGTGTGAGGAAGGTGCGCCTGATCCGCTCTGTACTGTACCAAAGCAAATCCTGACAATATGATTGTAGAAAAGTTGGTAGCAGCAACTGCGCTCAATGTTCAAGAGTTGACACATGTCACTTTGGGCCTCCAAAACCCTGCATACAAGTTCTTTTGCGCCCGGGCCGCGCCCTCCCCTGGAGTGGTCTCGTGCCACGATGAGACCTGACAGTGATCAAGCGCAGTGAAAATGCTGCACAATGGGGCAAGGACCATGGTATACCATAAATCTTCTGAATCCATGGCTGGCCTTGCAAGTCGAGAAGGTTCATAAACGTCTCCCCTGTGCTCCTCCTGGCCATGCCAAGTCTTTGCTCAATCCAATGGCCGTGTCAAAGCCACGTGTTCTTGATAAGTTTGATACAATTTTCGAGGTCTGCCACGCAAAAATGGGTCCAACGGGGGCATTTGATGCCTTGAAAAGCTCTTGCGTTCTCATATCAAACCTTCCATAGTTTGGGGCTGTGTGTCAAAAAACCGGTGCTTCACCACGGCGAAGGTCCCTACCAAGACAAACACCCTCCAACAGCACACTGCCCAACATCACCATCCTGTAGCAGCACATGGTTACCAGAACCCTTCAACAGCACTTTGCAACGCCTTGCAACAGCAAACTTCAGCACATTGCCAAAATCTCTAGTCACACCCTGCCCGCCCCTGGCCCAGCGCCCTTGAACAGTGCTCTGCGCAATTCTCAGTCACACTATCCAACGTTGCAACATACTCTGCAACAGCGCTTCACAGTTCAGGCTCTTCACCTGCACTGCTGTTGCCCTTCAGTCTTAGTAACACCCTGGCCCAGCCCGGCGCAGCACCTGCCGCCATTTCCCCTCAAGCTTTCAGATTTCTGAGGTTTCTGAGGATTTCGGAAACACTGACAATTCAGTTGCATCGTGTTATCACCTGTGGCCCGTGGCAGTGCATTATTGAGCTCCTGTTCTGCAAGAGGCCGACAAAGCGCTCACCGGTCTTGCTGCACCTCCCCAGACAGGATCTATCCGTCTCTGGTCTTCACCTTCCGTAGCTTTGGCCGCCAGGACTGTCCAACCTATGTTTCATTCAACCATGTCGCGACACATTTCCCGACCAGCTTGACACTTCCCACACAATTTGCTTTGACACTTTGCCGCGAGTGCCTCCGCAACGCCTGGAAGTCCTCTTCACTCACTTCGCAGCCCTGTCATGCAGGGCTGCTAACTGCTCGCAAGAGGCTACCAAGCAACATGTTCAAAATTGTGCAGTAAGTAGAACTCGTTCCAGCAAGATCTACCTTTACGAGACTATGCGCAGCAAGGGAATTAACTTGCTTTTCTTGCATTGGAGAGGCTTCGGGCACAAACACATGCCAACGTTGAGTTGTTTCTCTTCTAACAACCAGCCGATGCCGAAAGAAGGTAGCTTGAGTGCAATCAGTGCTGGGACATCTCCCTGCTCAGCTCTTTTGTGACACTTTGCAGCCAATCATTTTTCATCTGCACATACAGGTGAGAAGAGACTCGTTTTCGGTCTGCATGCGCACATACTGCAGCGATGCAGAACTGGACGAAAGCTCTTCTAAATCCAGGCTTTCCACCTGTGTGCCGCAAACGGAGTCAGCGCATAACTAGGAAAAGGCAAAACCACCTCAATGGCATCAACACAGGGAGCAGTTGCCAGTACTCCCCAGCACGTGGCATCGGTGTCAGGCTCTCACCGCTCGAGAAAGCGCCATGCCTTCGGCAAACGGCACCAAGCGTCCTAGCGGCAGCAACAAACTTTAAGCCTTCCAAAACAGTCAAACTTGCTTACAGAGCTGTCGTTTTTGCAGCCCAGCTCTGTGATGTTTTTTTTTTTTTTTTTTTTTTTTTTTTTATTTAGCCTTCCGGCTCGATCTGCCTGCAATCTTGGGGAATGGCCACCAGCAGCATCTTTTGAGAAAAGAATCAAAGAACATGAAAAGTATACATGCTTAAAATTAATGTGAAGGATGAGAATCGTCCTTACCACACATTTGTCATCACACATAGCTAACACATCACCTGCTAATTGGGACTGACAGCTGTGCAAGTGCCTGGCAGAATCGTCACACGGTTCTCGTTAAAATTGACAATTGATCCTGCCACACCCCCCCCCCCTCGATCCCCATGGGGGAGGGGGGGCGGTTGGGGGTTGGGGCAGTTGGCGAGGTTCGGCGGGGAGGCGGTGCGTGAAACCTTCAAATGCGGAATCTACACCTGTCTTCAAAGCATCATGTAATTTTTGTCAAAGCCAACAAGTCCATTGCATGACTTTTTCGACACTTTGGCCGAAGGCAGACTGGACTTTCATCGTGGACTTGCATCAACACTTTGAGACTTGCCCAAAAAAATGAGACGGATTGTCCATGATGGATTGGCCACATACCCTTGCTTGCACTTGTTTTCAATCGAAGCCGAACGCCTACATAGCTCTTTCAGCCAGGTAGCTGCAACCTGTCAATAGCCTAACGCTCCCATCCAAGGTGAAAAGAGATCTCGGGAGTTTGGTGAGGGGAAATATCGCCTCGAAAAACTCGCAGCAGCTCAGCCTGCTTCATACCGCTTTTGGATCCTTGCTTTGTCTCCGAAGACCTGCAAACTGCTGCAGCATGATGCCAGGTGCAATTGGTGCTTATTTCCAGTGCTTAGTTGCAATGTTTAGCACTTGACATTGATCTAGTGGTTGACTCAATGACTCACTCAATGTTCCGACGAGCTAGGAATTATAGCAAGTGAAAGCAAGTGCACACCTGCTGCTTTCACTTCACCTCAATGTAGCCAACATGTTCAGCAGTGACAGCTCTGCTGCATCTTCAGCACACAAGTCCAAAATACAAAATACTGCCTGGCATGGAGCACGGAGTCAGTGTCTCTCAGCTTGGTGAGAAGCTTGTTAAACTTGGCGTCCAACTGCTTCAAATCCTCAGCTTGCTTGAATTTCATCAAATCCCACCCTTGACCCCCATTGAAGCCACGCATGGCAGCCACAAGGAAGGGACTTTGTGATGACTCCCGAGAGTTGGAGTCCAGTGCCAGTATCGTCTACAATAATGAGCCGAGCTCCTTGCTGTCACTATTCGAATGCGAAGCGCATTTAGCACGGAGGCAAGTTACTTTTGTGGTTGATTGAAACGGCAAAGGCCAGCATCTTCTTGACCGGAGATTTACAGCCGAGATGCTGCATGTAAAGCAACCTGGTCAATAGCTCGTGCTGGGCCTTTGCATCGCATGACTCCATCGATGAACTCCTGTGCACAGGCGGACATCCTCGTCCCACCTCCTTCGGTCTGTCAGTCTCACCGCCCTTTCAATCAGGATAGTGCCACGCCTTGCAATAGATTCATATCTCAGTTGGAGCAAATAATGACAACCTGATTTGAAGTAAAATCCAGTTGTGCAACCACATGTGCAATGTGTGTGTGTGTGTGTTGTCGGTGTGTCTGTGTGTCTGCGTGTCTGTCTGTCTGTGTCTCTGTACCATGGTGTACCCGTTTGCCTGTGCGAGTGCGCGAGTGTGTGTGTGTGTGTGTGTGTGTGCGTGTGTGTCTCTGTCTCGAACTGTCTCTCTCTCTCTCTCTCTTATCTGTCTGCCTGTCTGTCTGGTTGTTTGTCTGTCCGACAGCCGCATAATGGACTATGATTTCTTCTCCAAATGTTTCCGATTTTGACGTGATGTGTTGCTGAACATCTGCAAGTGCAAAGGGCACTGCAATGTCTTTTGTTCCTCGATTTGCTCTTTTCAGCATCTTGCCAATTTCAGCGCGTTGGTCCCACAGACATGTGGGTTGATCCAATTCCGAATTGTCCCCAAAACGGCCATTCGTCAGCGCCTACTCCTTCGAAGCCTCCGAAATTGTGCGGCAGTCTTTTGTGTTTTTTTTGGGGCCCCGGTGATCATCGCTTTTCGCGCAGCAGTTGAATACTTTGCGAAGAACGCCCTATCAAAGTGGGTCAACAGCAAGCTTTAGAAGCTCGCGACATCAACATACTTCCGCAACTACATAGCGGATCTTTCGAGGTTCCCGGCCATACATGCATAGTCTACAGATTACAGATTTTGTTGATCCGCTAGCGCAAGCACGCCAGCCATAGCTTACTGTAACTGGATTCTTTACGCAGCAAACCTTGCGACAGAAAGGCGTCAGAAACTCGTCGGCATCAAACAACCCTTTCTTGGCAGAGCCAGTTCATGCCTGATGTTGTTGCACAAGGTAGCGGCGGCTCACTGCGACTTTACCGTTCAGCTCCTGCTGTAGCAATAATGCGTGACAAGAACAATTAGCCGACATGAAGCCGCTGTTGTCTCCAAGTCCAAGTGCAAGCAAGCCAAGCAAGCCCAAGTTAAGCCAAGCCAGCCAGCCAGCCAGCCAGCAAGCAAGCAACAAAGGAAAGAGCAACGAACTAAGAAACAAACAAACGAACAAAGAAACACATAAAGAAACACCAAAACCACCCAAACAATCCAACAAGTCAACCAACGAAACCAACAGACAAACCAACCAAGAAAAAAACAACAAACAAACAAACCGACAAACCATCCAACACACCAACCACCCACCCACCCACCCACCCACCAACCAACCAAGCAAACAACTAACCAACCAAACAACCAACCAACCAGTCAAACAACCAACCGGGCCCAACCAAACCGAAAACACTAACCAAACAAACCAACAAACAGACAGGCTAACAAGCACAACACACAAACACACAACTTCCCCGTAGCCAATCGCCTCCAAGGTCGTAGCCTGACAAAGGGCTTTCTGCACGGCTGCGGCCTGCTCTCAAGCAGGCGAGTATCGCTGCTGCAAAATGCACAGACAGACCTGCGCCAGTTCTGCCAGAAGCTTTAAACAAAGTGTCTGGGAAGGGCGCAGCACCTTAGTGCATATCCACTCATAAGTTCGTTCGTATCCACACCAGAAACAGGGCATGACCTGCTCATCACTATTGGAGGCAAGCCGTGCTTGACTTACCCAGTGATCGACTGTGATGGCCACCACGTGTAGGGGCGCTTGTTGGCGCCATTGTGCTGTTGCTGCTGTGGCCAAGTGTAGCGGCTGCGCGCGTGCCAAACTGGGCAAAGGTGTGCCATTGATGGGCACGCCACCCCTCGCGTAACCAGTGGGCAATGGCCTCTTTGTTGCCTGGCGCACGTGTGGCGCGGTGACCCACAGTGGGGCGCTGCGGCTCGTTGCGGGCATCGAGCTGGAGGTTGGTGGAGCCATGCTCCATCCAACGACGGGCCGGTTGGATGGGGCCCCGCCTCATATCCAGCAGCGGCGGACTTCAGTAGCAAGGAGACAGAGGGCTTGCTGGCTACCCACGCAGAAGGTGCCGCCGTTTTGACCTGTTCTCATTGCAGGTGCTGAAGTTGGTTGGCTGCCTTGGTCCCGCTCTTCAGGAAGGCCGTCCAGCGTTGCGCCCTCCATGCGTCGCGCAGTTCGCGCTTGACGCGCTGCGCGGCTAAAGACGCTTGGTGCTTGCTGGGGCTTTTGCGCGTCGCATGGACGCCAACCCACTTGGCTAATTCGGTTGTGGCGTGGGCCTGATGACGAACCAATACCACCGCTACCACCTCCTCCACCACTTCCGCTACCACTACCGTTGCCACCTGCACCTCCGTCATCCATGATGATGGGTCAACACAACATGCCTGATGAATCACAATCCGACATCCCACCTTCTCGCCGTGCTCCTCACCAAGGAACCACCGGAAAGACTTCGTGCTGCTGCTGCTATGGTTGTTGGTCTTGCCCCCGCCGGAGGCGGCGTTGTTGCCTGCCTCTCAAAAGCTGGTGGGCCTGCTCGGCCTGTCGCTGCTGGTGCTGTGGGTCTTCTTCGGGGCCGTTGCTGCTTCTGCTGCGTTGGGTGTCTGCGGCTGCACGTGCAGGTTCGTCCGGAGTCTCGTCTGGTTTGGTGGCTGGCACGTACTCCAGCGCGGCTGGCGGCCCAGACCCGTGTCGGGGGTCCTGGTTCCAGCGCCAATACCCTGCGGTGACAGCCACTTGCTCATCCCACTCGGCCGCTTGTCTGGGTACAACCCGGTCGCCTGTAGCAGAAGAAAGTTGCCGGTGTCGTAGCCGTGCACGGGCTGGGTGGCCCCTTGCGGCGCTGGTCGTTACGACCGTTTGACTCGCAGGATTTGCTGCCGCACGTGGCAGAGTTTTCTGAGAAGCTGTGTGTCTTGGGCGTGGTGCTGTGACTGCACCCTTGGCCTTGAGAGTCCTGACCGAGTTGCGCATCAGTAAGCAGAGAAGGGGTGGCATATCCCTTGATGCGTCTGCATCAGGTGGCGGGCTCGCCATCCTAGTGGGCAATGGCTGGTGGGGTACTGTGGCCCGCCGAGATACTTGGAAGTGTTGAGACGTTTCGGTTTGCCGCCTGTGGTGCTGTCGGTTCCCGCTGCGGCTGCCGCAAGACACTAGCAGACAAAGAAGAACCGTGAGAAGAGTGACTACCCCGTCCAATTGCCCAAACGCACGGTTTCCAGTCCTGTGGGTAAGATCACAGGGCTGAGACTGTGACAGTGTCCGGTGGAAACTGGGTGCAGGGAGGGCTTGCTGGACCACAATTCGTGGGGCCCGCAAGCGCCATGCAGCCGCTGTTGCTGCTGGAGGCGAGGACCGGCTTGCAACAAAGGAACGAAGAAACAAACAAACGAACAAACAAACAAAGAAACACATAAACAAACAACCAAACTCAAAACAAACCACACAAACAATCCAACAAGTCAACCAACTCAACCAACAGACAAACCAACCAAGAAAAACAACAAATAAACAAAAAACAAGAAAGCAAGCAAACAATCGAACAAACAAACGAACAAACCAACAAACCAACAAACAAACAAACAAACAAACCATCCAACAAACCATCCAACGCACCAACCACCCACCCACCCACCCGCCCACCCACCAACCAACCAACCAACCAAACAACCAACCAACCAGCCAGCCAGCCAGCCAAACAAACAAACAAGCAAAACACAAACGCACTTACCAACCAAACAACAAAACTAATTCACCAACCAACAAACCAACCAACCAACCAACCACCCACCAACCAACCAACCAACATCCCACCAACCAACCAACCAACCAACCAACCAGCCAGCCAGCCAGCCAGCCCGCCAACCAGCCAAACAACCAACCGCACCCAACCAGACCCCAACAAAAACACTAACTAAACAAGCCAACAAACAGACTGGCTAACAAACACAACACACAAACACACAACTTCCCTTTAGCCAATCGCCTCCAAGGTCACCTCCCCGTCCCCGTTGTCGAGCAGGTGGAAGAAGAAGAAGAATTTGCCTGTGCCATCAACCGAGCTCGGGTTAGAGGCACGCTGCGGGCGCCGGCTTAGCCGGCGCGCTGTCTGGCTCGCCGTGTTGGCGAGCCCCCTGCTGCTGAGGCTGGTGTAGCCGCCGCAGGTGTTACTGGTGCTTGCTGTAGAGCAGCCGGGTGCTGTCTGGCTCGCCGTGTTGGCGCTGCAGGTGTGGCAGGTGCGTGCTGCCGGGCTGCCGGTTGCGCCGGTTGCGCAGGCGCTGTTGGCGCTGCAGGCGTTGTAGGTGCGTGCTGCTGGGCTGCCGGTCGCGCCAGTTGCGCAGGCGCTGCTGGCGCTGCAGGCGTTGTAGGTGCCGGTTGTGCAGGCCCTGCTGGCGCACGTGTCTGTTGGTGGCTGTCCCCTTCGTCGTAGCGGGCGCGAAGAATCTTTTGTCTGATTTCCGCTTTCTCCTTGAGGAAGGCTTCGTTGTGGTGCGGGGGTTGGCGTGGGTCGGGCCAAGCAAGGGCTGCCTGACAGTCGCTCGTCGCCTGTTGGGGCTGCCTGCCCAGCAAGACCGCGCAACCCCACTCATGTTCCTTGTCCGGGGTGAGTGAGCCACACTCGCATGGTGGCACCGGCAGGTTTTTCGTGGAGTGGTATCGAGCCGTGCTGACATAGTGTCCCGCCGTTAAGGCTCGCATGTGTTTATAGCAGTCGTGGGGCTGGTTCCACCAGCGCATGACCGTGTTGGCCGCAGTTCTGACCTGTTCCCATGGAAGGTGCAGAAGTTGGCTGGCTGCTTTGGTGCCGCTCTGCAGGAAGGCCGTCCAGCGTTGCGCCCGCCATGCGTCGCGCAGTTCGTGCATGACGCGCTGCGCGGACCCTTCTTGCCCCATCGTGAGCACCGTGGCCGGCTGAAGGCGCCTGGGTGCTTGCTGGGGTTGCTGTGGCTGCTGGTGCTGCTGCTGCTGCTGCTGCTGCAGTTGCTGCTGCTGCTGCTGTGGTGGCTGGTCGTGCCCCCGCCGAGGGTGCCTTTGTTGGCGCTGCCGCCTACCTCTCGGGGGCTGGTGGGCTTGCTCGGCCTGACGTTGCCGCGGGCATTCTATGCCGACCTTGGTGGCTGGGTGGACCCATGTCCATTGGGTGGTGTTGTCCTCCTGCCACCCCTGGCGCTGCAGCCATTTCCTGCAGATGCCGACTGGGCCTTTTGCATGGGCCTGCCAACATCCCTCGGCGAGGCATCCTTTGCCTGCCTCCTGCAGCACTTGCATGGTGACACTGTAGCCGATTCGGAACTCAGCATCGGCCGCATGGCCTGAAAGGAGGCGAGTCAGGGGGCCTTTATCCCCCGAAACGGCAGTCACCGCCGCGCGTAGCGGCCTTATTTCTTTTTTGCTGTAGAGTCGGGAGTAGGAGGCGCTAGCCGCCGTGGCCATTGCCGTGCTTTTAAAGAACCGCAGTTTCTGTCGCATGTCGTGCGGCAGCACCTTGGCCCATCGACCAAGCTTGAGTGCTTTGTCCATGCGCCTGGTCTCTTCAGGCGAAGCCGCGGCGTCCTTGCGGTTCAGTATGACCTGCGTGCCGAGGACCTTGGGCCTGTCGCTGACGCGGCCAACGGCGCCGGCGTCTTGGAGAGCCTGCCTCAGGACCCGCTGGGCACTGATGCCCCCGGTTGCCGCAAAGTCCGCTTTGTCGTTGTTTTCTTGGAGGTCGCGCTTAGCAAGCTCCTGGCGCCAGAGGGCGCCCAGTCGGATGCACCGCTCGGCTGAGTCTGTAAGCCACGTGCGGTCGTCCAGGTAGACGGTGTGTGTGGTGGTGCGCCGGGCCGCCGGTTGGCGCGCGGGTTGTGCCTGTTGCTGTTGCTGTTGCTGTTGCTGTCGCTGCTGCCTCCGCTGCTGTTGTCGTGGCTGCTGCTGCTGCTGGGGTGAGGCCAGAGGGGCCGGAGGTTGGGCGTCATCTTGCCGCTTGACCGCTGCGAGAGCTTCTGCCATGACGCAGTTGAGTCCCAGGGGGCTGGCGGGGTCACCTTGAGGTAGGCAGCGTATGCCCTGTAGTGGCTCCGCCCCCACGTGTTGACCGTGCTGCAGCCACCTCTTCTGCCCACACCATGCTCGGTACAGGCAGTTGGTCAGTGTAGGTGGGAGGCCGGCGCGACGCATCGCTGCCTCTGCGTGTTCTGCGGGCAGGCGGTCGAATGCCTTTGCGAGGTCAGCTGCTCCCAAGTACAGGCTGTGGGGACGAGGGCCGGCCTGACTGGCCTCGATCCTCGTGAGAGGCTTGACGAGAGCGGTGTGCACTCCTCTTGCGGGTATTCCTCCGTGAACCTCCTCTGCAAAGCCACGGAGCCATGGGGCGAGCTGGCGCATGCGGGTGTGACACCACGCTCTATACCACAGTGAGCCCACTGAGATGGGCCGAAGGGCTTCGAATTGGCCTGTGCGGCCAGGCTTCCGCATGTGAACTTGTCTCCAGTGAAGGAGTGGTTCAGGCCAAGCCTCGCCGGCTTCCACTTGTTTTAGAAGCACGGCTGCTTTGTGTAGGGCGTTTTCAGGAGCATGTTCGAGTTCGTGAGCGTGCCAACTGTCTGGGCCGGCAGCTTTTCCCCGCATGTGCCCGAAAGCGCGACGCAGTTGCTCGGCGTCCAGATCGGGCAGGTCTGGTCCTCGACGTGTGGCTTGGGGTACCTCGAGCTGGAGGTTTTCCATTTGCTGCTGTCGGCGTTGCGCCGCCGCCTCTGTGTTGTTGGGCCAGATTCCCCGCCAGAAGCTCTTGGCTCGCTGATGCATTGCATCGCCGGAGATCACTTCTCCTGTGGGGGTCAGCATGGCTGTCGCGTTGGTGGTCTGCTTATGCCTGGCGAGCCATTTCCAGACCCTGTGGTCTGCCTCAAGCAGGCGGTGGCGCCATGCTTGTAGTTTGCCTTGCTGCTGCTCGGCTTCGCGCTTGGCGAGCTGCTGCTCTATCCACTGCCGTACCTGCGCCGTGCTGTCAGCATGCGTCGCATCGTGTGGACATTCAAGGCGCTCGCTGTCCCTGAGCAGGTGTTGTCGTAGGGCTTTGCTGTTGGGCGTGGACCTATTGGTGTGGAAGGCGTGGAACTCGACATGTCGTCGCCACATTTTCCTCAGCTGCATGGTTGCTACAGTCTGGTCTGTGGTGTTGGCTGCTCTGCGGTGGTGTGTGACCCAGCATGTGCGTGGGGCCTTGCCTTTGGTGTCGCCGGTCGGCTGCTTAGGCTTGTCTGTTCTTTCACAGTAAGCTGCGTCGAAGGCGCGCTTAAAGGTGTCTGCAAGTTGCCGGTTGAGATCCTCCCAGGTTTCCACCTGTTCACCCTGCCAGTGTAGCTCGAGCAGCTGTCGCCACTCTTGGGTGGTGAGGTGCGGGGGGGGTCGGTAGTTGGGCGCAGGCGTCAGACGCCGCACCTGCTGCGCCGTGCCGGTCGGGCGCGTAGTGTCGTATTGCACCAGCTTGTGGTCCCCCAGCCGGTACGGGAGGAGCTGCATGTCCGCCTGGACGTCCTTGAGGACTCCCCAGTCTATGCCTCTGTGGCCCTGCCAGCGTGTCGGCTCGGGTGGGGGGTCGTCCTGGTCGTCGTTGTCTCCGGACGGTGCCTGGTCCGGCTGCTGCTGCTGCTGCTGCTGCTGCTGCTGCTGCTGTTGCTGCTGTTGTCGTTGTCGCCTCCTCGTGGCTGAAGGTCCGGGTTCATCCGGCGTCTCGTCTGTCTTGGTGGCTGGCACATACTGCAGTGCGGCGCCTAGACTTGCTGCCCAGACCTGGAAGGAGTCATATCGGGGGTCCTGGTTCCAGTCTCCTCCAGCGAGCCACGGTCCCGCGGTGACAGCTAGTTGCCTTGCCATGTGCTCGTCCCACTCGGCAGTTTGTTCCTGGGTGCATCCTGGTCGCCTGTAGCAAGACATGAGGGTGACGCCCTTCGTAGCTACTTGAAGCCACTCCCCGTGTGCGCTTGTGGCGCTGGCAGTTTTCACCGCCGGGCAGCCTCGTCTGACCGCGATGGCTACTCCGCCGTATTGTCTGCCAGCATGTCGCCCCTGCTGGTGGAAGAGCTGCCATTCATCTCTGAGACCGGCTGCTGCCGCCTGAGCTTCGTCGTCCATGAGCAGTGTTTCCTGCATCAGAACGGCATGAACGCCATGCTCAGCCGCGAGTTGTAGAAGGTCCCGGCCTCGAGCGTGGTAGCTGGCAATGTTTACTTGCCATATCCGCACGTTCTGGCTTTCAGGCCTTGAGTGTGGCCCTGGGTTCGGCTCTATGCCCTCTTTGGTCAGGTCCGGCTTCCAGTGCCTGGGGCCTTTGTTGCCCATTTTGCAGGCCGGGACCAGGCGCGCAGTGCCGTTGGAGGCTCCCGACGCTTGCCTGGGGTTGGCGCAGAGGCCGGCCTGCTTGCGGTACTCTGTCCTCTTGGCCTTAACCCGCTCCAAGTAGGCCTTGTGGCCGGGGCCCGGCCCATGCGGGCGCGTCTTGGAGAGCATGTGTTGCACCTGGTTGTCGAAGTAGTCACTTCTGTCTTTGGCAAGGCCGAGCGTGGTGATCACCCGAGCTTTCTGCTCGTGAGTGAGGTCGCGCCACCACTTAGCCCTCTTGGTGTCGGCAAAGCGGCACTCGTAGCTGGCGAGTTTCGCCGCCGTGCCGCGGGCCAGGCATTCCCGACAGAGCCAGGTGCTGTGCATGAGGCCGCATCCACCCAAATTGTTCTGTTTGACGTGGACGAGCTGGTGAGGGGTGTCCTCTTGCACCTGCTTGGCCTTCAACTGGCTTCTCTGAGTGAGAGCCTGACGATGCGGGTGTTGCCAGTCGCGGGCTTTGGCCCCATGAGCGAGCCGCAAGTGCTTTTTGCGCCAGTACAGACCCTGGCATCCGCCTCGGATCTGTACCTGCTCCTGGCAGATTGGGCACTGCCATGGCCATGACCCGCTTTGAGGAGGGCGAGCCGCTTGGCGCTTGCGAGTCTTGGGGTCAGGGAAGACCGGTTGTTTATGGCCCTGAGCCGTGGTGGCTTCATGGGCCTGGAGAACCGCTTCAGTGAGGCCCCCGTCTGGGGCGGGCTGCGGAGTCGCAGTCGCCGGCCGAAAGGCCAGGGCCGACGCTGCGCTGGTGACAGAGTGCGCAGCCCTCCCTTTAGGCTGGGAGCTGGGTTTCTTGGTGGTGCCCGGCTGGGCTGCGGTGACTTCGCGGGTCTGGAAAGCCGCTTCAGTGAGGCCCCCGTCCGGGGCGGGCTGCAGTTTCGCAGTCGCCGGCTGGAAGGCTAAAGCCGACGCCGCGCTGGCGACGGAGTGCGCAGCCCTCCCCTCAGGCTGGGAGCATGGTTTTTGGGTAGTGCCCGGCAGAGTGGGCGGTTGGCGGCCAGTGGAGACCCCAGTGGTATATGAGCTGCTCGTTTTGGCTTGGCTGGGTTTCCCGCTTGACGCGGGGCAGCTGGTGCTCCTGACCGCGGCAGGCTGGGTTGTCGCAGTCGCCGGCCTGAAGGCCATGGCCGGCGCCGCGCTGGTGACGGAGTGCTCAGCCTGCCGAGCGGTCGCGGAGCGGGGACGCCGAGAAGCGCTTCTGTAGGTTCCCGTGGCGTGGGTCCTGTACGTGTGGAGGCTGCTCGGCGTGCCGCTGGGTAAGAAGCGGCCGGCGCCGGTAAGGTCTATGCAGTCTATGTGGTTGTTGGTCCGTAGCAGCCAGGGCTTGGGGACCCTGACCGTGCCGCCAGGGCCACGGAGCGCAGTGTAGTGTTTGTCCTCCAACATGACCGTGAGGGGTTTCTCGCCCCTCCTGGCCGTGGCCGTGTCATGGCTCCACTTGGGCGCGAAGGTGTAGCGTTCCCACTGACTCCCCTGGTTGGCGTTGTGCTCCTGCTTTTTCCAGACCGCTATGGCCAACCCCGAGTGTTCAGACAGGGTTTGAAGGGCGAGTCCATCGGCCCATGTGTTCTGCTCGGCCATGTTGTCGCACCACTCCTTTATGTTGGTGGCTTTGGGGCGGCCAGAGCGTTGGCTGGCGGTCTCCTCCTTGTCGGGGGCGAACCATTCGGCCAGGCGAGCGGCGTGCTTTCGGGCGTGACTGACTGCCGTGGCACGGACCTCAGCGCCCGCCAGCTTTGCTGTTTCGGCCTCCATCTTGCTGCCGCCTTTGGCCACAGCTCTGGCTGCCGCCAAGGCTCGGAAACAGCAGTCTCCAGAGCCCCCAAGGTCTTGCCGCCACCAGCCCTGCTGTAGCGCCTCTTCTGGGCTTGCGGGCAGGCGGTTGTCGTCCCGTGCGGGTTCCGCCGTGCGGGCCGGGCTGCGGCTTCTTCCCCTTTTTGGGGCTTCCGCGTCGCTATCCAGCTGGGTCGGTGTGGTAGCCTTGCGCGCTGCTGCTGCGGCTGCTGCGGTTGGCTTTGTGGTCGTTTTGCGGGCGGTGTTCGCCGCGTCGTCCGCTCGCCAAGTGTTCCTGACGAGCTTTGTGCGCTCTGCTTGCTTTGGCTTGCTGGGTGCCTGTATGCAGGAGATTGTCTCCTCATCTGACACCTTGTAGTGGTATGCGTCCTGTGTGGCTGTGGGCGGCGCTGCCTGGAACCGCCACTCGTTGCTGTAGCGGCTCTTGCTGAGGCGCGTTGCTTCTGTCCACTTCTGCTGCTGGAGAAAGAGCGCAAGCTCCTCGCTCTGCCAGTGCTTTGGCACTCCGCGGGCCATGTACATCCGACTTTTGGTCTGCTGGAGCTCCTCCCTGGTGGCTTTCAAGCCGAGGTTGTTGGGCGCCTTCCCTTTTCTGAAGAACAGCCCTTGCTTGCGGTCCTGCGCCTTTTTCCGGCATCGGCTCAGGTATTGTTCTGCGCTTTCGCTGTCCTCCCTGGTGAGCCAGGTTATGTGGAGTTGTTTCCCGTCCGACTCTTGGAGGTTGACGAACACACCACGCGTGCCGCTGTGTGGCAGGAGCTTCACGGCGTCAGCTTGTGGTAGGCGGAGGAACCCCACCAACATGGTGCGTCCTTCTACCTGTGTTTCCTGCCACTGTCCCCCGACCAGGCTGCTCGCTTGGACGGAGGCATCCCATTGGGCCATTTCGGTGACTACCATCCGAGGCTTGTCGCGGTCCTCGGTGTAGTGTTGTCTGTACTCCGCTGGCGCGGCCACCCGGATCGTTTTTCGCTCGATCGTGGGCAGAGTCTTGGCGTCGACCTCTATTGGCTGAAGCCGCCAGGGGGCGTTCTGCTTGTTGACCAGCCAGCCAGCCAGCCAAACAAACAAACAAGCAAAACACAAACGCACTTACCAACCAAACAACAAAACTAATTCACCAACCAACAAACCAACCAACCAACCAACCACCCACCAACCAACCAACCAACATCCCACCAACCAACCAACCAACCAACCAACCAGCCAGCCAGCCAGCCAGCCCGCCAACCAGCCAAACAACCAACCGCACCCAACCAGACCCCAACAAAAACACTAACTAAACAAGCCAACAAACAGACTGGCTAACAAACACAACACACAAACACACAACTTCCCTTTAGCCAATCGCCTCCAAGGTCACCTCCCCGTCCCCGTTGTCGAGCAGGTGGAGAAGAAGAAGACGTGTTGTAGAGCCTCCAACCTGACACGGGTATGTGGCTCGGCAGCGGGGGGGTCATGGCGCTCGCTGAGCGCTGTGACCCCCCCGGAGGGCTGCGCCGTGTGGCTGCAGCTGTACTAGCCTAGCTGGTGCTGTGCTGTGGCCCGTTCTTTCACGGGTTGCTGGCCTCTCCGCCTGAGTGGGGGGGGCCTCCGGTGCTTGCGAGTGCAAGTGAGGTGCGGGTGTAGGGACATCAGCATGGCCGGGTGGCGCTGCTGCCGCCTGTGAGTGCCGTGCGTGCTGGCTTCCGGCAGGGTACCGCACCTGCAGTACAGCCCGCCGGATTTCGCAGAGGTCGAGAAGCAGAGCATGGTCGGCCATGTCGCCGGGGCGGGGCCATGCCAGCTGCGAGTGCAGGTCGTCGACGAAGGTGTGGGCCGTTGACCTGAGGTTGGGGCAAGCCCATTCGTGTGCGCGACCGCAGTCGTGACTGCCACACCAGTCGCAAGACTGTGAGCCCAGACGGGCTTGGCTGACCCAGTGGCCGCAAAAACAGGCCAAGAGGTGTGGTTTGTCGGCTGGTGCCGCATCTGTCCAAGCTTTCCGGGCGGCTTTGAACCGAGGCTCCGCGGCTGTCCAGGACAGTTGGTGAAGTGCCGTAGCCGCCTTGTGTTTGCTTGCCAGGAAGAGGGCCCACTGCTGGGCTCGCCATGCTTCCCGAAGTTTGTGCTGAAGCGTGTGCAGGCTGTGCTCGCCGGGTCGAAGCGACATGGCCGCCTGAGCATGAGACCATTGCCAGGGGCCGGTTTCGTTCCAGCCCTGTCTGCGCATCCACTTGCGCATGAGGCTGATAGGTCCGGTGTTGCCTCCATTGCTCCAGCAGCTGCGAAGCTCCACATCCACATTGTCGAGGATGTAGGTGGCCTGGTGGCTTCCCAGAGCGTAGTAGGGGTCGGCAGTGTGCCCCATGAAGAGACGGTGGAGAGGACCGCGAGCTATCAGAGAGTAGTCCTGGTCGACGGCCTGGGCCAGGGCCGTCCTTAGCTCCCGGATTCTGTCCATGTTGGGCAGTCGGCACCAACCGTGGGACTTGGCCTTGGACAGGCCGGTTGCTTTGGCGAAGAAGAGCTTTTCCGCAGCGGTAGCAGGGAGATGCCGTGTGAGGCGAATCAGGGCCAGTGCGGCCGCATGACGGGCCTCCTCCTCGTCGGTGACCGTGGAAGGGGCCGCAGTCATTTCGACGTGCGTGCCCAAAGATTTTGGTTTTTCCGTGACCCGGGCCGCCTCGGGGGTGTTGCCCAGAAGGGCGGAGAGCTGCCGACGGCGACGGAGGTTTGTGGCCGAGTAGGCAAGCTTGCCGAGGTCCTCTTTGAGGCCAAATTTTCCCACTTCCCGGCTCCAAGCCTGGCCGACGTCGATGCACTCTTTTGCCGACTTTGTCAGCCAGGACCTGTCATCGAGGTATATGCTTTGCCGGGCGGCAGGGTAGTGCTTTGCTATGCGTCTGCTGCATTCTGACAGGACCGCCATGAGCCCAAGTGGACTGGCCGGACACCCTTGCGGAAGGGCAAGGCAGTTCAGAGGGACGGGGTCCGTGTGGTTGGGGACTTGAAGGACTCGGCGTTGGTTGCACCAAGCCTGGCTTAGGGCCTGCCGGATGCCCCGGGGGACCCCCATCCTGGCGAAGGCGTCAAGGGTCAACTCGCAGCTAGTGCGGTCGAAAGCCTTGTTGAGGTCGGAGCTTCCGAAGAAGGAGAAGGTGTCGGCGCGCCTTGCGGTCTCGTTCCAGCAGAGCAAGCTGGCGAAGGAGGGCCGTATGAGTGCCGCGGCGACGCACGCCCCCATGTTGGGTGGCGGGGAGAGCACGAGGGATCCACTCGCGGATGTGGTTGATCCGCAGACTCGCGTAGATCCGGTGCCAGGTGCTTGCGACGGCTATGGGCCTCAGGCCGGAGATCCCCGTTCTGCCGGGCTTGGGGATGTGCAGCTGAAGCCACAGCTGGAAGCTACGAGGCCAAGGGTTGCCGCGTTCCGCCGCATTGAAGTGGTGGATCACGCTCTGAAGCATGCTGTCTGGCAAGTGCATGATTTCAGAGCCTTTCCACTGATCCACTCCGGCCGCTTTGGCCGCAAGCTTCTGTGCCTGGCGCCTGATCATGGCCGGGGTGAATTCAGGTATTTCGGCCTCCTCAAGTCTCGGCCAGGGAGCTTGGCTTTCAAGTCTGTGAAGCTCGTCACGCAGGTCTTGAGAGGCCGGGGTAGGCCAGATATCCCGCCAGAAGTCGGAGAGATGACTTACGAGGTTGGGACCGGACAGCTGGCGACCCTCCTCATCGGGTAGGGCACTGCCATTGCAGCTGAGTTTCCCTCGAGCGAGCCATTTCCAAGCTTTGTGAGGGTTGCGCATCCTGGTCTTCCAAGCCTGTATTCGCCTTTCGCTTTCCAGATCTTCCTGGGCTTGGATGGCTTGTGCCAGCCATTGGGTGGCTGGTTGTCGTTCTTCGAGCCGCAAGGGGTCGACTGGGCACTGAAGAGCGTCAGCTTCCCGCTGTATGTTTTGCTTCAGCCGCCGGGTGTGCTGGTCTTGTTGACCTTGCCGCCTGCCGGTGCTGCAGTGGAAATCCCAGTATTCTTGGGCGCGTCGCCAGAGCCGCCGAAGTCTGGTGACGCGTATGCTATGCTGGTTGCTAGGGTCAGTCCTGTGGTGACGGTAGAGCTGACAAGTGTGTGGTTGCTCTGGCTTGGGCCTCCTGTCTCTGGCGCGCTGATTTGTGCGTTGGACGGCGTGAAAAGCGGCCTGGAAGACCGAGTGGAAGCATTTGTTTAGTGCCGCCCAGTCGTGGTTGCATTGGTTCCGTTCCTCGGTGGGGACGCGGTGCCATTGCTCATCCAGGTGGCCGGTCCACGTTTCGGCCGAAACGTCTGCCGGCTTGTCGTAGCAGGCCGCGGGCTGCAGCCGTCGGATCACGTGTTCCGTGTGGAGCGGCACGACTCCCTGCCAAGAGAGGACTCTGTGGTCCGCGTAGCGGTGGCTAGTCATGGAGAGGGTCATGTCGAGGTTCTTGGTCATGCCCCAGTCGATGGTGGCGTTTCCTTCCCATCGAGTCGGGCCGTCAGGGGCGAGCACTTGGGCTCCGACCGTAGCGGCCCAGTACTGCATGGGGCTATCATCCGGGGTTTCGTTCAGGTCCCCTCCGGCCAGCCAGCGGGCGCTCCCCAAGCTGGCGAGGTGCTCCATGAGCTCCCTGGTCCAGGCATCGGCCTGATCTCTGGTCCTGCCGGGGCGTTTGTAGAGACTCACAAAGTGGGTGTTGGCCGCTGTTATTCTGAGCCATTCTCCGTGCTCGGAAGACTGGCCTTTGGCCATGTGGCACGGTAGTTCGCGAGAGACGGCCACGGCGACCCCCCCGTATCCCCGCTGGCCGCGCGTGTGGGCAGCGTTGTTGGCTGCCGTGGTGTATGATTCTTGGTGAAAGAACCACCAGTGGCGAGCGGCCGCGGCGACTTGCTTAGCCTGGAGGCTGTTGAGCAGCGTCTCTTGCATGAGAACTATCTGGACCTTTTGTTTTCTGGCTTCATTGAGGATTGCCCACCCTCGCTTAGCGAATGATCTGGCGTTAACCTGCCAGATTCGCCATTGGTCGAGTTGGGGGGGCCGGCCAGGTCTGTGTTCGGGTTGCGCTGGGGTATGTGGCGGCGAGAGGCCGCTGTTGCTGTAAGTGCAGGTGCTGCTTTGCGTTGGTAGTGCCTGCGAAGCACGGGCCGGATCGGCCTTAGCGGAGGTCCCCCGACCCAATAAAGCGGTAGCCGTCGTCTGGCTCCGCTCTGAGGTAGAGCAGGCAGGCAAGGGGTTCCGCGAGCCGGTCCAGTCGGTGGTCGCTGTCGTAGGCTGCTGGGGGGGGGTGTTCCCGGCGTTTGCTGTGTTTGCGTCGCCGCCATGTTGTGTGCTGTGTCTGTGGCCGCTGTTGCGACCGGCACCTTGTCTTGCTTTGGGGTCGTTGGACGACGGCCCGGGGTGGGGTTCTACCCCTTCCTCTGTCAAGTCCCGTGTCCATGTATGCCTGGGGCCTTTCTGTGGAATTTTGCTATTCCAAGGCAGGACCAGTCTGGCATTGCCATTGGAGGCTCCGCTCACTTGCCTGGCGTTGGGGCACAAGCCGTTTTGCTGCCTCCACTGGCGTCGCCGTTTTCTCAGGTGTTGGTTATACTTGAGGTCGGCCTGGCTCGGTGGAGTCTTTGGCTTCGGCTTGGAGAGTTTGACAGCCTTGTTTGCAGCAGCGTAGTGAGCGTTGAGTGCCTGGGAGGTCAGGCTCAGGCCTTGGCGCAGGGCCAGCTTCTGCGCCTTTGTTCGGCTGAGCAGCCACCGGGCCCGTTTTGTCTCCATGCGCTCTGCGTCATGCGTGCATTTGTAAGTGGAGAGCTTAAGGGTGGTTCCCTTGGCGAGGCATCGGCGGCACATCCAGGGGTCGTCGATTCCGGCCTCTTTGAGTGTGGTAGTTCGAACGTGAGTGAGCTCGTGTTGGCAGCCGAGCTCACTCAGTTGTTTCGCTTTCATCATGCTCCGAAGTGTCGTAGCATTTCTTGGCAAGGGATGCTCACTCACGCTGGAGTTGTGCGCGATCCGAAGGTGGCGGTCGCGTTGGTATTTTCCCTTATGCCATCCAGAGAGTTGGAACTCCTCGCTGCAAATTGGGCAGGTCCAGCAGAAGGTGTCGGAACCCTTTGCATCATTGTACTTCCTGACCCTCGGTTTGGGGAAGCCAGGGTGCTTCGTGGCGCAGGCCTGCTGACCACGGTTGTGTGCTTGCACCCTGTCTTCGGTGAGGCTTGGTGCTGGGCGGTTGCTGTAGCTGCCCGGGTCTTTGAGGTTGTTGCTGCTCTTGCTATAGCTGCTGCGGCTTGTGCTGCGGTGACGGAGGCTGTTGCTTTCGCCCTCGTGCAGTGTGCTTGCCGCAGTCTTGGCTTTCTTGAGGTCGGCGCGAGGTGTCTGTTTCACCTGCTTTCTGACCGTGTAGACGCTGGGAGTGCGTTCTGAAGTCCGTGGGGCTCTGGAGGAGCCAGTGGGCTTCTTGACGGTGCCCTGGCTTTTCCTATCAGCCGGGCGTGGACGGTAGGTGTAGACGGAGGGCGTGGCAGAAGAGCTCCCGAGGCGGGTAGCTGCGTCGTGAGTCGGCTGGCGCCCCGCTCCTTGGACCTGCTGCCTGGTCGGCTTTGGCGTTTCGCGAAGCCAAACATGGGGTGGCTCGTCTCCCTTGGGAGGTATGAGAAGCTGGTAGTGGCTGCTTTCGAGCACCATGACTATGGGCTGTTGTTTTTTGGCCAGACAGGCCCATCCGTCGCTCCATCGGGGGCTGAAGACATAGCGCTGCCAGGCCCGTGCTTCGGGGGTCCCATCATGACTCCAGATAATGAGTGTGATACCTTTCTTCTCACTCAGTGCTTGGAGGGCCAGGCCGTCTATGAAAGTTCCTTTCTTTCCCATACTTTCGAGCCATGAGTTCCAGGAAGCAGCTCCGTCAGGGACCGTGGTGTCTTGGGCGAAGTAGTTCTGGAACCTTTCTTGGTGCCTGCATATGTGAGTGTGCGCGGCAGCGCGCAGGTTGGCCGCCTCCCGCCCGACCTTGTCGGTTTCAGTGTTGAGGGCGCCATTCTTGTTTCGGTGGAGGCCTTGGGCCACGACGAGGTATCCGCAGTCTCCGGCACCTCCGCATTCATGGCGTGTCCATCCGGCCTGGATGAGGTCCTCCATTTCGGACCCGGCGGAGCCTTTGCTGGGCTCTTCCTGGCTGTCGGGTATCGTGGCCGGGACAGTTTTGGTAGAGCGTGGGCTCCTTTCTCTTTTGTCGACGTCCTCCTGCTCCCGAGTGTCCATCTGGTCATCTTCGTCTAGCGATCGCCGCTTTTGCTTCCGATCGCCAGTCTGCTTGTTGCTGCCCTGTTGCTGTGCTGGTGGCTGTAGCGTGGGTTTTGGCTTATCCGCTTTGTCCGGCTTGTCCGCCCACGTCTTTTTGGGCCCTTTGACCGTTTGTAGAGTGCATTCTGGGGGCCGCGGGGCCGCTTTGAGCACGTGTATGTGGACTTCGTCCTCTTCTATGCTGGTGTGGTACTCCCAGGCATCGCGTTGGGTAGCTGTTGTGTTGCCGGTCGGTGGCGGTCGAGCTTTTAGCCACCAAGTGACAGGGCCCCGTCTGCCTTTTTGACGGCGGCTCAGGACAGTTGTGTCCTTCCAGCCTTGTTCCTGCATGAAGCTGAGAACTTCTTCAGCTTCCCAGGTGGAGGGGAACCCCCCCGCCATCCAGTGGCTTAGTTTGACGGGGAGTTGTTGCTCCTCAGCGGTCGCGAAGAGGCCAAGCTCAGCATTCCCACCTTTTCGGAGTTTGAGGCCCTCTTTTCGGGTCTGGGCTAAAGCCAGCATCCTTCTCAGGTAGGACTCATCGGTGTCTTCGTCTCGTCGGGGGTGCCAGTGGACCTTGCGCTCTGATCGGTCGCATCCCAGGCGAACCGCGAAGATGCCCTTGGTGCCGCTGGACAGGACGAGCTCCTCAGCTTGGGATTCTTGAAGGCGCACCACCGTGTGAAGGAGCTGTTTGCCTTCAACCCACTCATTCCACCATTTGGTGCCGGAGAGCGCAGCTACGGTGAGGCCTTTGGTGGCAGCAGCCAAGCCACTCAAGACGCTGTTGGGGCAGTCATCGTTCCCTTGGGTGAGGAAGGGTGCACGGAAGTGGGCTGGTGCCGAAAGTCGCACGGAGACCCGCTTGACTGGTGTCACCGTGGTCGTGGTGAGTTTGACCGCCGGGAAGGTCCAAGGGCTGTTTTTGTTCGACGTGGCCTGCAGAAGTGCTACTTCTTCGACCCGGTGGGATCCTTCTTTGCTTGTGCAGGTTACTCGCACCTTGTGGGAGTCTTCAGCCGTCATGGCATCTCCCGTGAGGATCAAGGTCAAAGGTTCGACGTAGTTGTGGGCCTGGAGCAAGCTGTGGACCTCCTCAACTTGTTGCTTGTTTGAGAGGTGCATCAGGTTGCCTTTGACTTCTTGCCCATTTGAGAGGGCGTTCCGAAAAGTGGAGAGTTGCACCATGTTGGGGCTCCCTTTCCATTCTGTGTTGCGCACCCCAGTGATCTGTGGTTGGCGTCGCTGGGTGTAGTGCGTGTGGTTGTGTAGGGCTGGCCACTGATCCCACGTGGAAGTGCTCATGTTCACGTCCGGCTGTTCTTCCGGAGCAGTGGTGGTCGTGCGCTGGCGCTTTGGCTGTGGTTCGCGGCTTTTCTCTGCTGACCACGCAGCTGGCCATGCGTGCCAGGCCGGTTGCTGTTGCGGCTTGTGCATCAGGACAGATCGCTGTGCTCCCGTGTCATGACTGGGGTCGCGAGTGCCTTGCTCATGGTCTGCTAGCGCGCCTTGGACCATATCGGCCACTTCAGCGTCACTGGCGCCTTGTGCGCGGCAGTTGCCGAGCAGTTTTTCCAGTGTGTGCAGGAGTCCGTTTTCCTCCTGGCCTGTGTTGCCGCTTATGGTTGCGCGGTGCCGGGGGTTGGCGTGGGCACCACTGTGTGTTTGCTGATGCCACTGTGCTTGCTGCTGCTGCTGCTGGTGGTGCTGTTGTTGCTGTTGCTGCCACATGTTGAGTGCAGCTTGTAGTGTTTCCGCCAGTGACTGCGGCTGTTGTCGTTGTAGCCGCTCTTGTCGCTTCCTGCGGGTTGCTGCTGCCGCTCCGCCTCCTCGGTGACCTCCAAGGAAGTGCGTCCAAGTAGTGGCAGGTGTTGTGGCGCTGTGCCAGCTTTTCGGGGCGTGCGTGGTGTGTGCTACGACCCGATTGCTGGCTGCATGTGCGCCAGGCCATGCTCGATGATCAGCGGCGCTGCGTGGCGTTAGCCGATCCTCGTGTATGGCGCGCGTGGTGTATCCCCCATCACTAGAATATGTGAGGGGTGTGTTGCGACTGTTGTCGCATGTGTGTGCTCCTGGTCGAGTTACCCGTATGGGAACCTTCCCATACTTGTAGCTGAGTCTCCTGGCGCGCAGGTAACTGGCCTTGCGCCGCACCAGCAGCCATGCCTGTTTTTTACGGCTTCTGCCGCAGGTACGTGCCGGGAGGATGGAGATGGTGTTCCAACTCGGTCTCCCTTGTCGTGCTGAAGGTGCGTGCTTACGTCGTTTCAGACGTCGCCTGCTTCCCCGTGTGCCGGGCGTGCGGTAGCCGCCGGCACAAAGCCGCCAAACTAAGAAGAAGACGACCGAGGCAGCAGTGGAGAAAAAGGTAGCGAGGCCACAGGGGCCTATCGTGCAAAAAGAAAGGTAGACCTCGTGCAAAATATCCCAAGCCGAGGCGGTAAAATCGTAGTCGGTCCCGTGGGTAAGCCCACAGGAGTGGTTGTAAGGAATGGCCCAGTGGGTAAGCCCACAAGGCTCAGATTTGGTCCAAGCCAAAGCGCCTGGATGCCATGGTGCTGTGCTATTCATGAGGTAGTGCTGTGGTGGCAGCACGTGCGTTGCGCTGTCCGCTGTAGATGAGGCACACTGAAGGAGTGCCACAAGCCAGAACAGCCAGGTCCCGGGTTTCCCGTGAGGGCAGCGGGATGCTTTCCCGCTGCTCTGTTTCTGAGTGCCCTGCTTCGTACCCGGCACATCGGCAGGGCCCGCAAGCGCCGTGCAGCCGCGGCTGCTGGAGGCGAGGGCCGGCTTGCTGTCGAGCAGGTGGAAGAGGGCGGCCCCTGGCCGTTGCAGCCCCCTTCCTCCCTGTTCACCTCCACATCCCCAAACAGTGGCCACGGCACTGTACACACACACACACACACTTGCTGAGCATGCGAGTGGCGGAGTTTCCGTATCAACGCGGCTGTGATGAACGCGTCCGAGGCGTTCATTTGGCAATTAGTTGCAAGTCACGGTGTGAAAAGAGATGAGCAAAAGCATGCGTTGTAGTCAGAAATCCTTCTGTGGGTCGTAGTCATGGCTCTCTTACATGGCATGCCAAAGACCACAACAAGAGTCCCACGAACATCCTTTCTAGTAGGCGTCGGGCCGCTAGATGCCCGCAAGTATTGGAAAGTCATAGTCTCAGAGCTGTGGTGGCAGTTGCAGTCAGTTTGTTCCTTCATATAAACACAGCGACAAATCCAACATGTCCGAGTCACAAATGCAAGCGACCCTTTTATGCTTATCCCTTTTAAGGGCCTGGGAACACTTGAGCCAAGCTCTCAAAAGAGCACACAACACAAACACGCACACATTTAAAACCAGAACATTGCCCTCTCCTTCCGAAGGAAACCACAAGGGCAGAGAGGGCAGTCAAAGGCCACTCAACACAAAGGGCCTCACGGCACCGAGGAAACTCAGGTAAACCAAAAGGAAAAATCGAAGCTCGGGCGCGTCTTTTTCCAACACAGCAAGGGGATGTGGCGGTGGCCTTTCAAAGGCTAACACGAGACGATCCATCACCCGTTGCTGCACTTGCAGCAAGACGGACCTTAATCTTGCGGCACTTGCCCAAGACGAGGGGCGGGAGGGCGGGACAAAAAATTCCACAGTGCCACAGGCACAACAAAGGGGGGAAACCCACCACCACCCAGCCACGTGGCTGCGCTCGTGCACATAGAGTTAAAATAAAACTCAAAGACCGCTCAAGTGTTCCATCATGCATGTTCCAAAAACAGTGCACGAACAACGGCCCTTTTAGGGATAAAACTATATCATCCTACGCGCGCTGCGGATGAGATGCGTCTTATCCCTTTTAAGGGCCTGGGAACACTTGAGCCAAGCTCTCAAAAGAGCACACAACACAAACACGCACACATTTAAAACCAGAACGCCCTCTCCTTCCCAAGGAAACCACAAGGGCAGAGAGGGCAGTCAAAGGCCACTCAACACAAAGGGCCTCACGGCACCGAGGAAACTCAGGTAAACCAAAAGGAAAAATCGAAGCTCGGGCGCATCTTTTTCCAACACAGCAAGGGGATGTGGCGGTGGCCTTTCAAAGGCTAACACGAGACGATCCATCACCCGTTGCTGCACTTGCAGCAAGACGGACCTTAATCTTGCGCCCAAGACGCCACCACCCCCACTCTCATGCGAGGGGAATGCCGCACCGACTAACGTACTCTTCCCAACTCCTCAGCTGCGCCTTGCCTTCTGGCTTGAAACGAGATTCTTCTCCTCTCGAAGGTTCGTCCGCCACATTGGAGGCCGTGTTGACTCTCTCATACCAGCAAGATATTTCCAACTCCTCCTCCAACTGGCAACTCGAAACAACGACTCCCATGGCCACCGGGTTCTCGGTAAAGCATTTAACAAAACTCGCCTGAGCAGCCTGATTGTCAGTGAAAACAATCACGTTCTTCCCACGCAGCTCCGAGCTCCAAGCGTCGATCCCGATGAGGATTGCCATGCATTCCAGCTCAAAGATGGGATTCTGGCTCCCAGTGAGATTGAAAGTTTCAAGCTGCCCTCTGCTAAGCATAATGCTGTAGTGACCAAGGATTCCTTCGTCAGGGGAGACCAAAACTCCTCCCAAACCTGCCGGAAATTCATGTGCCTGTTCGCAGCAAGCGTCCACATAGAGATGGAGAACTGTAGAAGCTTCAGAGGTCACCGTTCTGGGCCCCATCTCCACCCGCTGCCTCAAGAACTCAAAGGCCTCCTTGGGTTTGCCTGCGATCTTGCCTCCCCCAGATGCAGCATGCTTTGTAATGGTACGGACAGCAAGTACAGACCTCCGTCCGCAGAGCTGGCTTTCGAAATACTGCAAACGCCCCTCAAACTCAACCACTCCGTGGTCGTGACAAGTTGACGGCTCATGACTGCATCCAACTCTGCCATGATTTCCAACTTCCGCTTCTCAGTGTTTCCCAAACGAACCAGTCCACGGCTGACGCCAGACAAATCAATAACAAGGCCCAAGGCAACCAGCTCCAGTCCAAACGGGAACTCCTTGTCTGCTGAGACCTGCCAACCCGTCAACCTGAAAAAGGTGTCAAGGACCCAGCTGGTGTGATCAGTCAGCTCGTCCTCCTCGAAACACACGAAGTCATCGAAATACGCAGTCCAGTGAACTCTGAGACAAACAGCGGCAATCCGCCAGAGCGCATAACTGAATCTCCCAAAGCTGTTCACCGATGCCGTTGAGCCAAAGGGGAGAACGTACTGTCCATAGATCTCCACCCGCAAATCGTTGGGGTTGAGCACAGCAAGATAACTGTCTTGTAAAGAACTCTTTGACAGAGGAACTTGCTTGTAGGCTCGCTGCAAATCCCAGCTCTTCCCCTTGAGCGCCAACCTCGCAGGTGACTCTGCAATGCTTAACCTGAACGCCACAGCAGCCGCAATCGTGTCAGCGGAGTGGAGAGTGATGGTCTCATGAGCAGTGGTGGTCTGGTTCAGCTGGGACTCGCTGTAGTTATCAATAGGCCTGACTTTGGTCCCTTGCTTCACCCCAAAGCGCCTTGTGATCGAGCAGTTCGGCCCAAGGTCGGCCTCAGAGTACGGTCCATGCAAGTAGCCCAACTTGAGCTCCTTTTGCGTGGCCTCGTACACAGCCTCGCACAGGCCCTTGTCAAATCGGTTCTCCTTGCTCTCGGCCAGCACCGATCGGACAATACCTTGCCTCTGCCGCTTGGCATTCCGTCTCAGAGCCTCAACCGAAATCTCTGCCGGCCTGAACTTCTTCTTAAAAACTCCCGCAACAGGAATGTCTCCAGCAATGTTGAAACCTTTTGCCATGCAAGACACAAGATCAGCATCACCGTGGCCGCACTGCTCCAACATGACACCGAAAAGCTTCAACCTCTTGACGGCAAGCACTCGTCTCACATGATCATCAAGCCCCTTCTTCAGCTCGGCTTCCGAGGAGCGTAAATCTGAAGCTTGCATCAACCAGTCCTTGACAACTGCGGTTCTAAAGGCTCTGACGTCATGGAAACTGTGGCAAGATAGCCACTCAATGGCCTCCATGATCTCGGTGGGAATGCCCGTGTGCAGATTCTTTGGGTGGACCACAGATCTGGCATGTTCCAAAAACTCGTCCACGTCCCAAGGCACCCCAAAAACTGCTTTGCACATTGGCCCCCCATTGCTGTCGATTTCAGGAAGGTCCGCACCAACCCTCTCATTGCTGTCGGCCTCAGAAGAGTCCGCACCAACCCCCCCGTTTTGGACACGTAAGAGGCGTGCGCCTGCTGGCAGGGCCCTTGCTGCAGGCGTCACATGGAACTGCAAAGGAATGTTCCATTCGTTGCAGATCTTCTCATGGGGCAAGAGGCCGCTTGGCCCTTCCAGCGTCACGAAGTCTTTGAATTCCTTAACCAAAGGCGGAATTTTCTTGCGAGATTGCTTCCCAGCATAACTTTGCGCAAGCTGCAACTCAAACTGATTCACGACTTCAGACAGTTCTTGTGGAGAACCTATGACTCCGTGTGCCAACCAGGCATCGAAATAAGCCTCAGCAATTGCTCGGCAGAGCTTCCAAGGATAGGCGGTCTCATCACTGGTAGAGAATTTCTTCGTTGAAACCCCAAGGAAGGTGGGTATGGCGACCATCGCACAAAGCTGAAACTTTCTTCATCTGGCCAAAACTGTGGACGAATTTCGTCCACTTTTTCCGGCTCGACCCATACATGCAGTGGTGACAAAAGGTCTCGAAAAAGGAAAGGTGATTTGTAATCTCCTTCCAAAAAGTCGTTTCCCACATCCAACTTCGGGCTGGGTTCTCGACACTGGAAGGGATGCCATTCTTGCAGCAGTAAGCAAAAATCTCAGCTGTGATGCCGTACAACTTGTTCGCGTGAAAAACTCGAACAGAACTTGTACCGCAAGGCGGGGCCAAGTGCATGCCTGCGCAAAATGGGTCTTGAATGTACCCCCACAAAAGCGAAAGCTGGTCGTTTTGAACGAGGTCCAGTTTCACCAACGGGCTCTTGGTGATTTTGGTGGCGATGTGATCCACGCCAAAACTGTCCACAGTCCCCCGGCTCTGACGCATGCTGTCAACCTCCCCGTGCTGCTAAAAACTTCAACGAAGAAAAGTTCGTGAACCCGGTGGCCCTTAAGGCGTTCCGTCGCGGCAACGGTGAAGCTGCGTGAAACTCCATCGTCTGCCTGTCAGCGATGATTGACCAGGGAATGACTTTTCTGACACCCGGGTTCCATACAAACGTGCAATCCTCGAGGGCATTCTTCTCCAGGTTTGGCTTGGTCGCAACCGCACTCCAGATTGAAGGCCCAGCATATCCTCTTACCGGCCTTAGTGCTTGACTGCTTGGACGCCAGCTCTTGAGGCATCCCCTTTGGCGGCTTCCACTGCTTTGTCTTCTTACTCTTTCCGCCGCCTTTTCCTGAGGATCCCTTGGCTCCAGAACTTGCCGACCTGACAGCAGATTTTGCCGGCCTCTCATACGACTCATCAAGAACACGCTTGTGCGCCGTGGGCAAAGGCAGCAGGAAAAAAGTGAACTGGGGGTCATTCTCCAAGTTCCGAATGGCTTCATCCATTGGCAATGTCCCGTCAGCTCGTCGTCGCACCCCGTCCTTGAGCTTCTCAGCAAGACGCACCCATGCTTGTTGATCGGCTTTGAGAATTTGCTGAACATTGACCTTGTTGTACCCAGGAATCTGCGGAGCTTGCATGTGACTCATGAGCAGGGCATTATAAGCCTCCATAATTTTATACGAGGCCAGTTGCATGAGATCCATGGCGAGGGCCCTCCTGGCCAAAGCCTGAGTCAGCAGCAGTTCTGACGCCGTATCACATGTGAGCTCCGGGAGTTTATCCTGGACCTTCAGCGTGGATCCTGAGTCCAGGATGATTTCCTTCCGAGGTTTGTCCTGGGCCAATTCCGACCTGCGTGAAGGGAACTTGTGGGGCGGAAGGTACACCACGCTGTTGTTCGCTTGCAACTGCATAACCTGCTCATAACAGGAATACGAACACTCAAGCTCACCCGCAAGCGTGAGGCCCTGTAAGCGCTCCCCCTGCTTCTTGATCCTTTCAGACCTCTCTGCAGGCGCCAACTGCGCAGCTGCATCAGGTTTGTTCTCAACCAGCATCCTGACCTGAGCGATCATGATGGTTTGCGCCTCAAATGCCAGTCGTCTGATGCAGCTCAGCTGTCCAACGCTGACGGGCTCCTCACCTTCCTGTATAAGGTCTGTCAACGCCTCGTTGGCCGGCAGCGAACGCCAGCCTTGCGAGAGTGGTGACTCCGCCTGCCCGAAGTCGGGCCTGCTCTGTTTCTCCCAGGCCCGCTGCTCCACATCGTTCCCAAAAAACGGCTTCCGATTCAGCGATGCTCACCATTGCGCAAAATCCTAGGCAACCTAATGAAACAGCAAGCTTGCGAGGTGGAGTGTCACTGGCATGACGTCGTTTGAAGTTTACGCACTTGCGCAAACCAGTCATGCGTCAACAGCACTTGCCGTTGAAGGGGCACTTGCCCACATGTTAGCTCTTGCCAACCTCTTTGCCAGCTCTTGCCGACCCTTGAGAGAGGACATGCATCGTTTGACCGCCACTTCAGCTTGGCCATGCATGCAGATCTCTCGTGACACTCCAACGCTCTGAAAAAGAAAAACAAATGTCGAATTCAAATCATGCAGCAACTCTCTTTGCGCTCGCTCTTGCGTGCATCAAGTGCCGGTGGAGCTCTTGGCCCGTTTGGCCTTCAGCTCATCCATGAAACTGTTCATACTTTCGATGTCTCTGATGGACCGACCGATTGCACATTGTTTGCAACGCTGGCTCGAACCCTCAGACTGTCTGTTCAGGCTCATGTCCGAAGTGATTGCCCGTCCGCACACGAAAGCATTCACTTTGTGACTGCGGGGTTTCAAACGCAGGGTGCCCGACTTGCTGTTCCGGTAAACAACACAACCCGCCGTCCAGTCAAGTTCCACCTTGGGCGGCTTTACAACTGGTTGACTCTTGGCCCCGCTCTCATTCACAGACTCGGCTTCACTATGCGCCTCATCGTCCGAAGATGAGAAACTTGAACTGCTATCGCTGTCACTGCTCTCATGGTCGGGTCCGGCTCCAACCTCATCAAGGCCGGCAGCACTGGCCTCGGCTCCAGGGACCAGCACCTCGACGAGATCGCCTTGAACTGGCGCCGATGACATGGGCTGGTCCTGAAAATATCCTGACCTTGACTCATCAGGGCGAAAGATGCAACCTCGAATATTTGTGAGACAGCGCTCGAAATCCCTTAGCGCGGGGATTGAGCGTCCCTGGAATATCCGTGGAGGACCTTCTTGGATCCCTCGGCGTGGTGCCCCAAAACAAGTCGGCTGGAATCTGAGTATCCGGCCTTGGCCATCCACGAAAGAGTCGTGGCCTTGATCCCATGCCCAGTGAAACCTGGCGAAGGATTCATACCCAAGCGCTCCAGCAGCCTGACAACGAGTCCAGCAAGTTCGTCATGTTCAATTGCTCTGTTGCTCAAATCACCATTTGCACAAGGAGCGAGAAACAATGGTCCTTCGCGCCAGCCTTCCAGAGAGAGTCCAACTCCCTCCAAAGCGGGCTGATTTTTTTTTCCCCAAACCTCGTTCCCAACCCCTTGGATGGGCGCAACCAGAAGGAGAGGAATTCCTTGCATGGCAGAGACGCGTTTGCTCTTGTGCTCCCAAGTCCTCACCTCCACATATCCGTGTTCAGCTCGATTGGGGTTGAGGTCCAACTCGACCGAACTGACTCGCTTCAGGTCAGACAAGCGCGATCTGCTGTAAAGCATAAAAAGAACCATTGCACATGCATACGTATCATACCTGTGCATCTTGCAATCCATAAGGCCTCCCTCAAGAGCTTGCACCTCTCGCACCTCCAAAACTCGAGACTGCTTCTTGGGCTTCTTCACATCTCTGGAACCTCGAAGCAACCCTAGCAGAACGGGGGACTTCAGGATAGCGTCCGGAACCTCGATTCCAATCACATGTTTCCCAAAAGTCAAAGTCTCCATGAACTCCCGCATTGCCGATGTCCGGTCCTGATCCTTGAGGCTCTCCAAGTACCCAATTGCTGAATACAAATCAACCGGCAACAAAGTGTCAAATCTATTGTCGACATGCCAGGAAAAATACCGATCCATGCACTTCGCACGCTTGTAAACTGTTGCAACGCTCTTTCCGGCTAACGCCAGTTTAACCAGCCTGTAGACCTCTTGTTCAATGTCTTCGGCACGCTCAACGTGTGGTGCATAAGAGGAGGCTTCAACGTTGGTCAGGACAACCTTGGCCCAAATTTCGCACCCCTGTCCGAACTTCTCCGAATCAAGGCGCCGTTTCTTCCAACCTCTTCCAAACTTGATGACATGCTCGAAAACAGGAACGGTCTCATCAGCGGTTGCCGCGGCTGGCAAGCCCGTCTTGCGATCGTATGCATCTTCAAGCTTACGCGGCATAGCAAGGCTAACCGGTTCAACTTGAGGAACAGGAAGTTCCACCTCACAAGTTCCAAAAATACGCGAGAAAACTCCCTGCTCCCAAGGTAGTTTAGGCAAACCAGACTTGGCTCCCTGTTTGCGCGCTTCCAACAAAACCATGTTGAAGTCCACACGCTCAAGCACCGAACCAGATTAATAAGCATGTGATTGCACTGTCAAACCAACCCCTTGGTCGGCTGCTCTTTCAATTTCAGCAGGTTCTTGCACACTCCTCTCCATTTCTGCTGATAAATCTCCACCCACAGACTCCTCGAAGTCAGCTCCATCTCCTCCGAAAACGGCCAAATCTCCGTGGCCGCCCAATCCTCTGATAACATCATTTCCAGAAAAGGCCATCGAAGGCAGTGAAATCAGGAATCCATGGCAAACCCCCGAGTGGACAAAAAATTCCACAGTGCCACAGGCACAACAAAGGGGGGAAACCCACCACCCACCCAGCCACGTGGCTGCGCTCGTGCACATAGAGTTAAAATAAAACTCAAAGGCTCAAGTGTTCCATCATGCATGTTCCAAACACAGTGCACGAACAACGGCCCTTTTAGGGATAAAACTATATCATCCTACGCGCGCTGCGGATGAGATGCGTCATGTTTGGAATCGATCCAAATGTGCAATTGTCAATAGCGAAGGCACATATAACACATTGCTACGGTAAAGAGCTTGGAGACAGTAAACCCGATGCTGCAGCTCAAAACAAGTTTGTGTCTGTTGTGTGGCTGAAGGCCCTTCTTTGATGCAGAAGATAAAAGCCAGCAATTGCTGCCTTGCTCTCGCGCCAGCACACTACCATCCATTAGACATCAGGTTGAAACAGATCCAGGGCCACAAAGACTGCCCAGAGTATCTTCTCCTTAGGGGTTACCTGCCCCAGTCCGGGACTTACCCCCCCCTCCCCAAACAGAACTCCAGTCGCTGCCAGCCTTGCGAGCATCTTGGCAGGGTGAAGAAATTGACGAAGGCAGGGTCGGGGAAGTGTCGGAAGCGGGTTTGGGTTTGCGGGTGTCTAACAGCCCGATACCTTCTAGTAACCCCGAGCACAGGCCCATGGCATAAGATATTTCTGATTCCAACACGAGGAGGCAGCAAATTACACTGTTCCGTTGGAACCCCTTTCACAAATATCAGCCAAGTTCAAGCTAGCCCCGGGAAAAAAGCAACACCAACAAGCGTGTTTGGTCGTTTAACACCAGACTTGCGCAACTTGCGTGGCAGCACTTGCAGCTCGTTGTTTCGGCGGGGCGTCACCGTTTGCAAAGCTGCGGCTTCTCCAAACGCTTCTTTTAAACGCGGCGCGGACATGCGGAATCAAACAAACTTGTGCGGGAAGCCCTCCGCCCGTCCCAAGCAGGGGTTTTACCTTTTTATACACCACGACGCATGGCTCCGGCCTTCATGCACGTCTAAGTCCAACGTCTGGAAGTAGGCTGCGATTTCTGGACGCATCAAGAGCTCGGAAAGCTGTTCCTGGAACATCAGCCATCTTTGCCCGCATCTAGCATGGAAGGCCGATCGTGAAAGCATGTCAATGCAAAAGCGCCCGCTATGCGTGCATTGGGCATGACGTTTAAAAACAGAACAAGAGGTGCCTACACATTGACCTTTTCTCGACTTGAACCTTGGCGCGTCAGTGGCTAATATTTGCTAGGTGCGACCCGACAAACAATCGTCCATACGCTCTGACCTGACTGCGACTGTTTTGCTTCAAGACACGTGTTGTCACAACACAGGCCACGCTGGGCGCAGCAGCACAACCCAAACTGTTGCCCTATCGAAGTGGCGCACCTTGCCAACAAACATGAAAAGTAGCCTGGCGGTTGGGGGGGGGTGAGTCCCACTGCCGGGGGTATCTTATCCCAGAAGGGAACGGACACCTTGTCGTAGTAGAGGATCGTATATGTGGTCCCTGGATCTATTCCGCAGGAAATCCAAGATGTCAATATGGAGTGTAAGAGAATGGATAGTCCCTGATTGCTCTGACTACTGTGTTTCACTGTAAGCGGCCTGCAATAAGTCCTTTTATGTAGCTATCGCAGGGCCTTGAGCCAGATGGTTGCATGGAGATCAAGGTACCAGTAGAGCCGGCGAAGCCGGTGGGCGGAAGTTTCAAAAATATAAAACTATAGTTCTCTTTCTCTTTCTTTTCTTTTTCTCCGTCATTCTTCCTTTCTTCCTTTCTTTCCTTCCTTCCTCCCTTCTTTCCTTCTTTCTATCTGTCTTTTCTTTCGCTCTTTCGTTTGCTTGTCTATCTATCTTTCTCTGCCTATCTATACCTAACTACCTATCTATCTATCTCTCGTGTTATCTATCTATCTGCAAACCTATCTATCTATCTCTCTATCTATCTTCTCTATCTATCTCTCTATCTCTCTATCTATATATCTACCTATCTCTCTATCTCTCTAGCTATCCATCTCTCTATATCCCTCTATCTCTGTCTCTCTCTTTCTCTATCTGTCTATCTATCCGTCTATCTCTCCATCTATCTCCCGCGTATCCATCTATCTATCTAGCTATCTATCTACCTTTATCTATCTATCACTCTATCTATCTATCTCTATATCTCTCTATGTATCCCTCTGTCTACCCATCTATCAATCTCTCTCTCTATCTGTCTATCTGTCTATCTATCTATCTATCTATCTATCTATCTGTCTATCTCTCTATCTCATTATCTCACGTGTATTTATCTATCTCTTTATCTCTCTATCTATCTATCTATCTATCCGTATTTCTATCTATCCATCTCTCTATCTACCTCTCTCTCTACCTATCTACCTATCTATCTATCTATCTACCTCTCCATTTATTTATCTATCTATCTATCTATCTATCTATGTGTCTATCTATCTAGCCATCTATTTATTTCTCTATCTATCTACCTATCTATGTATCTCTCTCTACCTCTGTTTCTATCTATTTATCTATCTCTTTATCTATCTATCTATCTGTCTATCTACCTATCTGTCTGTTTATCGTTTATCTATTTATTTAACTCTCTATTTATTTATCTCTCTATCTATCTATCTATCTATCTATCTCTTTTTCTTTCTATTTATATATCTCTCTATCTCTCTCTCTCTCTCTATCTCTCTCTCTATCTATCTTTCTCTCTCTCTCTCTCTATCTATCTATCTATCTCTTTATCTCTCTCTCTCTCTCTGTCTTTTTGTCTATCTATCTTGCGCTCTCTCTCTCTCTCTATCTATCTATCTATCTATCTATCTCTTTCTCTATCTCTTTCTATCTTGACTTCGCGTACTACTTTCCTACTTAAAAGTTGCGATTTTCGAGCCCCACTGCGAAAGTGGACTTCACGTACTACTTTCGTACTTAAAAGTTGCGATTTTCAAGCCCGGCTGCGAAAGTGGACTTCGCGCACTACTTTCGTACTTAAAAGTTGCGATTTTCAAGCCCCAGCTACGAAAGCGGACTTCGCGCACTACTTTCGTACTTAAAAGTTGCGATTTTCAAGCCCCAGCTGCGAAAGTTGACTTCGCTTACTACTTCGCGCTTAAAAGTTGCGATGTTCGAGCCCCGGCTGCGAAAGTTGACCTTGCAAAAGTGCTGCGCCTGCCACGAAATCTGTACTTGACCTCGCGAAAGTGCTGCGCCTGCCACGAATTCTGTACTTGACCTTGCGAAAGTGATGCCCCTGCCACGAAATCTGTTCCTGACCTCGCGAAAATGCTGCCCCTGCCACGAAATCTGCATGCGCCGCCTTGCGCGGCCGTGCCAATGGGATTTGCGATGCGTCCGTGCCAGAAGTAAGAAAATGCCGCGCCTGTCACGAAATCTGCACTTGACCTTGCGAAAGTGATGCACCTGCCCCGAAATCTGTACCCGACCTTGCCAAAATGCTGACGAAATTTGAACCTTGCGAAAGTGTGCGCGTCCGTGCCTATGGTCCCGGCGCGAGACCGTCCCGAGCCCGTCCCGAGCCCGTCTCCGTCAAACGTCGCGACCGGGGTAGCTTTCAGCCAGCCGGAGACTCCAAAACCCGCAGAGGGTTGCACTTTTTGCAGATTTCTATTCCCCCGCCACACGTATACGCACGTTTTCTCGCATGCGTTCATTCTTTCTTCATCATCTTTGCGCAGAGCTACCTTTCAATTAGTTTCCGTAACTCGGAAGTTTCCTTCTAAACTTCCTTTGATAAATCAACGACAAAGCAGCGCCGTAGCCATTCGGATGAAAAGTCCTGGTGACAACTGGAAAACGGCTCGTACTCTTGATGTGAGATACCCAGCTGTATCAAAAGAGGATGCAAAACGCGTTGTACATGCGGGATCGTGAGACTATTGATCTCTCACTGAAATAGTCTTGTTGTCAAGGAGGATCAATTGGTCGTGATTCGTAGTGCCAGTTTTCGTGTGAACTCTCGCAATCGAGCTTCTGAGAATCTTATCGCTGGCGAATCATGAAGACGAAAAAAAGGTCTGGATGATTGCCAAAGGAGGCAGTCGCAGCAGTTTATCATTTCTTGTTGTACCAATGACAGCTGCTGTCAGATTGACTGCCGTAATCGAAATTCGCTGAAATGCTTCCGTCCCTGATCGCCGTACGAGTATTGGTTCCATGGCTTCTAGAGGAACTCCTTGGTCCGAGAATAGTTTCTCTCCTGATTTGCTGCACGGCTTTGGATGTACATCAGCATCTCGTTGGTGGTGCGCTTGATGCGTTCGTTGGATGAGACCTGGTAGTCGGCGATGACCTGCTCAAAGTCATCCTGCATGGATGTCATTTGCGCTTCAGTGAAATTTCCAATCGGATGTCTGTCTTTCCCCATCCAAATACAAATGCCATCATACAGTTCTGTCATACCCGGATCCAGTCTTCCAGGATGTTGCCATTTTGTTCCAATCGGCCCGCGATGGGCATTTCCGCCTTGTTCCATGTCTTCTGATATTTCTGGATGATGTAGTGGATGAGGCCTTGGTCAGGATTGTAGACATTTTGAAGCTTGCTGTGTGCATTGGCGGACTTATTCGCATCACCTGTAATCGCATCGCGTTAGTGCTCAGTGACGAGGGGTGATTCGTGATTGGAAATCCCCCCGCGCTGCGCCATGGGTGATGTTCGGATGAGTGTGGCACACGCCAATGGTTGCGAATGGGAGGTCGGTCTGCCCTTGTCACATGACGGCTGTCGAAGGATGTGGGTGGAGTTTCCATGAATTTCGGAAAGGCGTCGCGTCTCATTGTTGAACTCGGTGTGGATGACAATCATCTCCTTGCGCTTGCCATGTCCTTGGACTTTCGTGCGTGGCGGCAATCTCCTTCCATGTGCTTCTGCTGATCGGTGAACACATGTCCGGTCCGGTGGTTGCCAAGCAGTCGGATGTGGGACTATCGTAGTCGGGATCAGCGCAATCCTTTTCGACTCCAAAATAGCACCTGAACATTCCAAATGTCGTACCCCAGTGTCTGCTCTTGGTGGATCTGTGTCGCGCCAATAGTTCGACTCTGGCTTGCTTTCCGCCGCGGACAAAGCATGCGCTTGGTTTTGCTGACCAGGATTTGAGAACGATGCCCTTGCCACATTTGATGAACAGCTTGATGAGGTCCTTGGATTTCTCATCTTCCGGATAAAAGAAGGCATCGGCCTCGTTGAGGCAAATGATGTGGGCGCTGTCCTGCAACATCGTCATGATGAGTGGCCTTCATCGACATGTATTTCACTTCCCGGCTTAGGGGCGATCTGACGGCTGCATCAGGGATCTAAGGATGTCCGTGAATGACTTGATAAGGTCCGGATCATCATCTTGCCTCAGCTTCTTTAGTCCAAACGAACCCTGACTTGGCTTGCGCCGCCCTGAACTCTTCCCTTGTCGGCTTCTCGTGTTGGTGATGGAAGTAAAATCTTCCTCATCGAAGTTGGTGTCCGGATTCACATGCTCCAAGGATCTCAGCTCAGCTTCATTCAAATCTGGATGAACATTCCTTGGATTGGCATTGTACCTTGCACTGAAGTCTCGGAAGTTCTCCTGAATTGCCTTGAGCTCTTCTGCTGCATCGATCTTGTTCATGTCCCGGTCCAAAGTGACTTCCGCAAATTCCTGGATGAATTGCGATAGATTATCCGGATTGTGGAGGTTCAGGATGACCTTCTGCTTGACGGTTCTCGCTTCCTTGGATTCCATTTCTCTTCTTCTTCTTCATCTTGATCCGTGGAACGCCGTCGCTTTCTGGTCTCGGTGGATGACTCCTTCTCGGATTGGTTCTTGTCTGTCTTGTTGGCATTGACGTATGAGAAAAAGTGGTCAGCGAACTCCATGACCTTGGTCTCGTACATCTCTTTCTCTTCCTCGCTGAAGTCCTCCTCAGGATCCGATAGTTGAACTGCAGGAGCTGGCCGCGTCAAACGCTGCAATGATATCCGTGATATCAATGGTATGCTCTGTCAATACAGTTCGTTCCTTGCAGAGTCGGAAAGAGTACGACGAGCGCATCACGTCCTGTAGGCACATGAGTCAGCGCTGCCTCAGATGGTTCATCGTCGACGATGATGTCGTCGATGCGTGGAACTTGCTCCTGTCCTGATTCCCTGATTCAGGATGCTCTATAGGTCGCATGGAACATGAACGTGACAGGAATCTTCAAGAAAGGATCTATCTTCCTGCTTTGTTTAATGGATGAAGGTCGTCGCATCCTGTATCCCGGCTGCGCTGCTTCTTCATCTTGATGGTCCTGCTTCTTAGAAGAGGAGGAGTTCGACTGAGACCAAAGCGGGCATCGGGTGGATTCAATCTCGACATGCCGTGAATGACCACTGACGCATCTCACGCGCAGCTCCATGTCCGGATCTTTGCTGAATGACTTGCCATCTGGCCTGAGTGCGTGATGAGCGGCGTGGGATGTCAGACAATCGACCCATTGATCTCTTGGAACAATATTGTTCTTCTTCTGCCGTTCCTCGTATGTTCCGTCGAAGGGGGGAACACAAATGCTATCTCAAAGCGGGATTTCCCATCATTCGGAAACATCGTCATCAAGAAAATGCCTGGTTTATTTCCCAGGAAGTTCTTCGCAAGAGTGATGGAGGTCAATGCTTTGAAGAGTTCGCAGCATCCGTCGAGGTTGAGTTCAACCCCCTTCTTGATGGCTCTTTTGCTCTCTTCCCGTGGATCATGTCGTAGGCATCCGGAAAACAATCTGCTCTTGATCATCATATGCTCTTGTCCTTTGTGAGTCTTCAGATTCTCTGTCTACTTGGTCAGTGTGCTGCATGGTTCTCTGTGAACTTCCAGCGCCGGATGAAGTTGGAACGTGAGGAATGAGCTCTTCCTCACTATCGGATTGCATCGGCAAATTTACTGGATTGTTCGGATTGAAATTGGATGAAGCTGCAGGTTCACCTTGAGGATAAGGTTCAGGTGAATCATCATCATCGTCTGGCTTCTTCTGCTTCTTCTTCGTTCAGCCTTGCGCTTTGGATTAAAGTTGGATGGTGCTGCAGGTTCATTGCTGGGAGAAGGCTCAGGCGACCTCTTTTTTTCAGTCTTCTGCTTCTTAGGTGAACTGCCCTGCAAAGGTGCAGTTGTTTCTTCGTCCTGCTCAAGGTCTTCTGCTTCGGGACGACAGTCGGAAGAATCGGCTGAGAGGGTTGCAAGTGAGACGGCGAAGGGACATCACCCCCCAGTCAATTGAGTCCACTCTAGGGATACACCTGGCGCTGGTCGATCATTCGGATCAGGCTGGTCTGGGAGCCGTGGGCTCCATTGAATCCACCTCGATGGGCGCTGGCCGGATGGCGGGCGCATCGGAAAATACCACGTCTTCGGATCATTGCTTTGCCAGTTGCACTTCGATGCTGGTAAGACCCAAATTCTGCTCAGCTGATCTGGTTGCCAGAAGGCTATGCATGCATCGTCCGGAAGTGACGTGATAGGCAAATTGATGCCAATCGTGTGGACGTATGCTGTGCGTGCGTCATATTGAGTGGGTGAAACGCACAGCTGTCTGAGCTTCTTGCAACCATTCCACATGTTCTGACATCGCCAGTCGTTAGGATCTTGTTTTGAAGGTGTCAATCTCAGTCCCCGAAGGGTACTGTTTCATGGTCTTCTGAAACTTTTGGACTAGCTGATCTTGGAAGACCAGTGGTTGAACATTCTTGTTGAATGGGAGGTCCTGGATTCTATCAGCGGTTCTGCTGCTAGTCATGTTGAACTCCTTGTCGATGGCTTCCATCGGAATGCGTGTGAGGTCCTCCACGAATAGGTTCTGCAGGCTTAGGAGCCGTCTTCCCCGCAGTGCGCGGTGGCTTAGAGGACGCTGGCTTCGGAGTTGGTGTATGGATGATTTCCTGGGGTCGGCTGACGAGCCGCTTTGTTCCTTCTGCAATGAGTCTTTCTCATCTGGTAAAAGAAAATCACTTCCAGGTTTTTCCCTGCAAGGATGGTTTCATCCTTTCTGACCTTTGTCACGTTGACCTTGATGAGTGGGGTTCCGAGATCAAGTCCAACCATTCCTCCTTCCGAGGACATGATGTAGCCAAACTCCTCCCTTGCTTCCATCCGAACGGATCTTGGGTTTGTCTTCCTGCCCAGTAAAATACCTTGTCCTTAACCTGAAGGTTTAGAACTCATTCGGAGATTCTGGGCAAGGTCTCGTCGGATGTCTTCGGCTTGACGAGCTTCTTGGAACGCCTGCTTGGGCAGCTGCTTGATTTGGATGCCTGTAGGCTTTTCCTTATTCCTGTAGGTGTTGCGACATCAAGCTGGATGAGATCTGCTGGTCGTCTTCCAAATGCAAGTTCCAAAGGCGTTACACCCCCGTAGGTGACGGTTTGATTTCTGACAGCTGCAGCTTGACAAGTTGTCTGTGTGTCACTTGCTGCAGTGTTGCAGGTGCTGCGCCTGCCTTGATGGAACTGAGCATGAGCTTGAGTTGGGCCTTCAGGAATCGAACTGCTGATTCATGCTGATTCGGCTCGATTTGGCCATGGTGTGTTCTGTTCGGTCCCAATGAGATCGGTGCGATGTCAAGGGATTAATAAAAGTGTTCCCATGTCTCCGTCATGAAGGCTTGATCTGCGACAACTGATTTTGGCTGCAAGTGGTACTGGTGAAAGTAGTTCCTGAGGACAGTGATGTTGTCGGATTCTTGTGTGGTCATCACTGCCTTTGCAGTGAGCAATGTTGTTGCTCCCTTCTGGCTGAGAAAAACTGATGTGTTTGCCAGTGACAAGAGGAACTTGACAGTGATTCAATGAATGTCATGTCACCGAATGTTTCCGCTCGAAGTCCACTCGTCTTGTTTCGTGCCGGTGCTTGTGTTGCCGCTTGGCACACTTCACATTCAATTCGGATTTTGTCAAAAATAGGTCGTAGGTTGACTTTGGCGAATGAAGCGCACGAGTTCTGAATCGAAATTGGTCGGTTGTCATGCAACGATGCTGAAAGTGGAGTCTGCTTGGACAATCGCTGGTGGATTCTGCCTAGGGCAAGAGGAAGTGATGTAGGTTCTTCAGTGGATGGTGCTTTAGGATCAGGCTCAATAGCCCTTCTTGTCAATGATTCTATCTGCTGCCGATGAACCTGCTTCCTCATCCTTGACATGAGTGAGTTGGGAAGGTGAAGATGGTCTTACCTTTCTACGGGCTAATCATTGGTTTGTTGGCCTGAAATGCAAGTCGCCAGTTGTCTTCGATTTCTGGATCTCCGCCTTCGGATGCATCAATAATTTCCGTTGCAGGCTCTCGGCTGATGTTATCAGGATGAATTGGACATTATTTTGCTCCATTGGGTGTGTGAGCAGTGCCTTACGAGGCGTAATGCGCACACGGGTGACCTGCTTGTTCTTCTTGTCAAGAATCCAACGATCCTGCTTCAGAGGCCCAATGATCTTAGGAGTTGCTGTTTCCTCCTTCGTCTTGGATGACTTGGATGCGCAAACAGCCGCGCTGGATGAATCCCAGGAGGGAAACTTGATTCTGTTGCCATCATCGTAGACGTAGTTGGTAAGTCCTTTGACAGCAAACTCTCCGTGTCATTTCACTCTTGCCACTCCAGCAAGATCGACTAGGAACTGCTTGACGGTCCATGCCAAAGGCTGCGTGTGATCTTGTCACATTGAGGTGTGTGCTCAATGGTCATGTAGAGGTTCCGCATCTAGCTGACGCTCAGGAGGATCGGTTGTTCAAGGATGTCGATGTTGGTATTGCATGGAGGTGTCGTGTGACATCTGAGACGCAAGGTCCAATTTACCTTAGCTGTCTCTCCATTGGCAAAAGTGAACTTGGTCTCGGCCGGGATGTACTGGTAGGAGATGAGGTTTATCATGGGTTCGATGGCCTGAGTAAAACGCTGCGGTGACTGCCCTTTTTGTTTCCTGATTTTCCTTTTCCTTTCTTCCTTTTGAATCTGAAATTCCGCCCAGACACCTTTCTCGCAATGAACGCATCGTTCTCCTCGAGAACCCAAAACGTCTCTTCATCATTGTTCGACATGAATCCTTCTTGTCCTTCTTCATCCTCAACCCAGAAGCCTGCTTCTCCTTCGTATTCACCTTGCTCGATGATGAAGAATGTGTTGCTTCGGTTGCCTTCTTGAGGTCGAATGGATGGATCTTGGATTGAAGTTCTGGTCGTGATGAAAAGGTCGTGGTGTTGCGTCTTCAGCGTCTCATAGGTGTAATTCTCAAGTGTGAAATTCCTCAGAGACATTGCACTTGTCAGCCTTTCTCTCTGTTGGTCTGACAGCTCGCCCTGGACGATGAAAAACTGCGCTATGAGACGATCCCCGAAGGGAAATGCGTTCCGTTGTCTTTGCTGCATTGTCTGAGGACTACTGGATCGTCCTCTTGGAGCGCAGCAAAAGGCGGGGCTCTGGCACCGTCGACTTGCTGATGTCGAGCCAGGTTTCTCTGGTTTGCGTCATGTATTGACTGTCGAAATTCTGCAGACTGTGCCGTGTTTCATGAAAAGGGTGTCGAATTTGATGTGAATGTGAGGAACTCGGTGTCTCCTGTGATTGAAGAAGCTGGGGAGCCTGTAAAGATACGCATTTGTGGTACCCTTCAGGACTGCCTTGTACATGTAAGCATCTCCCATGAGTCTGCTCTTGAGGAGAGGCCCTTGCATGGATGCTTCGATCGTTGCGATGGTTACCCAATCACCTACGAATTCTTCACACCTGAGCCAGCTCACTTTTCCTTCGGCTGCTTGGCGGTCATCGCTGAGTGTCTCTTCAGTAAAGCCGGATGATCGGGCTGTGCTTGAATAGGCCTCCATGAAGCCTTCTCCATCAAATGACATTGCTTCTGAATCTTTGCAGAAAACCGCCCCGCGACCCCAAATTGAGTCCCACTGCCGGAACTAACTTATCCCAGAAGGGAACGGATACCTTGTGGTAGCAGAGGGTCGTATATGTGGTCCGCAGAAAATCAATATAAAGTGTAAGAGAATGGATAGCCCCTGCTATAGCATGAATGGTGCAATTTGTACAAGAAAGGGCCTTGAGCCAGATGGTTGAATCACGCACCCCTTTTTTGAATCATCCCGTTTTCGCATCGTTGGGGGGGGGGGCCCAACCCCAGACTAAAATGCACTTCCTGGCCCAACCCCAGACTAAAATGCACCCCTTTGAATCATCCCTGGAACGCACCCCCTTTTTTTGAATCATCCCCATCATGGTTGATTTATACCTTGATCTCCATACAAAAGTAGTCTGGCGTTGGGCCCCCATGATGTTCGAAAAAAATAATCTGTTCCAGGGATGATCCAAAAGGGGGCGCATTTTTCCCTGATGTTCGAAAAAGAAAAAGGTGTGCGTTCCAGGGATGATTCAACAGGGGGTGCATTTTAGTCTGGGGTTGGGCCCCCCCCCTGAGGTTCTCAAAAAAGGGGTGCGTTCCAGGAATGATTCAACAGGGGGTGCATTTTAGTCTGGGGTTGGGCCCCCCCCACGATGTTCAAAAAAGGGATGATTCAAAAAGGAAAAGGGGGCGCATTTTAGTCTGGGTGTCTGGGTTGGCCCCCCCCATGTTGTTCGAAAAAGGGATGATTGAAAAAGGGGTGCGTTCACTCCTCTGTGATCATACCATCGCCCGTGTCGTCGATTGCGGTGAACACGCCCTCCAGCTTGTCGACATATTCAGCCTGCCCACATGTCCGATGCAGCAAAACCAAAAAGGATCCATCACGTGCCTACCAGCCCTGCATGAAGCAAACACATGTGCTACCTAGAGAGGTTTTGGCCCCTTCCTATCATATTCTTTTCGTGGAACTAAATTATTTTGGGGCCAGAAGCTCATTTTTACAGTAACAGCTCTATGTGAACAAATTCAATCTAAAATTCGGCACGCTCCTCCTTAATTTTCGTTTTTTCACGTTTTGTTGCACGTTTGTTTGCAAAGTATGACTTGCGTTTGGCTACTTCCAAGACGGTGCTCTATCGTGTGAAGAGAACTCAAAAAAAAGGTGCGCGCGGCAGGTGCAGAAAGAAGGTGGGCATGATAGGTGCGGGCGCGAGGTGCAGGCGCGATGACTGGGTATGGGCGATGTGTAGGTGAGCACCTGTGCCCTGCGCCCTGCGCCCGTATTTACGCTGGCCTGCGCCCGTACCACGTTCCCAATCGGGCGCTGGCGAATGGTGCGAGGGCATGGGTGCAGGCTACGCACACCCCATACCCGCGCATGCCCGCACCTCAGACACGCACCGCACCTATCCTCACCCGCACCTCGCACCCGCACTCATGATGCACACCAACCCCAACCCTTTGCACCTACTGGCCGTACCTCAGGAGCAGGCGAAATAGAAAGAGAGTTTTCACACCTATGGAGTCTAGATCATCTTGCGGGTGACAATGCGTGCCACATAGCCAGCTGCACCAAGCGTGCACGCAAACAAACACACCTCCTGCGCTTGCCACAGGATCAGAGGAAGCAATGCCCCGAAATGCGACCTGTTTTCCAACAAGCCCGTTCTTCGTGGCGCGCGTGGCTGCAAACTTTAAACGGGTGCATTCTGCCCAGCACATCATCGCACACATAATTCAGAGCCGGATACGCACACAAACTTTCCTATCACACGGCAAGTGGCCGCAACTTACCGGTTTGCCAAACAAAGCACTAACTGCCTAAGTTAAACTGTGCCAGCCGAACCAACTCACGCTTGGTTTGGGCTGGGACATGCGACCCTTGTTGGGAACAGCATGGACCATGGGAGCAAGCATGCCCAACACATGGCACCCTTGCCCGATAGAGAGATCCTGCGCTGCGCCATCACCTGGCTTGCCCAGGCAGCAAGATGTGTCCGCGCACGACGTTCTCGGCGCATTTGCTTGTTTTGCTCGATCTGTCATGATGCAGTTGGCTATGTAGTTGCGGGCACCGACAGTGCCAAAGCTCGTCTATTGATGCGCAAGTGTTTGCCATTTCCGGCCTGCGGCTTGTTCATGCTTGTTCTCGGGATGGGTGGAATCGTTGCTGCGTGCCCAGTGCCTATCTTCATAACTTTCAGCAGCGTTTAAGAGCAAATCGAAGCAGCAACTTCTCTCATTGCAAATTGTGGGAGCAAGGGTTCAGTTTATGATGCGCTTGACCAGGCTTTACGGCTGTTTTGTTTGCCGCTGGCGTTTTTCTGAGCAGCCGGTGTTTTTTAAACTTGCGCCTGAAATTCCTGCTGAACGGGAAAAGGCTGAAATTTTGGCCGGACGGAGGTTCCAGGTATGGGTGAACCAGTGGCTGGGCGAGCCAACAAAATAAAGATCCTGCACCCGATGTTGTCTGATTAAGGCATGATGTTATGCGGCTTCCCAAGCAGCAACACGTGTGCAATCGCGACTTTCCACAGACAAAGGCCGCGCAATCTTGCGCCGGGAAACCAGTTTTTGGCGCAATCTTGCGCAATCTCGCGCCACATGGGCGTTGCGCAGGCATGGCACATATTGAAGAGCATGTTCGGCACGTGTTTTGCCATAGTGCGAGGACACAGAGACTCATCCAAGTAAGAGCAGCAAAGCTTGTTTGACAAATAGCGTACGTAAGGCCTTCAATCTCGCTTTGTCAACAACGTCTTTTTCGGGACACGCTTTCCTCTGCCGCCCTCCTACAGAAAGCAAGATCCATCAACAAGGCATATATCGCAAGTGAAAACACAAACAAAAAACAACTGAGACCTTTGCGTGACGCGTCGCAATTGTTTTGTCAGTATAATGGGGTGTGACACATTCGCAGCTCTTGAAAGTGTATGTGATGATACCTGAAAGGAATTCCTGCCCAGTCGGCACACAAAGCCTCAGATTTTTTTGAATGCTGGCACGCAGCAAGAACATATCTGGCATAGTTGGTTGAACCGATGATTTGTTGGGATTGATGAGCAAATAGATTTCGCTCTCTGGGTAGCACTCTGCGCACTTGCTACAGTAGCATGCTGTTGCTGCGATTCTTTCGTTGGTCTGGTTGTCAACACCTTACAAGCCTAACTTTGGCCCTCGTCGGCGTCGAACATTAGCAAGCACTCAAAGCAAAATCCGGATGACCTGGACCTGCAGTTGGACGAGTTCCGCACTTGCGGCGCAGAAAATTGAAAATGGCCAGGCGCGCCGCTTGGGAGTCAGGTACGGCCCCCAGAGTTCGGGGCAGATTCCGGGGAGGGTTTCGGAGCAAGAAGAAATGTTGGACACACAGTTGGCCAACATGTTGGCTGCGCGAGGAATCAGCTATTCATAGCACCTCCGCCCGAAAAAACACCTTGTTGATGCGCCAAACTGTCCCTCGTAGCAGCTCAGCTGTTTCCAGCAAGCGACGCGGAAACAGGAAACAGCAAGCAACGCGGAAACAACGAGCGGGCCTTCATTTTGAGTCGATCTCTGACCAGCTGCTCCGCGTCATTTGCAGCAGCGTCAAACGTCTCTTTCAAAAAAATGGCGCTAATGACCCGGATGACTGCAAAGACCACGATAGTGATGTAGAGCCTTGCCAAGAAATTTGTCACACCTGTCATCCCTGCAAGGTCCTATAACCCGCAAAACACAAGTGAGCCGCAGCAAATGCGGCAATACCGCCGTCGGCGTTGCCCGCTGACTTTTGGAGTCAAAACGACCATTTGGATTGCAATGGTGGAACACGATTAATAAACCGCCCTGATGAAATACGTCCTGTTTTCCAGACCATTTCCAGGCAAAACTACTTTAAAGGCACCCGCAAGGTTTGGCCAAAAACACCCCTTAATTTTTGGGGGGCGCCTCCAAAACCTTCCGATTACAGACATCCCCCAATCTCCCAGGAAAAATCCTGAAGCAGCAGACAGCAGCAGCATGCTTTTCCTCATGACTCAGCCTGTCTGAATGCTCTCACTCCTTTCCTTCATTGCCTCTCCTGCCTTCAGTGCTTCCTCTACTACTCAACAGACACTACCAGAAGATTCTATTTGAATTTGGCCAAGGGGTCCCTTCTTCTGAAAAGTTTGTCTTCTAAAACAGCAAGTTGCAGGAGCGCTGATCAGAAACCTCAAGCCTCCAAACCTCAATCCTCAAGCTTCTCAAGCTTCAAGTCCTGCAGATCAATTTTTAGGGGAGGCCCCAGGGCAACCTCCTAAGATTTCCCAAACCTTGTCAACCTTGAGGGGGGAGCAAAAGGTGTAGCGAAGATCAATCAATAAAGCGCCCTTCCTTTTTCTTGATCATGTCACGCTGTATGAGTGAGACACTCATGCGTTAGGGACTGTTTATTGGCCCCGAAGATTGTAGATAAAATATCATCACATAAACCCCCCACACTCTGACCAAAACCTTCAGCCAAACAAGCTCAGGAAGCATGAGGTCATAGCGGAAACGATCCATGACTGGCTTTCCAAGCACGCTGATACGTTCGACGGAGGTCTCCCACAGCTCGTATAAGACGTGAGCAGTTTGGCAAGGACAACCTCCGGCTCCTCCTTGTAGTAGAAGTCGCCGGTCCAGCCCATGATCTTGTACCGCTGATTGGCGGGCAACGCGCCGTACAATGCCGCGAGCACCTTCATGCCTTTGGCCCTTTCAAAGGATGGAACGATGCTCCTCTTTTCGGGGCGTCAGGTCCGGATTCTGCTTGCGCCTGGTGACTGGCTTCTTTGCGATGTCCGTCGCAACGCCAAGTCCGCCCCTCACAGATCTGTTGCCGCTCGCAGCCGGACCAGTCTCAAAAAACACAGAGTCTTACACCTACATCGTGACGGATTTGACCCATTTGCTTATGCGGTTTCTGTCCGAGAGAGGATTGGGCAAATACCAGTAAAGATCATCAATCAATCAGGCGCACTTCAATGTACGGCGATCATGTCAGGCTGCACCAATCGAGACACTCATGCATTAGGGATTGCTTATTGGTTCGAAGGTTGTAGTTATAGATACAATACAGATTGAACTGAATGAAGCAGCAAGAAAACACACCGATTCAATTGAGGCGACGCTTGCCTTCACTTTTTGACAACACGACTGGCACTGGGGGGGGGGAGGACATTGCACGTTCGCGCATCGAACTTGGACTCCCCTATCGTCGCACCCAAGGCGCGCGAAGAAGATCACAAAAAGGTGGCTCACCTTGTCCAATACCGGTCGCGCGCTCGTCGGCCAATTCCCCGCGAATGTCACCTGGAAAAGCGAGAGAGAAACACACCGCATCCTCCGCCCGCCGCCGCCTAAAGCGGCGGGGGCTGGACAACGGCGAAGACAAGAAGAAGCGGGTTTTCTTGCTGCGCTCGAGAGAACATGAGAGACATGAGAGAAAGGCAGGGACATGAGAGAATGAGAGAATGAGAGAATGAGAGAATGAGAGAGAGAGAGAGGGAGAAGAGGAACTCGCCGCTCTCCGCCCCGTCACCTCGAAAAGCGTGTAGGTGGCTCTGTAGGCAGTGCCATAACCTTGCAGAAGCGCAAAACGGCAAACGCAGCAAAAAAACTTGGGTGTGACGGAGTGTGTCAGCCACGCTCTATCCCGCCCCTGTCTGCCTTTCTGCGCGCCTACGCACTGGAATCAGACGCACACATGCGCTGTTGCTGTTTGGCCCACAGGGCAAGACCATTTGTGTAAGAAAAGGCCACGATGATCTTTTCCGTGCAGAATGCTATTTCCCCGCAAAAAACATTCTTGAGGTATCGTTCTTCAAGCAGTCCTATGGTTGGCAGTTTTTTGGCACGTCCTACTGCACATATTGGTATGTCATGTCTACCCTTTTGCAGATAGCATGCGCAACATGTGTGTCCGTTGAGCCAAGCTACAAACAGCCTTGCTGCGCGCAGTCTCAGGTATTTCCACTAGCCAAAACAAGGCAATCGACATCGAGAACAAGCCCAGGACACATCCCGACACATTGTCATTGCGGGCCCCTTCTCATTTCCGGTCGAGTTGTGGTAGCGCAGCTTTCACATAGTATCATATGCTGCGGCCTTTCATGGCCGATCCACCGGCATGATGAATGCAGAGGAGTCGATCTACATTTCGATTAGCGCATTCATGAGCTGAGTTGGCTTAGAATACTAAGACCCAGCGCTATTCTTTGCTTTCTAGAGCTAAGGCAATGACCAATAGTTTGGCGGCAGTCGTGTTCAGCAGTCAGAGGTCAAAGTTTCGGATTTGCTCAAAGCGGACTACTGCAAAAGTATCTGCCAAGGATTCTTCCGTTGATCAAGAACAGAGAGAGAGAGAGAGAGAGAGAGAGAATCGACTCAGCCGCTCGCTGATCTGACTATATCTGACTCACGGCCAAACCGTGGCAGCTGGTCGATTGAACAACTGAGGCAGCGTAACTGCCACCAACCAAAACTTCGGAAATGCAATAGAAGAAGGCAATCCTCAGAAAAGCCAGGGCCGCATTATTCCCCTTTCTTCCTGGGCTCGAGATGAATGCATAGACTTCAGGCGTAGGTGCAGGGCCCAAGCTGCTATGAAAATCGTGTGTGTGTGTGGGTGGCGTGTGCGTGGGCGTGTGTGCGTGTGTGCGTGTGTGCGTGTGTGCGTGTGTGCGTGTGTGCGGGTGTGTGTGCGTGTGTGCGTGTGTGCGTGTGTGCGTGTGTGCGTGTGTGCGTGTGTGCGTGTGTGCGTGTGTGCGTGTGTGCGTGTGTGTGTGTGTGTGTGTGTGTGTGTGTGTGTGTGTGTGTGTGTGTGTGTGTGTGTGTGTGTGTGTGTGTGTGTGTGTGTGTGTGTGTGTGTGTGTGTGTGGTGTGTGCGTGCGTGCGTGCGTGCGTGCGTGCGTGCGTGCGTGCGTGCGTGCGTGCGTGCGTGCGTGCGTGCGTGCGTGCGTGCGTGCGTGCGTGCGTGCGTGCGTGCGTGCGTGCGTGCGTGCGTGCGTGCGTGCGTGTGCGTGCGTGCGTGCGTGCGTGCGTGCGTGCGTGCGTGCGTGCGTGCGTGCGTGCGTGCGTGCGTGCGTGCGTGCGTGCGTGCGTGCGTGCGTGCGTGCGTGCGTGCGTGCGTGCGTGCGTGCGTGCGTGCGTGCGTGCGTGCGTGGCGTGCGTGCGTGCGTGCGTGCGTGCGTGCGTGCGTGCGTGCGTGCGTGCGTGCGTGCGTGCGTGCGTGCGTGCGTGTGCGTGCGTGCGTGCGTGCGTGCGTGCGTGCGTGCGTGCGTGCGTGCGTGCGTGCGTGCGTGCGTGCGTGCGTGCGTGCGTGCGTGCGTGCGTGCGTGCGTGCGTGCGTGCGTGCGTGCGTGCGTGCGTGCGTGCGTGCGTGCGTGCGTGCGTGCGTGCGTGCGTGCGTGCGTGCGTGCGTGCGTGCGTGCGTGCGTGCGTGCGTGCGTGTGTGTGTGTGTGTGTGGGTGTGTGGGTGTGTGTGTGTGTGGGTGTGTGGGTGCGTGCGTGCGTGCGTGCGTGCGTGCGGGTGTGGGTGTGGGTGTGGGTGTGGGTGTGTGTGTGTGTGCGTGTGTGTGCGTGTGTGCGCGTGGGTGCGTGTGTGCGTGTGTGCGTGTGTGCGTGTGTGCGTGATCTGTCATTTCAAGGCGCTTAGCTGAGCATACTCACCCTTTGGCAACCCACTACGAAACGTTTCAATCATATTCAAATTAAAACGTTCGAAGCATGCTTCTCATATGATATTGCCGTGCCTTTCTCCGGTACTACATGTTGCAGCTCTGTGGGAGCCCTCCAAGATACAACCCCTGGCGGGGAGCTATGCATAACCCAATCCCAACAACTAGACACAGGAGCCCAAGAGTCGAACATGTCTTTGATGACGAACAAGCTTCGAATGTGCAGGCATGCTTTGTTCGCTTCCTGGCCAAGTGTATACAGCGGCCGAGAAACGATTCCACACCCAGAGCCGATCTTCCATGCTCTGCGAGCTGTCCGCAATGAACTCCTGGAGAAGATTTCCCATCATCAGAGCACCCATGATCATGAATATTCCTTGGTTGCCGTATGCTGCAATTACTCCACCAATCTTAGCCACCAAAATCCTCACGCCGTGATGACACACAGCTGTTGTAGCTGCCGCGAGCATAGCGGTGGTTAATATCGCCTTAAATGTTGGAGGGTCCTGTCTCCACCCTCGGCTTATGTCAATGTCCAAAGCCCAAATGCGAAGTGCATACCAGGATTTGTAAGTAGGATATTGCTATTGCTTAATGCAGTCATGATTCCAGGCCAACGCTCTCAATCTACCCGTCCAGAAATGCATCACACCCTGACCCCAGCCTCTTAAATTGCCAAGGCACCCAGCAGAACCATGGACCAACAAAGTGATGGCAGAAAACACGTGCCTCAGTCGGCAAGTCTTCGAACGTAAGTTGGGCCCATTTATGAAATGTGCCCTGAACAACACGTGTTCAAAAGCTGATCTGTGTGCTGTTCAAATCTCGAAACAAACAAGCCCGGCACTGCATTTCACCGCCATTCAAAAGCATTTCAACGCGTCACCAGGCTAGTTCAAATGTGTATGAAATCATCTGGATCAAGTGACCTGATTTACAATCATCCGTCATTTGCAAATGCGGGCAAGACTTGTTTTCTGCCACGCTCAGACCATCATCAAGCATGCCTGCTCATCTTTGGGATAGGACTCAAGACTGGTGGCAGTATGTATTCAAGCTTTCGTCAGGTTGCCAAAAGCTTTTTAAACTACACCACTCCAGGACAGTTTCCGCGTCCGGCCACTTAGAGCTGCCCACTATATTGGAAGTAGCCGGTGAGTAACTATTCTAGCGACTCGCAGGCCTTGCACTTTTGTGTCCTGTAGTCGCTTTGCCCAGGTAACATGACCATGTGAAATGATGTGATGGTACTGCTATGACTTTCGATGCCACCAGTCTCATATATAAGTTTGTTCTAGGAGTCCTCTGTTGTGGGCTCATGTTGTCTCACTCTGCTTTGTCCACGCCAATACGTAATTCAAGTTGCTGTAGTGTGTGTCGATGAGTTCTTCAAGTGTGACATCACTACTTACCCAGGGTTGTTTGAGCCGGAGAGTCTCGGAGAGCTTGCCTTCAGAAAATGTTGAGAACTATCCGTTGCTTGTCACGACTGCATCAACAAAAGACCCGACACGTGCCTCGTTTTCGATATCACAAGTACTCACGCTGAATTAATATCACTATGTCACTTTATGCGTGTCAGGACAGCTGGAGAGGGAAACGTGGCAACAGGCCATAATATCCGTGCTCGCTGTAGAAATACATCGTGCAAAGCGTAGCGGCCTTTGCGGAGAAAGAACCCTTCTTGGGTTGGTCTTTCCATCCCAAAAGTGTTGAGTCCTGAGATGTTCGATTCCTGAGAAAAGAGTCGGATGGGGGTTGGGCGGAATGGCCTGCACGGGGGCTACGGAAAGCGGCAATCTAAGCTGAATGCGTCTCCCGGATTTTGGTACGGGTGTCATGTGGTCAAGCGGGCAGCCAGGCTTAGGACAAGTGTCAAGCCTTGACCAGCACACGTAAGCCGCTGAAGAAACGTAGTGAGCGCACAAGCCGCACAGCCCGCAGGGATTTCAGCGCCCGCATAAGGCGCAGCAAGACCTCGAGCAATGCAGTGATGTACTCCGTTCCAAGGCGAGTCGGCAGGGTCTTCCAGGCCCAACAAATATCAGGATACTTGCAGCTTCCCTGATTGGCGGAGGGTACCGATGGAGGACATTAAGCATTGGATGAGAGTTCAACACCACGAGCCCGTCCAAATCAAAGCTATATCGCTAAAGCCGAGGCTTGCCTTGGCCGTGGCTGATATTTTGCAACAGGTTGATTGGGATATATGCCCAGCGCCTCTGCTCATGTTTCTTGATGTTGATGCGCCGCAAACTTACCCTTCATGTTGATACTCATAGCATCTCATAGCCTACAGCGCCAAATGAGCCGCCGCGCAACTGCCTGCACAGCCCGCGAACAGCTTTCCAGCTGGATCCCTAGCAGTCACCTTGAGAAACAGGCCTTGCCGGTGGATTAGCATCCACGCAAATGCAACTTGTCAGGCCATCCCAAGTGAAGCATGATGTTTGCGTTGTACTTTGGCAATGGGTCAATTAGAATATGTTGTACATGACTAGGTTGCAGTACATTGACAGGCACATTCGGATTTTAGCATTGTGTTCGTTTGTAACTGTGATGGCTGAAAGAGCAGGCAAGAGCGGAAAAGGAGAACACACAAAGCTTAGATAGTGTACTGCTGTATTCTGCCTGAGTGACCGTGTCTGCTGCAAGAACTGGGCTGCTGCGCGGAGTAGCAGTCATATGCCTTTCTTGACCATGGCACTAGATTAATTGTATCTCTCTGACAAACTCCACTCTGTGGTATCTGTGCACGCACAAACGAACACACATCCTAACATGCACCTACGGTGCGTTGGTTTTCAAGCATGACATGTGGGGTGTCCAATTGCCTAGCGCTCTCTTGGCAAGCATGTAGTTGGACCGCGGCGTGTAGACAGCCATGGTAAACTTCGATGTTTTGCGTGTCAGACAGATTTGCGACCCTTTCGCATGTTGAGTGCTCGGTCGGGGTGTGGGGGGATGGGGTGGGGGGTGGATTTGGGGGTAGGGTTGTACGTGATCCACTTATCATGATCAATGGTGACGCGCGATGTTTTTACGTCAATCAGACTGCTTGGCGACGCATTCCCAATGATGAGGGCTTCAGGGGTGGGGGGGTGAAAAGGCGTACGTGATCCACTTGTAATTATCAAGATGAGATGCATGTCGCACTGATGATGCTTGTGAAGCCTTGAACTGACATGTTGTTGGGGTAAGCCCTTCTTGGGGTTTCGGGGGTGTTTTCGGGGAAATCGAGCCGGTGTTGGTTCAGCTTGCACTGCAGAAACGGCGCTTGAACCTTGGCGACCGCATTCAATCAGAGCATGCAGGGACGTAGATTCCGTGGCAGGCGCAGCACTTTTGCAGAGTTATGCCCAGATTGCGTAGATGGATGGATGGATGGATGGATGGATGGATGGATGGATGGATGGATGGATGGATGGATGGATGGATGGATGGATGGATGGATGGATGGATGCATGAATGGATGCATGAATGGATGGATGGATGGATAGATAGGTAGGTAGATGAGTTAGAGAGATCGAAAGAAATATTACAAAAGTAACAAACGAATTAATGAAAGCAACGCATAAATAAAGACAGACAGAATAACGAAAGAAAGAAATAACATGAAGGATAACAGATTTAAACAAGGAGGGAAGAAACAAATGAGGGAAGAAACGAAGGAAGGAAGGCAGGAAGGAAGGAAGGAAGGCAAGAAAGAAGATGACAAACCGATGAAATAAAGAAATCAATAAAGAAATCCATAAAGAAATTATAAAATAAACATGATACAGAACATAATGATCAAGATAAATATAGTTGCGGTCTTTTTTACTTCTTGTTTTTTAACAAATGGCACTTCCGCCAACCGGCTTCTCTACTGGTACCGGATAGCACAGTCATTTGTATACTGTATCTGCCATTGTACAATATTTCTGTCTATAGGTGTGTGCGTACCGGTGCTCAACGTGCGTTGCTGGTGTCGTTGCCCTTCTCAGCTCCTGACCACGCTCTTTGCGCTGCCTTGATTGTCAGTACCATCTGCCGCTGGCCTTGTACCTTGCTCGAATGGCTTGATTGCTGCCTGCGCAAAGCCAAATCTCTGAATCTCGGATTGCTTCTTTGCTTCAAAAACGTCCAAAACTCGAACAGTTGGGCAGATACTCAGAGAATTGTGGCTGTAGAAAACCCTGCTCAAGGAGAGAAGCCAATACAAGTAGACATCCTTCTTTGTCAAGCAGGGGGGGACACACGTGAAACGGTCGACCTGCGGCACCAAGCAGCATGAGCACTCTTTGCGAACATGCACTACTCACAGCTCCTCTGTTGGCTTCTCAGCCGACGGTGCATTCTCTCAGCAGGTGTTCAGATCAATGCAAAACAGTTTCCGGCAAGTCCAGTGTCCACCATCGGGGGCAATCTGTAGAGAAGGCCAAGGGGCTAAGGAATAGATCCGCAAGGCTAACAATAATCAAAGCCGTGTCGAACAAGTTGGCCAAGTCCTGCGGAAATTGACGCCCATCAGCAGCAACGCGAAAAAGCCATTCCTTGGTGGATACCAGGTTTCACATGGACGGCCAAACCGCGAGCAAATCAATTTATGCTCGGCCCTCTTTGCTTGTCTGTGGCAGCTTTTGCCTCCAGCGTGCTTTTTTAAACTAGTTGCTAGCCAGCCAGGCCACTGTGCACGACGGACCAGTAAATCAGGCATTGTGTGGGCATCTATCACATTTGCTATGAATTCCATGTGCATCCAGCAGTTTACCATAGTTTACCTATTTGGCAAGGCCTGGGGAGTGGGGTACTCATATGCATCATTTCAATGAGCAAACTGTTTCAACACAACTTGGACATCTGCAGGAAGCATTTGTGCCTGGCTTGACGAGCTTCAAGAAAGCAATCACAGGATCCAGGTCAAGGCCAAGGCGCAGCCAGGAATATGCAGACAAAAGCTGCACCCAGAACACGAAAAACGTCTTCATAGTTGCCTGACCAAAAGGCGTTGTAAGCTGAACACTGAGCAAGGATGCAAATGTATCACAGCCCGCTGTCAAAGGCTCTTGGATTGAGTTGTGTCTATAGACATGTGAGCAAAGAAATGGCATGCCATGCTATTTCCTGACCCATTCCAACGACGAGGTAGCCAAATGTTTGCAGGCGAGCTGCTGGCGGGCGCATAGACGACCCCCAGCTCAGCTCCCCTGCTCATGCCTTCGAATTCCAATTGGACCAGCATGCACAGCGTATTCAGCACGACCATGGCGCCCGCAAGATAGTCGATATAGGCTCTGAAACTCTGAGCGAAATCCTCGGCTTTTGGAAAACAACTCTGCGAGTTTTCGTTTTTGAACCCAACTTGAAAGCCAAAGTGCTTTGAGACAAACTGATGCTCTTTTATTTTCCGGGGGGACCGGGTTAGCACTCAAGTACTAAGCCGAACAAGCCGTACACAACTAAATCACATATTGTCAGCCACATCCGCACATCCAACAGGCAAGGCTCCTCGAATTTCTTGGTGCCTTTGCTCATCAGCATCTTCATGTGAGCTGGCGTTTTGGGGGACTTGGAACTCAGTGGTGAGGCCATAGAGGCCACAGGGCCTGTTGCTGTCTCGTACGTTGACCGCATCACCCCATACTCCTCAACAGACTCGGAAGCTTCCTGGCGGCAATCGCAGCAATTATGCTGGTCCTACAAACACGTTTCGCAATATTTTACAGGGGTCCATACACGCTGGCCCATTCAATTCCAGTGCGGTTTGCATGTGCTCAGAGTACAGGCTGTGAATGTTTGCAGGGCCCTGGTGGGGTGTGAGGACACATATTACGTATGCATATAGATATGGTGGTTGATCTAAATTCCTTTGTCTCGAAACGGCCATTCTTCGCGAAGAAAAAAGTTACTTTCGCGAATCTTTCGCGGATTCATCGCCGTGCTCTTTTCATTTCTCGAGTCGGAGAATCGCAGCTTTTAAGTGCCAGCGTTGTAAACGAAATGACTGTAAAGTCGCAACTTTTCATCACAGGGGTAGTACATGACATGCGCCGGCTGGAAAGTCGCAGCTTTTCGTTCGCCGTGCAGCTCCAGCTTGAAGTCGCAGCTTTCCAGTACCAAGCTAGTATACTGACTAGATCGGCGCTCAGACTATACCTCCCCTTGCAATCGAAGCCTGCGCTTTCGCGCGGGCTTTCGCGGATCTTTCGCGGAACTTTCGCGAAAAATCACCCATGTTTCAGAGCGGAAAGCCACCGACTAACACCCACAGACACACATACACAGGCTTGGAGCACTAACCAGCCAAGCAGGGTATCAAACTGTAGCCTCACCAGGCTTAATCAGCGCAACATCAACAAAGTGTTTTAATCAGAATAGAAGGAAGGCTCAGCAGAAAAGCTGAACGGTTCCACATATCATTGATTAACCAGATACAGTTACGCAAAACTTTCGCGAGAAAAAAAGTTACTTTCGCAACTCCATCGCGAATCTTTCGCGGAGCTACCTCAACCAACACCGATGGTCACCGAATACTAAACTCCTTACAAGGACCTTTAGAACGACTCCCATATACCAGTAGAGTCCGGCAGGGCCGGGGATACCCCGTACACGGAGTTGCTTGGTTAGGCGGCTTTGTCCTGCTTTTGCTGACACATTTCTTCGCCGGGATTTCACTGTTGGTCGACTTTTACCGGCTTCTTTTTGATGGCGCGTCTCGCGCTCCCTCGCTCTCTTTCTTCTTTCTCTGTCTATTTATCTCTCTCTCTCTCTCTCTCTCTCTCTCTTTCTCTCCTCCTCTTTTTATTTTCTTTTTATCTTTCTTATTTCGCTCTTTCTATTTTTGTCCCTCTCTTGTTATTCTTTATAGTTCTCTTTCTTCTCGTTCTGTTTCCCTTGCCTTTATCTTTCTCTTCTTTTTCCTGGCTCTCTCTCCACTTATTTGTCTTTTTCTTTCTCTGTATATTTATCTTACTTGTCATCTTCTTATTTTCCCTTTTATCTTTGTCTTTATCCTTCTCTTTCACTCTATCTTCATCTTTATTCGTGCTCTGTCTCTTTATCTGTCTCCTTATCATTATGTGTATCTTAATCTTTCTCTGTCTATTTGTCGTCCTCTTGTTCCTCAATCATATGTATCTTTGTCTGTATAGTGTCATCTATCTGTCTCTTGCTCTTCCTAGTCCTATGTATATATATATATATTCCTTGTTCTCTTTTTCTTTCTCTTTGACCTGTTCCTTCTCCTGCTGTTTCTCTTTCTCTGTTTTTTTACCGTGTACTTGTCTAGCTTGTTCTTTATTCGTGTCTTTCTCTTTAGCAATCTCTGTCGCTCTCGCTCTCTTACTCTCTTTTCTCTCTTTCTCTCAACATGTCTATCTATCGTCACCTCTGTCTGTGTCTGTCCATCTGTCTGTCCATCTGTATGTATAAATTTAGAGGCCGGAACGCTATGGAGGGGGCCGTGTTTTTGAAAGTAACATGCCTTTCAGGTATAGACTATACAAATGTCGTGGTTGCCTGACTTTGTTGAATGTCAGACATAGCTGGATACTGCTGGGCATGCATCAAACACTTCTCAACATTCACAACAGTTAGAACAAGCGTGTGCCAGAGATATGCGCAACACATTATAAGAAGCTACTACGAACAATTCAGTAGATAAAACGTATTGTTTATCCGGCACATGATTCAAATAAAGCAGGAACACTCTTTAGGTTTGCACTTGATGTGTGCCAAATATGCTACAGTAGGCGAATAATATTTGGCGTATGCTGGGAACCTGGTTTAAGACGCCAGGGGTAGGACACGTGATAGAACTATAGCAAACGTGTACTAGATCTACGCTAGGAATATGTTGCACATATGACACACGCACGGTAGCCACATACCAAACGCTGTGCAAAGTATTTGTCAGAAGCATGGTAGACATGTCCAGATCTATGCTAGGAAATTGTCAGGCATACGATGCAAAATGTACCAAAGGCATTCTACAAACTCTGATAAGTCTATATTGGGCATTCGCTAGATCCGCAGACCCCTTGTCCGCAATAGCAAAACGCACGAGAAGAGTGATCATGCTGATCATCATCATCGTCATCATCATCACCCTCATCGTCATCAGGTCATCCTCCTGCAAAGGATGCTACTGGGCATGCAGGGGATGCTATAAAACACATGCGTCGAAACCAGGCTGATCCTGCCAGTATTCATATCATACGGTATCATACGTGCTTGTCTCCTCGTCGTTTGAAACCAGCCCTAATCCAACCCCAACACTACCCCAAAGCAAACCAAAACTACCCCAAAACCCCTAAACAAATCCTAAGCCAACCCTACACCACGAGCCAACTACAGGATTACAGGGAGGGGGTGTACTGTGTACTATAGGCCTGGCAACAATTCAGAGACACTTTCAGAGCCCCTCCATGTCTTTGACTGAAGAGCGCCCCGAAGGTTGCAGTTGGTCGGGTTCAGAGCTCACCGAGGGACGTCGGACCTCCAGAGTGGCCTCGGGTGCGGTCTGCGAGGAAACATTTGCACAGCAGCCAGAGGTTGGCTTGCGCATGTAGAGGGTCACGGGAAGCAGGAGCAAAAGGGGAAGCAGGAGCAAAAGGAGCAAAAGGTTTGGCTTGTTGCACAAAGTATAAGGACGTGAAGCGCAAGCGTCATGATAAAAACTGAGCGCAAGTCTTCGCTTTGAGTGGAAATAGTGGCTTGAGCCGCTATGGCCAGTTGTGTCTTGGAAACCTGAACATCAGCGGACCTCAGAAGAAACTGGGAGGAAATCGGCGGAATGAACACAGACCGCCAAACATCATTGTCCCGTGAAGTATTTTGGCGAAACGTGCGTTTGTGTAAAATGAGCATTCTCTTTCAAACGCGGCTCGAGCGGCAGTGGACAACCTCCTTTAGCCCCTGAGGCAAAAAACGAAGCCAGCAGCGAGCAGAAAAAGCTCAGGCTTGCCACAGGACCCCTCTTTCTGGCTTCTGCGGTTGCCAAAATTCTTGAGCCTAAGGATGAAAGGGTAGGAACAAAGCAACCGCTGGAAATTCCAAGGCTGCAATCCCAGGTCCATTCTGCAACGCTTTCAAGCAACGATGGCAATCACGGGGCCTCCCTTAAGTTGTCATCCTCCTGTCAGCACCCAGGTCATCAACGCCAAGCTGCTGGGAACATAGCTGATGATATTGAAGCACGAGGAGTCGCCATGTGTAGTGTCTGCAAAAGCGCAGTCTCGCTTGGCTGGGAGGCTGGCACAAAGGGCTCCTCCTCCTCCGAAAAGGGAATCTGTGGAGCTGGCTCGCACGCCTCTGTCCTCGCAGCAATTTGACGGACAGGAAGCCGACAGAACCTGTTGGCACTGCTAGTAGCAGCATTCCAAAAACTTTCCGCCGGAGGTTACAACAACTAAGGTGCGGTGCAGCAGCTTAGTGTTGGCTCAATATGAATAGTTGCAACAATTGTCCCTGTCCGGAAGGCCCGAAGTGTGAAACTGGGGCACGCACAGTGTCTCAATCAAACGGTCTTCAGTTGACGCAAATTGCTGTGCTCCGCTTCTGGCAAGTTGCAAAATCTGCCGAGTAGTCGAAGAGACTGCCGCCATGCCTTCGTGGCTCTTTTGCATAGCCACAGTGATTCTTTCGAAGGCAGACCTAAGCAATGAAAGCTAGCAGGCCAAACCTGTCGCTCTGTTTGTAGCGTCATGCATTTTCGATTGTGTCGACGCATTGCTTGCTCCCTCTCTCTTGCTGAAGGCAGGTGGCTTGACACGAACATCGCTATACATGTTGGCAGCAACCGCTCGGTGTTTAGGCCCAAGCTCACAGAATCAAATGTGACCGGGCTTTCAAGGACACGCGTGGCAGGAAAAAGCAGCTTTGCATTCACCGAGACACTTCACAAAGAACGGGCTCTCACTGTATCTGGCGGAATTGCATTACGGGCAACGAAATTGCCACAGGAGGCTTGCCTTATTCTGCTTTAAGTCGACAATAGATGTGCACCGCAAGTGATATACCTAGAAAATCAAACTGCCCTGAAATAATAGCCCTTTCCGGAAAAGTGTCCTTTTTGCCTCCGGCCAATTCTTTAGCCTTTCGGCCATTCTTCAACTGGCAGTTTGAGCATGATTGTTGCATTGTTTTTTGGCGGCTTGTGTCGCATGACTTTCCGCAATTCCGGCGAAACTTCCCGCAATTTTGGCGAAACTTCCCACAATTCTGGCGAAACTTTCCGAATAGGAAACTTGAGTCCATGCCGGCGACTATGAGTATTATTCTCCTTGAGCCTCAGCGGTCCAATTCCGGCTGTTTTTGCTGATTCCGGCAAATTTTCGTGACTTCGGCTGAAATTGGATGCATTATAGATTCTGGCTGAAATTTCCCAAATTCGAGGAGCATCGCCTTTCTGACAAATCCAAGTTCCAGCATGCTCCTGTTTGTGTTACAATGATGAAGCAATCACAGCCCAGGCGAGTCACCATCAAAACCCAGTATCAAAATGGGCGGCCCGAAATCACGGAGGCCGGCCATCTCTGGTTCGGGCCCTCCTGACTGGGCACGTAAAATTTGGTTTATACTAGAAACACAGTGCGTGCTGGAGTGCTCATGCCAAGAAGCTGCAACCGGTTATCAAATGTTGCACGCTGGTCTCTCTGAAGCTGCATCAGGGTTTGGCATTCCTGGCAGTCGCTTGCAAGTGCAACCACAAGCAAAGCCAATAGGCTCTGCGGTAAGCAAATGCGCAAGAAAGGCTGTGGTGCCACTTCTGAAACATGTGGCTGAACACAGCGGTGTCCTCATGACCCTCTATAAATTTTGTACATGCGGCCTTGCCTGGAGCACAATCGTTCGCCGCAACGGACCGTCCTGGCACTGCAAACGATTCAGTTCGAACGGTAATTAACACCAGAAAGCAGCTTCGCCAACAATACAGCGCACAGCAACACTGTGGTGACATTTTTCGGGGAAGGGCATAGCCTCGGATTACTTAATCGCCGCACGGTCATTGAACCTGCGACACATATATCCGCCGACATGGCTCGGCGTGTCGGACACTAAAAGCCGGAAGGGGGCCCCCCACATACCGCGCGCCCCCTTCCGGCTCTTCGCTGGTTCGGACAAATTCTGTGTTCTTGACCTCCTTAAGCCGGGGAGTGAAAAGGGGGAATAACAGGGAAACAAAGGACCAGGAAATCAAAGGACACCAAGGAAGATGTAGGGAAATGACTGGCAATGAAAGGGACATACATGGAAAATGAAGCGGACATACCGAGAAAATGACAGGGAAATGAAGGGGGAATTGAAGCGAAACGAAGGAAGGGTGACGAGGAAATCATAGGAAATGAATGACGGGACATGAAAAGGACATGAAGGGAAAATCAAGGGGAAAGCCAATACTAAGAAGACAATTCAGCGAGGCAACTTAGAGAAGCGGGGGGCGCGTCTGCTGTCCGGGTGCTGTTGGAGGCACTGGCCACCGCGCGTTTGCAAGATTGACGGCAAGCTGCTGAGGGGGGCATGCAGTTTAATTGTTTTGGGGTGCTGGTTCAGGCGCGGGTTTGGGGCGCTGTTTGGGGCGCTGCACTGTTTGAGGTTCTGGCGGCGGCGCAGGCGCATTTTTTGCAAGATTCACGGGCGGCGAGTGACATTGACAAGCCGCGTTGCATTGAGAGTGCACCTATGCTACACTTACACACTCCCAGCAGGGGCGCCCCGCCGCGAACTATGTATTGCCCTATTTTGGAACAACCATGTCAATGGGTTGGGCTGCCGTTATTGCTGCGCGTGCTACCATTCATGGTGCTGTAACGGGCATCATTGTCACTCACCGATGTGTCCTTTGTTTGGGGTCAAAGCACCCCTGGGCTTCACCAGTTATACAAATGTTTCTCTACATCACGTTGAAATCGCGCAAAGGCTAGCTCCGTTGACTTGAACCCAGCCGGCATATGAATCGGACCGGGAACGAACATGTCACTCTGCCTCAGCGTTGCATTTCGGCGAAACCATTGATGCATGCGATCGTATGGAAAAGGTAGGTGGTAGGATGTATTGGGCAAATGCTGCACTCACGCCAAGCGCAGTGAATAGAATCTTAGAAGGCAAACATGCCACTTGTTCAATCAACATCTGTCCTGCTTGAACACTGACTACTCGTCCAGTTTCAATCTTCAATTTGCGGAACTTTGATCCAACATCGTGCTGAAAAGTCACAAAGTATTGTGGGCTGAGCCCAGTCCTCCAGCATGGCTACATCAGGCTCCATTTGTGCAGTAGGTCAAGACTTCAAATACATTGAATCTCTTGAGCTGCCATGGCTGCATCAGGACATGTCATCTGCGTGGATGTGACTGAGCAGGCGAGAAGGGGCATAAGAAACGCTGGCGAGAGTATCCGCAGCCTCAGCACCATAGCCTACAGTCTTCTGTGCGGTGCTTGTGCGTTACACAAGTTCCCGGTTCGCTTTTTCAACTAGCAGTAACTGGCAGTGACACGAGCCGGGGTACAAAAGTGGGGGATGTGCAACTAGTAGCGCATACCTGAAGAACCCCTATGCCTTTTGGGGAGGGGGTTAAACCAAACGCATCAGGCCACACACTGGCTCTTTGCCTCGTTCAAGAAGCGACAGTTGAGCCCCTGGACGTCAGCCAAGGCATAGCCCGTCACGTTCTCAAAGCCCTGACGAGAAGTTGCAAACAAGCACTCTCCGCAATTGACGCTGCTGCACCCCAATACGGTCCAAAGCTCAAAACAGGGGGCAGTGGCATGAATGTTACAGTAACACGACATACGAGTTCATGACCGTTGGTGAGCAAAGGACACGGTTGCTGAACTTGAGTACTCCGACTCCAACTCCCAAAAATTGGGACTCCATGCTGGTCCGGCCAGCTCGTCTCTGTGCAAAGGCTTCCGCAAGCTCGTCAATTGCGTGAGTCTGCGGGCATGGTTTCAACATCGTGCTTGAGCGCCTCCGACACTGCGATCAGTGGCACGTCCGGAAGCTGCGGGTCAGCGATGGAAACCTGGGCGAAGAAGCCCAATGAAATCATATCACCATACTGTAGTAACCAATGCACATGAGTCATAGCGCCACTACACGCTGGCACCGTCGTGCTCTACTTTGCATCAAACATGTTCCAAATAGTCTTCACGGGGCGAAGTTATGCCATGCCATGAAACGTGAAGGTCGTCTTGTACATTGACACACGGTTGGGTTGTGTGTGTGTGTGCGTGTGCGCGTGTGCGCGCGCGTGCGTGCGTGCGTGCGTGGGTGGGTGGGTGGGTGGGTGTGTGTATGCGTGTGTGTGTGCGCGTGAGAGTAAGTGTGAGATTGAATTGGAGTGTAAGTCTGAGTCAGAGTGCAAGTGCGAGTGCAAATGCATGTGCGTGCGCTAGCGCGTGCGCTCGTGCGTGCGGGTGTGAGGGCGCGCGTGCCCCGGGGTGCGCGCGGGTGTGCGGAAGTTTGCGGAGCATGCGCGCGAGCGTGCGCGTGCGCGTGTGCGCGCATTCGTGCGCACGCACGTGCGCACGTGCAGGGTGTCTGTCTGTGCGCGTACGTCTGTGTGTGTGTGTGCGACCATCTTTGAAGATCGTGCAGGTGTGGGTGACGTGAGTGTGCGGATGCGCACCATGGGTCTGGGCGTGGCGGCGTGTGGGGCCGTACGCGTGTGGGCATGTGTGTGTGGTTTGCTCGCAAGCATGCGCGCGCGCGCGTGCGCTCGCGCGGGCTGCGTGAATGCCTGCGGGTGGGTGGGTGTGTGGGTGTATGTGTGTTTGTGTTGTGTGTGTATGTTTGGGAAGTGTGCATGATTCTGTTCGCTTGTGTGTGTGTGTGTCTCTGTGTGTGTGTGTGCATGTTTGTGTCTGTGTGCGGGTTTATGTGTTTGTGGGTTTGTGTGGGTGGGTGAGTGGGTGGGTGCGTGTATGCTGGCTCGGGCCACGTTGTGTTGTGTAGCTTAAGTTGTCTTAAGTTGTGTTGCGTTTAGTGCTGAGAGTTGCTAATATGTCGTGTTGCGTTGCCTTGCGTTGTGATGTTGTGTGGGTGTGTCGTTGTTGGAGTGAGTGGAGTGAGTGGAGTGAGTGGAGTGAGTGGAGTGAGTGGAGTGAGTGGAGTGAGTGGAGTGAGTGGAGTGAGTGGAGTGAGTGGAGTGAGTGGAGTGAGTGGAGTGAGTGGAGTGAGTGGAGTGAGAGAGTATGTTGAGGCCAGGCGAGGCGAGGTAAACGACTGGGCGAGTGAGTGAGTGAGTGAGTGAGTGAGTGAGTGAGTGAGTGAGTGAGTGAGTGAGTGAGTGAGTGAGTGAGTGAGTGAGTGAGTGAGTGAGTGAGTGAGTGAGAGTGAGAGAGAGAAGGAGAGACAAAAATGGAGTAAGAGATAGAGAGTGAGAAATGGTGAGAGAGAGAGAGAAAGAGTGAGACAGAGTGAAAGTAAGTGAGAGAGAGTAAGAGAAAGTGAAGAGTGAGAGCGAAAGGTAAGACAGTGTAAGTAAAAGAGAGTGAGAAAGTGTCAAAGAAAGTCAGAGAGAGAGAGGGACAGAGAGCAAGAAAGAGTGAGTGAGCGAGAGAGATGAGTGAGAGAAATTGAGAGAGAGATAGAGTGGGAGAGAGTGAGCGAATGAGTGAGGGAGTGAGGGAGTGAGCAAGCGCGCGAGGGAAGGAGTGGGTGGGTGAGTAAGGGGTAAGTGAATGAGGAAGCGAGTGCGTGAGTGATTGCGTGCGTGCGGGTGCGCGCGGACGTGCGTGGGTGCGTTGGGGGTGTGTGGCTGAGTGGGCGTGTGGGCGAGTGGGTGGGAGCGGTGGGTGGGCGGCCGGGCGGGATCGGGCGGGCGGGCGAGCGGGGTGGGGTAGGTGCATGGGTGCATGGGTGCGTGCGTGCGTGCGTGCGTGCGTGCGTGCGTGCGTGCGTGCGTGAGTGAGTGAGTGAGTGAGTGAGTGAGTGAGTGAGTGAGTAAGCGAGTGAGTGAGTGAGTAAGTGAGTGAGTGAGTGATTTGGATACTTGGTTAGCTAGCTAGTGTAAGTCAGTCAATTAGTTGCGTAATAGTTACTTTGTGCGCGTGGGTGTGTGTGGTGTCTGCGTGTTTGCGCACCTCTGCCTTCTTCATACAACTGCTCTGCGGCATGGCCAATGGCCCGTGCCTTGCGAGTGACGTAAGCTATTTCTGTTGGCATGCGTCCTGACCAAGTGAAGAAGCCGCATATCTGATCCGCTTTGATGCATCCTTGCCGATTAATGTTTGATGGATTTTATGCATTTTGTCAACTTTGGTTGGACCTGATCCAAACCATTCCCTCGCCATCCAGGCCATTCCAATGCCGGGAAGCGCTGAACTTGCAGTCTCGCACGGCAAAGCATAGCGCCTCCTCAACCTGGGCAAATTCTCTCAAGCGGCTTCAAAGCGCAAGGCAACACTAGCAACTAAAGCAACTGACCGAGTAACTGACCAATATTCCCAACTAGCGTCTCGAATTCCAGGCCCGCTGAGCAAACATGTTCAGCCCTTTGCGCTCCATAGTCTCTACTCACAAACACATGCCAACCGCACAGTCGGTCCCTGTTCCCACTGTTCAAACTATGCTCCAGCGGCAGGATGATGGTGGGTCCACAGTATCACTAGCTCATAGCTTGCTGAGACAAAGCTGTCTTGCAAGGCCTCGCTTTTCATTGCATAATTTCCAAATCGGACTGGTGGATATCCCAGCGCAAAGAGGAACCTCTTCATGCTAGCTTCTGGGCTCTACTCTCATCTTCCTGACCTTCCACAAGAGGAGGTTGCTCTAACGTAGAAGAATCGTGGCATAGGGACTGCAGGAAACTCCAGCTGCTCAATTCATCATACTGAAGAGGAGAAAAAGCAAAGAATTCCTGCAGCTGAATTTATTATGCGGAAGACATGCGCCAATCAAGGACCCAAAGCGAAAAGTTGCTGTAAGAACTCAAGCCAACATCGTCCTTCCATTCTGCAGTGTAAAGGTATGTTGCACTCATGTTGCATGCGGTTCGTTCGAACTCCAGTATTCGCAGGCACCCAGCGTATCCAATCGATAAAGTCAGCTTTCTGAAGAGGCTCACATGTAGCGATGCCAGCGTCACGCTCCCTGCCTGAAATCGCTCCAAGAGCTTGGGAATGTGCTTGTTGACCTCAGACCTTTGCACTCGCGGAATTTTGCACATATCGCTTGATACGGGCAGGAGATTGCGAATTCTGGCCGACGCCGCGCCAAGCCGTAAACACCTAACTAACCTTGCGGTCCAGCTGCAGAGGTTGCTTTGTCTGGCATATGTCAACAACCAAATGTCCAACCTTTACTGTTGGTCAGGCTGCTCCCCTTGCAAAGCCCCAGAAGCTTGCCCATAATTGACCTTGATTCCTTGCAAGAGTGGGGGGAATATGCTGCAACGCAAAACATTGCTGGCTAAGGCCGCAACAGCGCATCATACATGGAGTCCTCACAGTGCGGTGGTCCCAAATCGTGCCACAATATTTCAAAGTGTCAGCACCGACTCCAACGAGGAATTTGCAATACCATTGGCAGGGCAACAAACCGCAGTGTTTTAAGGCTGGCCAATGAGACGCTGCGCCAACTGCACTTTGACACATGCACATGCACAAAAGCAACGCGCAAGCAAATGGAGCAAGCCAGCGAGCCAGCGAGCTAGCTAGCAAAACAAACAAGCAAATAAGCAAGCTAACAACCAACCACATAAACAAATGGACAGTCAAACAAACAGCCAGACAGGCAGACAGACAAGCAGACTGACAGCCGGCAAGCAGGCAGGCAAATAAACGAACAACAGCTCGTTTAGGTTTGCTTGGTTTCTTCTTTCCAGTTCGGGTTCCCACTTGATTTCACTACTTGCCGTTCTTGATGCATCATATGCGCTGATATTGACTAATTTCTACAAGTAGAACATCTGCGTGATGTGTCTTCCCCCCCCCGGCTACATGAATGCTCCCATGTCATAGATCTTTCCTACACTGCCACCCTCCCCTCCCAAATGTGGTCCTCTCCCAGTACTGTAGCAGGCCACATTCTGAAACCCGACAAAATGCCCGCCAAATTCGGCCCCGACAAACACCCTGAAACTCCTATCAATGTCCTGACCGACCCTAACGCTCTCGCCACTTCCTGACAATGACATCCCCATCCCGACAAACTTCAAAAAAACACAGCCGTGACACAAACCAGACTCTCAAGACGCTGACGCTTTCGCCTATCCACTCAGGCTTGCCAGCGACCGTTGAGTGCAAGGGGCTCAGTTACATGCCCGGAAAGCCAGCGAGCCAACTTGCAGCATCTGGCTTGTCGTTTTGCCGCAAATGTGCAATGGCACACGTGACGCCATCTCCTCAGCCCAAATCGCGGCCGGCATGGCAAGGCAGGATGGAACGAAGTGCTCTTCACCCAGGCCCCAAAGTTGCTGTGTGCGGCAGCAAAATGGTGAGAGCTGAAGCTGCTGGAAGTGTGCAAGGATGGTGCCGGGGGAACCTTCCATGAGTGCTGACATAAACAGGGTTTTTCCTTGTCAATGAGCTGTAATCACAAACATTGGACATGCTCTCTGCGACGTGGTAGCATCTTAGCCGCGACCAGTTTTGATGCTCAAAGGCAACTTCGGATCTACTATGGTTGGGGACGGCATCGAAACTATGAGTGCTATGTCTGGAAGCAATCACCTCCAAGACCTGTCCCGCTGCCATCTCCAAGCTGCTTAATGTTCTGCCAGCATGAGCGAAACACAGATTCCAAGTCAAGCAGGTACAGCTGCCCACTCCATTTTTGATGCTGCGAGTTCCTTACAATGCCAAAGGATCTTCTGGCACTTGTGCCGGCCCTGTCACTACTTACACCGTAAGCTTAGGTGAAAGTGCCTGCCCACTCCCCGCCTGGCACTTGTAGCAAGAAGGCAGCTTGATCTGAACTACAAAACGTCACAGGAGCTGATTGTTCCTTGCCAGGATCTGAGGATTTAGTAAATTTAGTGGGCCCTCTCACTTCTGGATGAGCTAAACTCTCAAGCTCAAACCTGTGCGTCTGGAGGTACGTCGCGCATGTGCCGCGAAGCCTGAGGACGCAGCGGGACTGAATGACGGGCCATGTTGGTAGGTCCCGGTGTATTATTGTGCCAACATGAGAGCAGCAAAAATCCTTTGGAGTCAATGGCAGACTGGGTGTCTGACAAACACCAGGGCTGTTGGCTTCAGCAACGTGGGCTCCTTGCAGGTTTGGCAAGCAGGGATGGCTAGGGGAGCATCTGTCTTCGCCATGCAGGCGTCATCAAGGCATACCTTTTTCTTGTAGCATGGCCTTTTGCACCTCTGACATCTGGATTCTCCAAAGCGGACTTGAGAAAGCACTCCATGTCCTGCTGGGAGCATAAGAACTGCTTGAAGTTCCGTACCAGGCCAAGGCTAAATGGATTCCTGCGAGCGGGCGCGGGCGACGGGCGTGCGCACGTGCGTGCCTGCACGGCTCTCTGTGTGTGTGTGTGTGTGTGTGTCTGTTTTATGTTTGTGCCTGTGCTTGCATTGTCGGCGTTGTGTGTGTGTGTGTGTCTCAGTGCTTCATTTTGTTTGCGTCTGTGCGTGCGGCAGTGCATGCTTCTGTGCGTGTGTTGCTGGTGCGCGCGATCGCGCTGGCGTCGTCGGCGCATGCGTCTGTGCGTGGGTGGCTGAGTGGGCGTGCGGGTGTGTGGTTTGATAATAGTGACTTTAATAGTGGGTGTGTGGGTGTGTGGGTGTGGGGGACTGTGGGTGTGTGGGTGTGTGGGTGTGTGGGTGTGTGGGTGTGTGGTGTGCAAGTGTGAGTATAAGTGTGGGCAGGGTGGGTGAGAGCATGGCTGTGCAGCCTATCTTTGTCTCTGTGTGTTTCTGTGTGTTTCCTTTTGTGTGTATCTCTGTGCGTGTGTGTGTGTGTGGCCGTGTACGTGTGGGTGTGTGCTTGTGTCGATTGTCTCCAAGCACTGGTCTGCGATGCTGGCATTCCAAAGAACTGAACTTTCAAGGTGGCTTCGCGCAGTACAGGTTGTTGTTTGTCCCAAGACTATCAACATTCGGTTATATTGGCCGCCAACAGAAAGCTGGCAGAGAACAACTTAACGTAATAAATGTATAAACAGCAATTATCGTGTCCGGCGCTCTTACAAGGAAAGCATTCATTGAACTGAAAATTAAATGACTTGCTGTCGCAAGTTGCGTTCAAATCATTGCCCTGGCATCGGATTGACTTACAAAGCTAAGCTGGCCATCTGCAGCCACATCAGCGTTGAAGGTGGCTGAATTTTGAGTCGTGAAGGGCCAAACAGGCAAGCAGCTCGCACTTTCATGAAGATGAATACATCGCGTCCGGCTCACAACTGGAAATCAATGCTTGAGGTCCAGCCAAGAAAACTTGCCACGCAATCTGCACTGACTGGATGGCTCGAAGAGGGTTCCCATTGGCTTGGGCATGGTGGCTATCGCACTCACTGGAAGCCCTTGCGCCGCTTCTTGGCTGCCTGGCGCGTGCCCGACATCCAAGTCACGCCAGGGGAAACGGCCTAACTGCTAGAGTTGCGTTGTACCGTCTGAATGTAGATCGAAGGCAAAGGGTCTTGTTCATCTCACACAAAAGAGAATGAATTGAACAGGGTACTTGCTGAACCCGGGCTGAACATAGCTCACGAACATGTGGAGCATACGGCCAAAAGGAAAATTTCCAAACTCAAGGGCCCTATGTAGAAGAAAAAACAAAACGATCCCACACAGCAGAGACTTTCTTGGGGAAAAACTCAACAACTGCAACCTCAGGCGAGCACAGCGAAAGAGTGGCATAGCGCATAGCACCTCCTTTTTGAGATTCTGGATTGAGCCTGGTCTAAGTGATCCCCCGCTGAAGCGCCAGCTACGCAGAGGCTCCGAGCTGCATTTCCCGATTTGCCAGAAGATTGGCGGCGACCCACTTGTTGGTCAACACCTATCTCTGGCAAGTATCTGTACACAATGAGTGGATTGCATGCATGTTTGGCACGGCTCCAACAACGTTGTCCAACGAGAACAGCATGCAAAGCAACCTGACAACAGCACAACGCTTTGCCACGAACTTGCGACAAACTAACTGAACACATGAGCTGATGCTATCTTATCCATCAGGTGATGACACATGTTTCCTTGATGCAATAAGCACAGGGGAGGCGTGGTTTGATCTTGACCATGGCGGGCGAATCGAAACGTTCAAAAACAAAAAAACAACCCGGTTCCACTTCCTGCGGAAGCTCGAAAGCTGGCGTTCGAGCGCATTCGGACCTGCGCCTGCAGACGCGCGCGCTTTTCGCGACTTCAGGTTCGCGAGGTCAGGTACAGATTTTGTGACAGGCGCGGGACTTTCGGAAGTCTCTTCACTTTCGCGTTAGGGCAGGAGAAAGAGCAAAGAGAAGAGGCAAGGAACAAAGACAAAGAAAGAAAAGAGAGAGAGAGACAGAGAAAAGACAAACGAGTGATAGGTTCATCAGCAAATAGAGCTCTGGGCGCGCAAAAGTTTGCATCAGGCTTGAGCCACATAGCCATGGATTGGCGTATGAGTGGAGCCGTGCTGATGCAACAGCAAAACAAGAAACACCCCTCCCACAATTCATCGGTGAATTCATGATGTTTCTCTACCTTGATGGTCCTCTGCGGTCAGCCTCAAATTCAGTTCGTCATGGTTCTTCGAATTGGCCTGCATAGTTGTTCAACGGTTGTTAGATGCGTTGCGTCTCAGAACTTGCCGTGAGAAACGAAGGAGCCGTGACGTGCAAGATATATCTACCGGCTAAATAAGCAGCGCAAATGCGCACACCTAAGAACACCTAGGCACGCCAGGTTGTCATTAGACATCCGTCGCGTTGGCTCACATGCGCCTTGATCTTGCAGGGCTGCGCGCTTGACGTTCCTACATATTGAAGACTAACACACTGCTGCAAAGGAGGCTACTCTGAATGTCAAGCAGCAGCATGCTAATTACAATATATTACAACTGCAGGCCTTCAATACAGAATGGCCCCCCAAGCGCCAATTCGGCACCATGGCAACATGATTGCCATGCCGCAGAAAGTCAACGCCGGGTAAATTGCTTCGTGCGGTCCACGCTTTGGATGCGCCACTGCCACAAATGCTGACCAACACAAACAAGCCTGCATTCTTTCACGAGACCCAATTTTTCCCTGAATTTATCATGCGGTTCCTCCAACTGCTGGTCCTGATGAGTCCTGCATGGCACATTTCGCCTATCTATTATCGTGGCGGTTGCCTCAGGCAACCCAGGTTGGGTTGATTTTGCATGGCTGCACTCTTGGCGTTCCTCAGTACCTCTTACAGAGTGACGTGGTGCTGCCAAAACCCAAATTGCTTGTCATCGTCTCAGGAGGCGACTCTGAATGTCAAGCAGCAGCATGCTAACTACAACCGAATGGCACTCTAAGTGGCAAACATACTACGAATTACGGTGTGCAATGCGTTTTGCATTCAGCAAACAGGCTCTTCAGGCCCCATATGCTCATGCATCAACGAATTGCAGACATGAATCATCGTCAAATCCATCGTGTATCCAACAGACACGTCAAATGTGTCAGCAACTTCACCTTTCATCTTGTAATTAGTTGCTTTACTTGTGAATTGATATGATGATGATGACGACAATGACGACGACCATGTTCAAATGGCTAAGCGGCTAAGCGTGGGTAGTAACCTTGGTAGCTCTCGGCAGCTCGCAGTTCCAGACCAACACAGCCTGTGGACAGGCCATGATCGTGGATTTGGAATTGTCCAACTATTGCAGTCCATTTTTCAGCTGGACCCCGAATCCGTTCTTTGATCTCAGATGTCCGCTCCCTCCCAAGGCGTCGTAATTGCGTTACAAGCGCCTGGCAGAAACAAGCATGGGCTTTGTTCTCCGAGCATCTCAGCCTGACAGCACAAACAGCCAGTCCCGATGCCGCACAAACAGGCCACCGCATCGAACCAAAGTGACCAGCCTAGACTTTGCGGTTCCAAGAAGGGCGGACTTCAGTCTTGTCCTGTCGGGTCACAAGCTGAGAACATCTGCGTCTCTTGACAATGACTGCAACAAGATTCAAACATCATTTGCCGTCCTGATGCTGCTGCTCATGGACAGAGCGCCACCGCGAGAAATGGCAAAGAAGCGTGCCAGCACAAAGAAGTATCACCCCTATGCTGAGCATCAGCACGTCGAGGAGCCAGGCTTCATGGCCTGAACGATGACATAAAAATAAAGCAACAGCGCCAGAGGAACGCAGTCTGCGCGATGCATGTTGCATTAAGTAAGCCATGTTGGAGATATGCGCAGTGCCTAAAACCCACCGGCGCTAGCCAAGCCTCCAGGATGCTTCACGTCTAAGCCTAGTGGATCCCTCCACGCCCCCAGTGGGTTGGGGTTTGAATGCGCTGCGCTCTCACTTTGCGGCATGCCTTGCCAGCTCACAAACTAGCTACCAGCTAGCCACCTGACTGGCTAACGCACTGACTAGCTAGTCCATGCGTGGCTGGGAACGTATGCGCCTAACTGCGCTAGTAGCTAAATAGCTAGCAAACATATTTCACGAGTGCTGACTAAAGCACTAAAGCAGCCAGCTTAGCAAGTAACTCGCAAACTAACTTGCCAACCTAGTAGGTAGTTGGCTTGGTAACCCAAACCCACTAGCCAGCCAAATTACTGTACTCACTAGCTTCCAAGCGCATACTGGGATGATCCTGGCAAAAGGGCCTAGCCAATTCAGGAAGGTAGCGCGGTTGTATCTGGAAACAGCCCCGTCGGTGTGTTGCCAGTCGCGGCACACACAATCCTAGACCGGCAAAGAGAAGCGGAAGTTTCAACCAAACGAGAACTATGGCTGGGAGCGCTTTTTGTTTCCCCTTCCTCCTCCCTGCCTTTTTCTCTCTCTTTCTCTCTGATTCTTTTTTCTTTCTCCCTCATCATCTCCTCCCCTTTCGATCTTGCTCTTTATCTCTTTCTTTCACTTTCTCTCTGTCGTTTCCTTTTCTCAAGGGTTAGCATCACCAGACGCCGAGGAATTGAAGGTCCCCACCCCCCCCACCCCACGCCGCAAAAAAGGTGTTTGAAGGTCGACTCCACCAAAGTCCGTAAGAGGTTGCGCGAGGCGAGCGCAGTGAAAAAAGCAAAGCAAATGACAAGGCCAACCCCATGAAAGCGCAAAACTGGTTCGCGCTCGACGGAGGTGAAGCAGTCAGCGCTAGCATGTTGTGACATGACTCTTATGATTAGCAGTGTCCCCTCAAAAGATATCTAATATTGGATTGCCCACTCCAACATTGCGGCGACCTTAGCGGCGAGTTCGCTTTTCACATCACCCTCTCAAATCCACACAGCCTCCCACACCCTCTCCTTCAACCCCCTTCATTGAATTTCAAGCGGCAGCCCTGTTGCCCCTGTTTGGCCCAGACACTAACCCCCATGGGCCAAGCGCCGCTGCGAGTATGCGCGCCTTTTTCCTGAAGTGATGTTTTGGAGCGACGGCCTTGAGCCGTCCTTTGAGGCCTTCTGCAAACCGGTGTTTCTTGGCGCGCGTGTTTCAGTAGTTGACTATGCTTCTTTATTTGGACTTGGCCTCTGCCTCGGTTGAGCCTGTGTTTTCCTGTCTTTTCATTGCTTCCTGGTAGGTCGTTCTTCCTTTCATGTCTTGCTTGGTTTTCACCACGTTGTGACTCGTGTCAACTTGTGTCAACTTGCATTTCGTAAAACGTGGACCTGGTGGAAATACAATGAACAATTAGATGATTTGAAGGGACGGCCCCCCTACTCTCCTATCAAATTTCAAGGCTTGGAGTATAGCCTTCACTGAAGCCCGCGCCTAGGTTTCTGCAAGAGCCGACCACCCAGGCGCCGGAGGCACCAGTGACGTTGAACATACGCCTGCGGCCTGAGCCCAGCGACAGGGACCAACTGGAGAGATGAGTTCTGACGCCATAGCATCCAGCTAAAACAAGAGAAACCCGCCTCGAATGAGAATAAACCAAAGCAACGCAAGCCGTGCCTCAACAAGTCAAACACCGCATGCCTTTGTCTTCTGTTACGGCGGGGAGGCAAACACCCACCGCAATTGCCGCACCTTGACCCCGGAACAGTCCCAGGATCCTGAATGGAACATAAACCTTCAATTTTAGGCCCATTATATTAGGATCCGACGCATATCGCCTTGATCTACAGCCTGCTAGCATTGATGCTCGAGGCCCGCGCAGAGCCTGGCTTTGGCTCAAGCGATTGTTGCACGCTTGTTGCACCACCCTTGACAACTCGGTATCGCGTTGGCCGGGGGGCGTGACTCGCGAACATAGGCGATGAGACGCAGAGGTGGCTGGTGACTGTCCTGGCCAATAAGCCGGCGCTTCGCGAGTCAGGCTTACCGCAGCAAAAATGGAACAGCAACATACATCAGACGCACTAGCGCTAACTGACCTACTATGCTTGCTCATGCGTACTTCCCCTAGACTTCAAACCAAGCATTGAAGCAGCTTGGGGCCCCGGCTTCAATGCTTACGCGCACAAACATGTTCCATCCTATTCTACTAGCACCTTATTGAATTGCCAGAGAGAGAGTGTGATGCACAAGGCAAGCCACGAGAGTACAACGCCCAACTGGGCGTAGAAGCAACATCCATAGAACGTGTTTTCTAGAACCATAGCGCCTTGCAACCAAGCACTTTGTTGCCACATGAATCATTGAGGGTGAAAAAAAGCAAGGATCAAAGTCGGTGGTAGTTGCAAAGAGTATAATCTGCTTGTAGCAACCACTTCCAATCTGCAAACACCAACTAAGCGTACGAGCTGCTAAGATGCATATCTTAGTGACCCAGTATCTAATTTCAAATTCAAGCAACTGAAGTTGTGTAAGAAAACAGGACGTCCTAGAACTTTGCAAATAGGGGCCAGGGATTGGTAGGGGAACAAAGGCTAAAGGCGATCCAATTCCTGAACTACCCCCAGCGATCCTGGGCCAAGTCTGGGGGGTCGCCGAAAAACAAAAAACAAACGAAGAAGACACAATCCGTTTTAGTGCTGTTTTCTTCGTTTTTTCGTGCCCAGACCTAGCTGAGAAACGTGCCGCCAGAGGTGCTCAGAATGTGACCGCCAAAGTTGAACGCTGCCAAACGTGCTCCAAAAACAACACATGCATGTATAACAGGAAAATGCCAAAGACAATGCTTACACCCTGCACAGTCAGCCTGATTGGCTGACAGTTGGCCCGCATCTCATCGTATCCATGTCGACTCGAAAAAATGTACAGTAATGCACACTCTACTCTTATTCCTGGAATCCACAATGCCCAGTCGTTGTAAGTACTAAATTTTCGGGAGACACATTGTATACATGCTTGCTGTTGAAAGCAACCAACTGCAAAAACACACAAAGTATGACAGGCCTCCGCAACGCCCCCTTCTGAAACATGTTCTTTTTTCCACGTACTTTGTTATAATTAATTGAGGAGCAACAACTGTTCCATTGAAGTGGTCAGAGTCAATCGCCAACATCCACCCGATCAAATGAATTGTTAAAGCCGGAGTGCCTTGCCTTGACAAACTCACTGCAAAGCAACTGGATCCGTGCAACAGCATCCAAGCATCCTAGCTTCGGTCCTGCCAGGCCGCCTGCAATAGGCATTGCTGGCCCGACGGTATCACGCTCTGGCCACACAGGAAGCAACTGCTCCTCAAAGACAGCTTTCGGATCTTCCAGCGAGTGATTCTAAGGGTCGGTCACATGTTGTGTCAAAAGTCTTTGCAAGAACAACGCAATCTTGAGCAAATTCCGTGCATACTTACTCGGATACTCCAGTGTGCTCTTACTTGCTTTGCATGTGCTTGCTTGCTTCTTTGTTTCCTTCCTGCCTTGCCTGCTTGCAAGCTATCTCATGAACTTCCTTACACCATTTGTGATTGTCTGCACTTACTCGCTACGACTTAGCAAGGTGGACCTGTAAGCAAAGCACTACCTGAGTCTGTAAATGGCCAACGTTTCATATCATGCTGCATGACAGGTTGGCACATCTCTTTGCACTCTTTAGCCAACTTGTTGGCTATGTTAATCTTTCTAGAATATACCTTGGGAGGCGATGGAAGTTGAGATGAAGGGGCTGTGTGCTGTACCTACAAGTCATCAAGTCATCATGTCGTCTTGTTGACCCAGACTAGCGGGCGTAAACAAAGCAAACCCAACATTCGGATGCATTCTGTCCAAGAGTCGATTCCTCTGCGTACTGGCGGGCTTCTACTAGACCTGTCAAGCGCCGATTGTGCAAACAGAGTGTGTTTTCTCGTCTGGAATGTAGAATCACGCGATCCTCTTCAGAACATAGTCCAAAAGTGCATTATTGCCAAGCCAACGAATTCTCCGTGCCACGCAAATGCAAATGGAACTTGCGTGCACCATGTCTTGGGCTGCAGGCGTGCACCTGCGCAGTCCTCAGCCTGCGCAGAATTGCAAATCACAACTCTCAAACTGCAAAGAGTGAGCTGCGCAAAGCACGATGTGAAAGAGTGATGCCTGCCAACTCATCACGCCTTCGTGTAGATCTCGTAGTAACATCCAGTGGGCATGGGCAGGAGCAGGAAATTCAGTGCGTTGGACACTACAAACTTCTCTAGGTCTACCTGAGCTGGCGAGGAACATCTTCATGGAAACCGAGCCAACTCACTGGCCTGACTAACTGGACTTAACACCCTGCTCTTGCCAACACTCGGTCAGCCGGATCATGGGAACGTCATACGATGAACATCCAGCACGTCGCAAGTGCGAAAAGCCCTGCCATGTGTCAGTGGATGAAGCAGGCGATCAGGCACATAATCTGTACCACTGTATCCTGGCTGTACCCCCATACACATTCTACCGTCGCGTGTCCGAGCTCCATTCATCACACTCCGTCATATACAGTGTTGCCAGCCAAGTTGCCCCGATGTCGACGGCTTTTGCCTGTGCAATCAAATGCAAAAATGCTTGGATACATGCGCCGCGAGTCTGGATGGGTGTGTGCGTGCGTCTGTGTCTGGTGTGTGTGTGTGCGTGTGTGTGTGTGTGTGGTGTGTGTGTGTGTGTGTGTCTGTGTGTCTGTGTGTCTGTGCGTCTGTGTGTCTGTTTGTCTGTGCATCTGTGCTTCTGTGCGTGCGTGCGTGTGTGCGTGCGTGCGTGCACGCGTCTGTGTGTCTGTGCGTCTGTGCGTCTGTGCATGCGCGCGTGCGTGCTTGCGCGCGCGCGCGTGCGTGGGTGTGTGTGTGTGTGTGGGTGTGTGGGTGGGTGTGCGCGTGCTCGTGCGCGCGTGCGCACATGCGCGTGCGCGTGTGTGTGTGTGGGTTGTGAAACACTACATGCTTTCTCTAGCAGTACAGTTGGGCTACATCCGCTGCCCATGCATCTCAAGGCCTTGAGCCTATGTACAGACCTGCCTTGGTACAGCTACAGTAGACAGTACATCACTGCCCAGAGGAAAACAACTGCGCTTCACTTCGCACACAGGTTCATCACATTCAGGTAATTAGGTATACAGTTGCTCCACGTTTAACACGGTAGCGGAGCAGTGATCCCTGGCACACGATCCACACGCGCTATCCAGGGTGAGCTCCAACACGCAGGTCCAGGCGCACAGCAGTGAACACAGTTACACACCTGGAAAGATCTGGCCTTTCCATACAAAACGAGGAACGGCGGCCCAACAACAACAACAACAACAAGAGCAACAGCATCAGCTGGAAGCAATTCACAAGTACAAGGTAGCACCACCACGATTCACAGGAGAATACAACATATTCGAACAATGGAAGTACAAGATGACAGCACACCATGGGCTACAAGACCCTTCATACAACAGACTGCTGAGACAGCCAGAGCAATCACAACTGCCAGCTACAAACGGCCAACTTGAGACAGCAGCGCCTTCACAAGCAGTAGAAGAGCAACGGGCACAACTGAGCAACAACTTACACTACATCTTGGTGAGCGCATGCGATGGACCAGCATCTACAATTTGCAGACAAAACGCGCAAGGCAACAGCTTTGAGACATGGCGCCCGCTACACCTCAGATACTCCATACCACTTGGCACACGAAGCATTGGGTACCTAACAAGGTTACTCAAACCACAGCTCGATGAACAGAAGTTCGAAGAGAGCTTTACAACATGGGGCTTTCAACTCGCCAAGTATGAACAAGACAACCACACACTACTACCAGATGCAGTCAAAAGCGCAATACTGCTCAATGAGACACAAGGACCAATACAGCAACCGTGTGCGCGGGTTGTGCCGAATTACTTGTGGTGTAATCTTCTGTTCTGCGCCCTTTGGCTGTGTCTTTGTTGCAACCTGTTGCTGCTGTGTCTCTGGTGTTGCTGTGCCTTTCTTGATCCTGAATGCTGTTTCTCCTTTCCACATTTGCTGTTGTTTGGAGCATCTGTTATTTGGCACTTGTCCTCAAACGTGTTCGTTGCGCCATACTTGGATCTGATGCTTCTGTAGTCCTCAAGTTGTTCTGCGCTGGGACTGGACACTGTGTTCTTGATGGTGTGAAGAGTGTCTTCCCGTTTTGTCTACGTGCTCTGACAAGTTCACCTTGTGTGAACTGCCAGTAGTCTCTCATGGCAATTGTTACTTCTTGTGATCCTGAGATAGGTACTGCTGATGAATCTGCTGGTTGCGGCAGTGCTAGTTGTATGTGTGTCTGATCCTGGTGCTACCAGTTGCTGTCATAGTGTGCCTGTCTGTACCAGTCATCTGTCTGGTGATTGGTGTCGAAGTTGCCGGTGTTGTAGATCGCCACTCTACATTGTTTGGCCATATGTCCTGGTTGTCCGCATCTGTAGCAATCATTTGTTGCTTGCTTTCCTTTTGCTCCATTTCCTCCTGGTTGATTGTTGTAGTACCCCTTGCCTTTTCCTTTGTTGCTGTATCCTTTTCCTTTGCCATATCCTTGTTGTCCTTGTACCTTTGCCTATTCCTTTGTTGCTGTATGCTTTTCCTTTGCCATATCCTTGTTGTCCTGGTGTCCTTTGCCTTTTCCTTTGTTGCTGTACCCTTTTCCTTTGAAAGGATTTCCTTGTTCAACCGGTTGTTGATTGTGTTGCAGCTGTAGTTGTTCCCGTAGCCGCCATAGTCTTTGCCTTTGTTGTACTTTCCTTTCCCCTTGCGCTTGCCTTTGTTTCCCTTGCCGTTGTTGTAGCACGTTGCTCCTATGTCCATTGGCGCTGGTCCTCGGCTGTTGCTGTTGCCTGATGTGATTGCTTGTAGCCTGTTGGATGATGATGCTGCTCTGTAGTATCCTGCTTGTAACTGTAGGTGTTGACTGAGAGAGAAGACACACCACCAACAACACAGGATTCAGCAGCACCACACACCACCACAGGTGCAGCTGGACAAGGACTACCGCACCCTGCAGAAGTACATCATGGAGGAGACTACTGGCACAGAGAAGGCCAGAGAGTACACATCAAGCCACACACACTGCATTTTACACACCAGAGCAGACACATGACGGGCCAGACATTAAGCGACTTACACCTTGCAAACAGACCAAGGTACAGCCGGTAGGAGAAAAGCGCAACACAAGATTGGTAGAAGATGAATGGACAACACAGCAAGCGGCTGGACAAACTTCGAGGAACATCAGGAATTTCCAACACAACTTGAGTCAGATGATGAGGAGCAACAGCAAGGGACAAGAGCAAAAGCAGTACGAGCGCCCAAGCAACCAACACCACAGGAGGACACACCTACCCTACAGAAGTTGGTGTCCAACATGCGTACAAGCAAGAGGCAGACAGAACAATCACCCAAAGCAACACAGCAAGCTTCCAATCACACAACTTGGCTTCGGCTACAGCAAGGGCTTTGATGACAGCAGCAATCCTCACAGCAATTGACATCCAATCAGGGATCCGGGATGATCATGGCCATACAACTGACCAACAAGAGGATGCTCTTCGAGAACATTTGTTCACACAACTGCGATTTTTGGCGGCACACATGAGTGGCACAGTCGGACAGCTGGATACAACATTTGCTTGAAACAGCAGCTGTTTTACACCTGCTTTTGACACCGCGACCCACAAGGAAGTTGCACAGCTTGGTACACATCTTTTGTACAATGGCAACATCCATTTTCAACATTTCAGGAGAATGTATACAACATTATCCTGAGGAGGCGTGTTAAACACTACATGCTTTCTCTAGCAGTACAGTTGGGCTACATCCGCTGCCCATACATCTCAAGGCCTTGAGCCTATGTACAGACCTGCCTTGGTACAGCTACAGTAGACAGTACATCACTGCCCAGAGGAAAACAACTGCGCTTCACTTCACACACAGGTTCATCACATCAGGTAATTTGGTATACAGTACAGTTGCTCCAAGTTTAACATGGGTGCGTATATATATATTTATAATATTATATAGATATTCAAAAGTGTGTGTGTGTGTCTGTGTGTCTGCATGTCTGCGTGTCTGCGTGTGTGCGCGTCTGCGTGACTGGCGTCCGCGTGTGTGTGTGTGTCTGTGTGTCTGTGTGTGTGTGTCTGCGCGTCTATGCGTCTGTGCTTCTGCGCGTCTGCGTGTCTGGGTGTCTGTGTGTCTGTGTGTCTGTGGGTCTGTGTGTCTGTGTGTCTGTGTGTCTGTGTGTCTGTCTATGTGTCTGTGTGTCTGTGTGTCTGTGTGTCTGTCTGTCTGTCCGTCCGTCCGTCTGTCCGTGTGTCTGTCTGTCTGTCTGCCTGTCTTTCCTGTTCCGGCTTGCGAGATTCAAACTTCCCTCTCCTTCAGAGTCACGCAGAGCTCACACGAAACACTCCTACCTCTTAGCGCTCATAATCGACACACACTGTTGTGGACTGGATTTTAATTTGTGCTGCGGAGAGAAACCTAAGAAACACAAACGAAACCCACCTCGCGAGAAATGTTCTATGAACATGGCTGCCAGTTTGTGACCAGGGCCCTGGCGATGATTCCGGAAAAAAAAAAAACCGTTCAGGCAGGTGGACAATAACGAATGTAACCACAAGGCTGCTGCTGCTGGTATCATAGACGTCATGCATCCAATTGTTTACTATCTCCCAGGAGTGCAAATGCTCTCGCCATGAGATAAAATAAAATAAGAAAACAAACACAATCCACACCCGGCAACGTGGGAAGAGAGACAAAGACTGCAAGTGGAAATCAAGAGAACACACCGTGGCAATAAATGCAGCAGCGGCACCCCTGCTCACAAGTCTGCATAATTGAGAATCACTCGCCGACAGGTGTTGCATGCTACTAAAAGAATGGCACTGTGTTGATAAGACTTGTTGCTAGCTTTCCGCAGCGAGCAACGCTTGAGCGACTGGCTATTCCCGACATTGACGGCACCGCTCTGTCTGCACTTCGGATGTGCAGCAATCAGCAACAATATTTGCTTCCGACATACTCAAAGTGCTACACGCGCAAAACACGACTGATCAATGCGTCTTCAAATCCCCTCAACGACACGTTTGACAGACACTATCGGGGCTTCCATAAACACTAAAGGTATGTGCTAATGATGCATCGGGCAATACGAACCACACCAAACAAAGCGAAAGCGAATTCCCCAGGAGGGGCTTGGGATGATACAGGCACAGTACACGGGAAAAGGTTGACTCCAGGTTCAAGGTATCAACAAACTACAGCTGACATTGAGAGTTGACGACACTGACATGCAGCGCAAGATATGACCCCTCCCCCCCCCCGCCCACACACACACAACCACACGCACACGCACACGCACAAACACATGCCTGCACACCCGCCCGCCCGCCCGCCCGCACGCAAACACACACACACACACACACACGCTTGCACGCCCGCATGCACACACGCACCCACCCACTCACGCGCACCGCTATACAAGTCCACACGCACCCACACCCACCCACAAATCCACAGGCACACGCACGCACACACACACACGCACACACACACACACCGAAGATGCTCTTGCTGCGCATTGAGGTAGCACTTTCCACGAACATCCAGCGCAATCGCAACCCCCGATTAACAATACCTTATCAATTACACCAGGCTACCGCATTGCTCTCCCCAAGCCCTCTTTCACTTGGCTGGCTTGACCATTTCAAATCTCTTGTGCAGCACGTTGCGATTCTGACGGCTGGTATGCCTTGCAAACGTAACGACAACCCCCTTTACTGAGTAATATGCGAACAAGTGACAAAGTGGAACCCCCTGGTAGACCCTTGGACCGGATTGATAAATCCAAACACATTTTATCACGAGGGTGAATTTGTCTGCAGGGACGAAGGGATTTTTGACTCAGATGTCAGATGTCAATGAGCCGTTGCAGACACTGCCAGAGCCATTCTTTGCTGTCAATATCCTTGAAGATGGAGTGCTTCAACTCTGCACTGCCAAACTGCAGTTTAAAAGCATGTAGCGTGATACTTCAAACAACAGCTCTGCAAGTGATTCAAGCAGCTCAAACTGGTCATCACAAAGCAGTCTGCCACGCCTCCGAAGATTGCTTGGTCAAATGTAAGGTGCCCACGGCTGCACCAGCGACGCCAAGAAAGACACATAGCCCTTGGGAAGCGGAAATCATGGTGGCTGCGGCCGAACATTCTGTACACCAAAGGCCAAGGCTGAAGATTGACAGCGGACAAAGCTTTGCTGCTTTTAAGCAAAGGATGATTGAATTTCTGAAGGCTACAAGTGCTAAATGCGTGTTTCCTTCAATCGCATGGGCGCCGAGCAAGACAGCAGGAAAGCCGCCGAGTAAGAAAGCCAACCAGCCAGCCAGCAAAATGCTGGGCCAGAATCAGGTCTGCTGAAGGGCTGAGGTTTAGATTAGCTGAGCATTCCCACAGTAAAGGAAGCTAAAGGTGCAATTCAGAGTTCTTTGTTTAGGCCTCAAGTTTAGGGTGCAAGGGATGCACTGACTGTCCGCTTCGGCGCGCTAATCAAGGAAAGCTCTTGTAGCCATAGCTGCTGGGGAAAATCGGAGATCATCCACATTGCAAAAAAATGGCAATGTAGTACTGTAACGCTGAATATTAAATAAGGAACCAAATAGAACAGCGATCCGTAGCTGGCCAACCATCTACGGCAGTCAATGTTGTTTGTTGTGAACCAACTTTGGTGTGGCAACTTGCTTCGGCCCCGAAGCTCCGTAGGTACTCCGCTGCAACCGAAGTGTGCCTTCCCTTTTCAGGAACCCTCAAAGATCCCGACCTCCAAGCAGCTCAAAGAACTTGCTGCCCCTGCAGCGATTCATGTCGACGCCGCGCTGCCCAGCTTTCTGCCGTTGTATTTTGTTTGGAGTGACGACATTCCGACATTCCCATATCCTGACCGAAACAAAAACACTGCAACTTGGCACTTGATAGATCTTGATAGAATGTCATGTTGCATGATCTGCATTACTGCATTACCGAACAGTGCGTTGTGAGCCTCGTGTTTGTGATCACTTATTGGTCCACAACGGCTGCGACACGCAAAAAGGATCGAACAAACATCTGAGTGCCCCAAAAGCGTTGCATCTCGCTTCAGGTGCACCAAGTCACAGCACGGAAATCATCACTAGGCTATCAGGAATCCAGTCAGCACAACGGCATGTGTTTGCCTATCGTTCTGACGACCGAGACAGAACTAGTGTAAATAGTGCATTCTTCAAGATCAGAAATTGCTGCACGCTGTTCCTTGGCATTCAAATGGCTGACGGGAGTGCCTTGACCGGGGACGGCGCCATGCCCGTATAGTCAATGCAGGGCCCCGTGAGGATCTGGCATTCGCATCACGCAATGATAAACATCTAGATATCTTAAAGCGTTGAAGCGCAATGTGTCTTGTTTGACTCCAGATCACTCGTTCTCAGACTCTGTCAGCGGCGTTTGAGTGCCAATGCATGATGTGTTTTGGACCCCAATGTCATTCAATAAGGTCAACAAACCTTGCAGTCTTTCTGACGCCTGGAACGGCCAACTCGCCAGGATTAAGACAACTTATTCTTCTTTCTGAAGGGCTCCTGCCTCCATGCCATGATCAGTGATGAGAATGGTGTGCTCGAACTGCGCACCGAGAGCTTTGGTCATGGTACACATCGTCCTGGCTGGCAATTGAACTTGGCACTCTGGCAAGACCATGGGAAGAGAGATGACGAGCAACTTGGAAGACAACCTCAAGAGGAATCATGTTTCGTGCAAGGATAGCTCACGCCATGCACTTCCCAATTTTACACCGGCAATTGCTGAAACATCGATGCTCTGATTAGCTGCAAAATGTTGTGCGGCCTTTGGCACATCGTACGAGATGAGCTAATAGAGGTTGGCCCAATCCACTGGAGCCGAAGCAAATAAGCCTCTCAGCTCAAATGATTTTCGTAAAATTACCCACGTTCACGATTTCCACCTGGGAGTACCCTGCCTTGGCATGAAACCAATAGCGTTCGCCCCTCAAAGTACATTCCATGCCGCAGGAACTTTGGAAACACAATGTTCACAAGAGCGCGCGTTGCGTTGTGCATAATCACAGTATGCTTTTGCCAGGACGCATGGAGCATAGCCCACATATCGTAGCCTGCTTCCATTATGTGCGTCAGGTTCAAGCCTTGCGGCTCGAACGTTTCGGGTGAGGCACCAATAGTTCACTGTCTTTACTTGTGACAGGTGCCTGGCTGCTCAACTCAAAGAATCGTGCGTCTCAACACAATTGGAAAAGCATATGCAACATGTTCTCATCATGCCATTTCAGCGCAGTCTGCTCGGCCCAGGCCTCACAACGCGTGATTTGCTCGTAAACACCCACAAGAACGTCAACAATACCTCCCGTTTCTAGGGATGTATCCAACGACCCTTGCAAAATCACTGCCAATTCACGGGGCTGTTTATGTCGGAGCCAGTCCTTCGGACCGGGGCCTACAGCGTTCGTACGATTCTCAGCCCTGGCAATACTAGAGCAACACTAAACCAATAGATTGTAACCAGTAACCAGAATTAATTCATACCAACTAATACAAAATCAAACTAGACTAATAGTAGACCAAAACTCAAGCAATGCTAAGCTAAGCCAGAAAAACCGACTGAGGCCCCCAAACAGCCAAATTATTTGTGACACCCTTTTCTAAAACAGCTTCCCAAACATTGACAGATAGATCTGCAACGGTGGTACAGGGAATGATATGTTTAAGGCAGAAAAAACAACTCTCTGGGCCAGTACAAAGGAATACTAAACCAATATTAATATTGAACCAATTCCAAACAGTACCGGGCCAGCTCAAGACAGTACTACACCCAAACAAAATCTAAAGACTACTGAGCCAGTATACGCGTGGATGTGTATTGCGGTAAAAGGCGCCATGGGCCATAGTAATTTTGAATTGTTTTTGTAGTAGGATCCATTTCCAGGAAGTGATCCAGAAGTGCTTTGTTTGGCAAAGCTAGGGGAATGCTAAATATTTGTGAACTGCTTTTGTATTTGGATCCATATCCAAGGCAGTTTGATTTGCTGCCACATTGCTTTGTGGGGGGTTACACTTTCTTGGCTGTTTTGGGATTGGTGTTGAAAAAATGTTGCATAGGGAAATCATGATGTGACTTTTGGCTGGCTTCAAAGAAGGAATATTGAAATTTCGCCAACGAATAGAACCAACATGGCCTCGAAAGATGGGGTTTGCAATGGGGTCCAGCCTGGTCGGAAGGGCTGGACTGTGTCAAACAACTGGGCTTGGGATGAGGTGCGGGAACAACAAGCCTTTACTTAGCTGTCTTTAAATGTATATTTTGTCCAGCGATGTTGTTTACCTTTATTCAGGGTCAGTTTCTTGCTCATAGGTGGACAATAGTTCCCAAAAAACTTCTCCTCCTCGCTGCATGTGACATCGTGTCATATGTCCGACCTGGGGGTCTTCCTCTGAAGGGCTTTTCCCGGCTAGCACGGATCCCTGGGATGCCTGCTTGGCGTAACTCCTTGGCCTCAAAGCCTAGGTGCCTGAGCGCTGGTGCAGGACAGCCAGCCTGGCCACAACTTGGGACAGCTTTGACATATGTGTGGGGCGATGCAACGAAGCATTTGCATGGGTCGGACATCAATCAGGCAACAAAACACGTCCGCAACCCGAATGCCGCAAAACTGTGATTTGGACAAGCCATGAAACCTGCATTCGCCCACCCTGCATCAGATTGCCTCATACAATTCGCTGGCAGAAAAGCCCGCATATTTCAGCTGCTCAAAGCCTCAGCTCAGAACTCATGCTTCTTTGCAAAGTCAACTGAACTTGGGCCGGACAGTATGGTCCAACAAATTGCAACGAGCTAAACGGCGCGTTTTGCCGGGAAGCTGAAGCAGCGCTGCCTGCCAATGCACGCATCATGTTCAGATATGGCTGGCCTAAAAACTTCAAAACTGCTGAGAGTAGCTTGATGAAGCTAGCACGAGCAACTTGTACAGGGAGATTGCAAAAACAACATGTGTGTGCACAACATGAATACTGCCAGGCAATGGCCAGGTCACATAAAATGCACAAAACTCTAAGTTCGCCTCGGCCCAAGCCGGGAAGAATAGCCACGCGCGCGTGGCAAGAGAATATAAACGTGAAAGGAGCGCAACCCTCTCCAGGTTTCGGCGGAATCGAACGCGTGAAAATTGGCCTGATCGCGACGCCTTGCCGGAGCGCACTTGGACCAGTCTCGGGGCATTCTCGGACTACGTTCGGCACCGGGCCCAGAAGCACGGACGAGCGCACTTTTCACGACCTCAGTTTGCATGGCAGGCATGTCGCAAGGTCAGGTGCAGATTCCACGCACTTTGGCAAGGTCAAACACAGGCGTCGTGCAGGCACAGCACTTCGCGCGGTCAGGCACAGATTGCGCGGCAGGACTTTCGCAAGGGCGGGCGCACTTTCGCCAGGTCAACAGATAGATAAGTAGATAGAAGCGAGAACGAGAGACAGGGAGGGAGAGAGAGAGTGTGAGAGAAAAAGCGAGAGAGAGAGAGAGAGAGTGAGTGAGTGAGTGAGTGAGAGAGAGAGAGTACGAGAGAGACGGACGGCAACAAAGAAACAATGAAACGAAAGAGCAAAAGAACGAAGAAACAAAGGATTCAAACTCCGCGCACCGGCTTCGCCGGCTCTACTGGCAAAGGTTCCTCTGAGATGCAAACAGAGGACGGCTGACTGTTTCCCCATGTTTTGGGCACAAGCCACTTGCGCTCTGCGCAAGTCTCCCTGCGCAGGTTGTTGCGCGCAAGTTGCTCTGCGCAAGTTGCTCAACGCTGCGCAAGCTCCTCTGCGACCGTTGCCCCGCGCAACGTGCGCAGGGCAAGTCGCTCTCCGCAACTTGCTCTGTGCAAGTTGCTCTGCGCAAGTTGTTCTGCGCAAGTTGCTCTTGCGTTTGAGAAGCTCCCAAACCATGATTCCACGCTATCCACACTATCTCCTCGCGTAGCGCCCCCGTGCTTCTTCAAGCAACATCTCAAGCACCCAGCGTCCATCTTGGAAACTAGCTCAAGCATTTCGGCGCCGACTCACTCACTCAGAAAACACGGCACTTCAAGGCAAACAAAAACACAGCACGTGAAAGGCAACCACAAGAATCTGGCTGATACTGGGCGAGGCGGGCAGCACGAAGCGTTTACAATAACATGTACAAGAATCGCTTCCCCTCATATTAAATCATTTTGTTTCAGGCCAAAACCCCCCAAAAACAACAGAACAGGTCACCTGAGCGTGCTTCTTTCTAAGCCAATACTCGGACTTCAAACAGCCATTAACTTGTCAGGGGGCACTCACTAAAATCATGAGAACGGTGGTAAGCAAAGATATTTATTCAACGAGCGTTAAAACAATGTACTAGTAAGGCAGCTGCGTTTTCTGGACTTTCTCATTGGCAACAGCTGTTTGTGTCCCTCTCTCGAGACAATAACATATTTATTAAAGGTCTACAAATCGAATTAAATGTAACATTTGCTTTTATTACCTGGCCAGCTGGACAGAGGAAAACAGGTGATCCCTGGGAAACTATTAATACATATTGCGTTTTTGACACATACTTAAAAAAAAAGAAGTGAAAAAATGGAGGGAAGCGATTACAACATAAGGCAGGAAATAAACATAGCACAGTCAAATCTGCAGCCTTTCAAAGGTACTCAACGAAGGAAAACTGCCGAAGGGAACAGGAAAGTTGTGGATAAGCCTCAGTTGCCATGTTTGGCGTTTGCATGTCCAGCCATAAGCTCAAGCGCACGCCAGAAACACAAAGAGCTAAGAGTCGCATCCATGGGGGAAAGAAAAAACGTATCACCAAATACGATGCATATATATATATATATTCTATTGTATGATATGATACTATAATACACATATATATATATATATACACATCGTCGTCAATATTGTCTCTGATTGATCCCGCCTGAGCTCCGCAGCATTGAATCCGGCTGCACGCAGCTCAGCAGCATTGCCTCGACAAGTTCCGGCGGAGAAGCGGGCAGCTGCAACGCCAGCACTTTGGGGTCTTTCGCGTCCTCTGGGCAGCCCCGCAGCCCATGTCACGCAGCTCTTGTAGACTCAGGCCCAAGGGGAGAAGCTCCTCCGGTTCGCATTGCGACTCTTTTGGGCTAGTTGTACATAATGCGAACCTGCCTGGCCAATGCCTTGGAGCATGAGCTGCCATACAAATCCATTCAGCAACTGCCTAGTAGATTAGGCCGTTGCCTTCGGAGTGCCGCAAAATTGGGCGCTCTTTCTCCCGAGTATCCGCTCCACAGCCAACGTGATCCACATGTTGTGGCCTGCAGTCCAAAGTCTAGTAGCGCCTCTTCAACTTTCAACTAACGAAGAGTCTTCGAGTCCAGCATGTCTCACACTTTCACCTGCGAATCAAAGGCATGGGCTGTCAGCACGACATTGGTCTAGCATAAAATCGCTCATGAAAGGTCTAAATGAATTGGCCTTGGGAAGTTCAGGGTCCGCAAGCAAAGTGATTCCTTAGCGCTGAAGCCGGCTGCTCGCAACTCCACAGGACCTTGGTTTCGGATGCGTGTTCTGAAAAGTGCAGACCCCTTTGCACCCCATCATCATGCCAACTCTACTTGTCAACTTCTGATACCAAAGGGCGGCAAACGCTCCCGTCTCAGTGTTTTGTTTGATGCGCCACGTGTGGTTCCTTACAGGAGCAATCATATTGTCATGTGGTATAGCTGGAACAACAATTAGACACCATGCTCTGTGCATAGCTATCAAGGCCTGGAACTGCAAGTCTTGCAGGGCTGGGCCTCAAGTGGCTCAACCCTTTGGGCATTGAAAGCAAAGTTGCCTGCCACGGGTGACATGACATGAACCTCAGTTTGCTTGCAGTTCAACAGTTTGCCACTTTTGGGTTGCAACCTCCTAGCTCCAAGGTGTGCCCTGAGGAAGTATTGACAGTATTCATGGGCCAGCCCTGTCTGGACGCGACACACACACACACACATGAACATGTCATGAGTTGAAAGATTGTTGTGCTGCTCAACTTGTCAACCCGACAAACCTACTAATGAGCAGCCCTAGTTTCAGACGCTAAAACCAGCACACCAGTTGCGCAAGTCATAGATTCTCAAGGAGCACTTTATGGATTTATGGATGATGTTGCTCTTTGCAATTTGCTTTGCCTCCCTCGCAAAACAACCCTCAATTCGCACGTCCACACACTGAGGAAACACTAAGAACATCCCATGCCGGTACATCGATGAATGTCGATGAATCATTATCAATGTTTGACCTGCTTTCATAATTGGGGATGCTTGTATGGCTCTTGCTAGTTCAGAATCCTTGTGACTGTTTCAGGTGGCGTTTTGATAGATTGTGCTTTGCCAGAAAACAAAACTAGCAACAAGAAACAATCGGCCAAAAAGAGCGGGCCAAAAAAAGGCAAACAGTCGGAATTCCTTTGTTGTTGAAGTGGTTCCCAAACAATCAAATTCAAGATAACTTCTTTACAAACAACTAAGGTTGCTCACAAGAGGCCCTGATTCTGTTTAATGTGACTGTTTTTGGGGTCGCTTTAATTAATGTCCAACTTTTCTGGGGGGTGGGAATCTGAGAGTCAGCCTTGGCAATACTGAATCAGAATTGGCAATACCAAGATAAGCAGTGGGAATGTGAGAGTGCGTCTTGGCAATACTGAACTAGAATTGGCAATACTAATTCAATTGAGTACTGGGAATCAGAGCGTCAGTCTTGGCAATACAAATTTAGAAATGGCAATACTAAAGTAAGCACTAGCAAACCCAAGTCACACCCAGACCCCCAAAATTCCCACTAAAAAGGAGGGTGAAAGCAAACCCAACGTGAATCAGTATAAGAGTCGACATAACATGAACAACATAGATCACATGGCCTTGGGTCAAAATCCCGTACCCTCAGTGAACATCCCAATCCCCACTAAAATAGACTAAAACGGGTGGTGCGCCTACCCCAAAATGGGATCCCATTGGTTTTGACCCACAGCCACATAGCGACGCCTTCCCTGCCGCCCGGGGCGCTGAAGTCAGCGCGCAGCTGCTCTGCACTGCAGCCACTGGCCCGGAGCGCGGCCGCGTCCAGGTCGAGGGCTGCCACCTAAAGGCAACCTCCCCCAGCAGCTAAGAGGCTAAGACCATTTTCGTTTGAACCGTTTACATCTAGCCAAAAAGAAGCAACGGACGCAACGAATGTACAGGTGCGAAGAGGTGGCACAAGAAACTCCGCGCTCTTTGAGCTTGAAGTTACCCTCTGGAAGGCTAAACAAATGGTCTCAGCCCCAATCTGTGAGTGCAAAGCTCTCGCCTTGTGCCAAGGCTCATTTTGGCCCGTGTTCAGCAAAATCCCAAAAGAACAGAACAAGAAGGGACACAATGCAGTCTTAAACGTCATCGTGATCATGCTGTTTGTAACAACTCCTCAGCCTGTCTTTGTTGAATCCTGAGGCTTTCTGAAAGGTTGCAACTCTGGGTTGAGTTCCCGAAATAGTGCACAATTTGAAATATTCAAGCTGGCGAAGCAAATAAAAGCGGCAATCTGCCACATACCGCATCTATGACATTTTGGAACCACAGATTCAGTCCGTAGACCTGGCAGCCTTTCACAAACGACGTCAAGCCAATCAGACGTATTATCACAAAACACAAACTGATCCAGCCGGTCCAACCATTCCAACAAAAAACAACACGAGCTTTGTGGGCCGATTGGAGGCCTCCTGCAAGGTGAAGGCCTTCAGCAGCTTTGGGGCCTCGAAACCCAGGCTCTGCAGCTCCGAAGGCTTGAAGCCGGCCGCCTCGATCGAATTTTTGGTGGCGCCTTCCGCTCTTCGACGCGCCAACTTTCGCCCAGAACGGCGCTTTCAGCATGGGACAACTAGGTGCACCATGCCATCCATCCCATCCATCCCATCCATCCCATCCATCCCATCCATCACATGGACAGCTTTGCACGCACTGCCCTATCAGATTATCACAAAGCTCTGAGGCCTTGTAGATTTGCAGCACTTCAGCTGCATCTGCGGCCGCCATCGCATACCATGAAAGAAATGTGGAGATCAACCGTACATCATGCATCTGACTGAAAGGTGTCTTCTCAGAGTGATCCCGAAACATATTATAGCTCCTTATCGCCGTTTGTCGCCTGTGTGGGTGTCTTTGTATGCAGTTGGCACTTAATCCAGCTCATGACCTCTGAGACATGGGGCATTGGCGCCAGTCAGTTCGGCCCGACGGTTCAAAACAGTTTGAGCCTGACGAGGCTCCAACTCAGCCTGAATGATCTGGTTCTGCGGTCAGTTTAGCTGTTTGAAATTTGCTTTCACCTGTTAGACTCTGAGACACCAGAGCTCATGCGACCCCACAACATCAAAACTCGCAATATAGTGAATAGGCAATTGTCAGAGGTTCCATGCGCAGTCCAATCAGCGCGTCCACAAAATGTAGAAACGAACTGGGCTTTCAATGTACCCAGCTCCCATGCAGGCCCACGTGACATCCGATAAAAAATCTCCAGATCTTGTCCCCACTCGCTCATGCCGCCTAGATTCTGTATCAAAGGGACCACCCCAAACACCGTCCAAACACCGACCAAACACCGGCCTTTCACCGTTCAAACACCCTTGCGACAAACCACAGCTTCGGCTTGACAAACGTGGCCGGGGGTGCCAAAGATCCTCCGCATCCACCTCGCAGGTGCGGTCCGGAGCGTCCACCAGCGCCGGCTCCACCGTGAAGCTGGGCCGGGTCAAATTCAAAGGTCCCCCAATGTCCCCTAGCCGAAAGAAGCGATCGGCTACTGGAATCGGGCTTAATCTACGTACAGGGCTCAGCTCACAGTGATGGGTAAGACATCCAACGACTGCAAGTCAAGCAGAGCTTGAATCTGGTGGCAAGGTCCAGCTAAAAATCAGGCAGTTAAAAAAAAGGGGTATTGGCTTCACATACGGACAGGTGCTTAGCTCATTGGCTGTCCAATCTGCAAGGTCGATCACGAGCACTTTCTCAGCAATGTGAGCAATACCCACATCTGTTTTTGTGTCACTGCCTGTCTTGACAGGACGGCTCCCAGCTGAAGACCGGCGATGAATTACGTACCTCCTTTCAAGGGTGATATTTATTAGGAAGCGAAACCGCACCCCAAACATGCCATTGTAGTCCTTATTCGCCTCGGCCCCAAAGGGGCCAAGGGCGCTCAGATCTCTTCTCCAAAGAGAATCTTCGCTTTTCCCCTCCCCCCCCCACCCATGTCGGCTGGACCCAAAATCCTGTCCGGCGGGCCTTGAAATTTTCGGGGTTCGTCGGCGTCCAGCTCCATGGGTCCATTTTTGTCGAAAATGTGCTGACAATTGCTAAAAAAATGCTTTTTTGTCCTGAAAAGACCTCCTGGTGGCCAGGCTTGCCTGACGTGTCTGAGACTAGGCTCAGGCCCAGCCCAAAGCCCACCAGCCTCAGGCCCAAGCTTCAGGCCTACCCCAAGTCATCCAGCAAGCCCAGCCCAGCCAGGCCGGCCCCAAGGTCAGGTTTGTCTAACGTGTTTGAGACTGGCCTCAGGCCAACGGTGTCTGAAACTGGTCTCAAGCTATGCCAGCCACCAAGCCCGTCTGACGTGGCCCAGCCCTCAGTCCGGCTGCCCAAGCAACTCAGCCCAGGCTGGCCAGACCTTGACCTCCTGCTCGCGTCTGGCCCCAAATCAGCCAGCAGGCCCCGTCTCAAAGTTTGCCAGCCTGAGACTAGCCTCAGGCCCAGTCCCTCAGCCCGCCTGCTGGCGTGTCTGCGACTGGCCTCAGGCCCAGCCCAGCCAACTCGCCACCCAGCCTCAGGCCCAAGTGTGTATGAAACAGGCCTTGCCCATCCAGCAACCCGCCCAAGCACAGCTCAGCCCAGCCCGCCCAGCCCAAGTTCCAGGCACAACCAGCAGCCTGGTCCGGCTGCCCGGCAGCCAGCAACCCACCCATGGCTTCGCAGCCTTGTGGCTGAGACTAGCTTCAGGCCCAGCCCAAAAGCCTGCCCAGCCCAGGCCCCAGCGCATCTCAGAGCATGCCAGCCACTACCAGCCCCCAACTCCCAGACCAGCAGGCTCAGCCCAGTGTGGTTTGTCTAACGTGTCTGAGACTGGCCTCAGGCCAACGACCAGTCTGAGACTGGTCTCAAGCTATGCCAGCTACTCAGCAGCCCAGGCTGACCAGGCCCCTTCAGCGCAGTCTGAGACTGGTCTCAAGGTATGCCAGCCTGAGACTAGCCTCAGGCCCAGTCCCTCAGCCCGCCTGCTGGCGTGTCTTACGTGTCTGCGACTGGCCTCAGGCCCGGCCTGGCCAGCAACTCGCTACCCAGCCTCAGCCCATCCAGCGACCCGCCCAAGCACAGCTCAGCCCAGCCAGCCGAAGTTCCAGGCGCAACCAACACCATAATCCAGCTGCCCAGCACCACCCATGGCTTCGCAGCCTCGTGGCTGAGACTACCTAAGCCAACCCCACCCAAGCCCACCCGGTTTGAGACTCGCAGGCTATCTAGCGCCGAGACTGGGCCTCACCAGCCTGGGCTCAACTAGCGTCTAGCCCAGCCCAGTCCGCCTGCTGGCCAGGCCTGTCTGACGTGTCTGAAACTGGCCTCAGGCCCAGCCCAGCCATAGCCCAGCCCCCTCAGTGCGGCTGCCCAGCCCGCCGTAAACTAGCTTCAGCTCAACCAACAACCCACGCAAGCAAGGTCCAGCCAAGCTGCCCGAGACTAGCTTCAGGCCCAGCGCAGGCTTATCTGATGTGTCTGAGACTAGCCTGTGGCCCAGCCCAACCAGGCGAGGCCAGCTTGTCTGACTTGTCTGAAGCCAGCTTCAGGTATTCGGACCTTCCCAACACTGGATTTCGGTGTTCCTGACCCTTCCCTCAAACTAGGCTGGGCCGAGGCGGGCAACGCGAAGCGTTTACAATAATTTGCTTAGCTTGCCTGCAGCAACGCAGCAGTCCAATCACAACTGCTTCGAATATAATTGAATGTGTTGCCCAAATCCTGGAGGAACCATTGGACTGAATTGCCAGCCGTTTAGGATAAATGTAGCACCTTGGCCTAGTTATTCGTTATTCTTTAATCTGTGCCTATCCGTCCTTCTCCCATTCTGTGGCCTCAAGAGCCCGCAACACCAGACGCTCTCTGAGCCCGATTGCACGCTCTGTGGCCCTCACGTCATGTTCGGCTGCATCACACCCCAATCGTCGTCATTGACCTTATGCCGAAGCTCCAAGTGGCTCGTGCGCGAGTTGATGCTTGCTGCATTCTGGCCCTCTTGAGCGAGCATCGGGCATACGGAAGAATCTCTGGCCGGCCGTGGAAATAGCTTCCAATCCCATGACCTGGGCCATGACGTGCTTTGGAAGTGCCAGCCACGCTTGCAAGCCTGACCAAACGCCTGACAGCTGCTACTGGCATGCTTTCAGTGCACATGGCATGCGGTCACGCTGTTTCATTAAACAAGCCATGAACAAACTCAGACTGGAGCTTCTTTGATCTTTTCAATGTCACATTGTCACTGGAGCAACACGCAGAAAGGCGACGTGGACTCGAACCGGAGGTTGGATTGCCCCCTACCCCATCGCCCTCTCCGAACAGAATCCCAAATAAGAAGTCTGCTCCAAACCAGATCGGCTGGCCTTTGGGGCGCGTGCTAGCTCCACTTGCCAAATTGTTGCTCATTCTTTGCGCAAACCGCCGAAGCCAGGTCCCTAGCCAACCAGCGAAGGATGGACGGTGCATCCGTCCTGGAATGCCCGCTTTAGAGATCGGTCGCAATTTCCGCTCATCCGATGAAGTTGACCAAAGCACAAGCAGCAGAGCCGTCTTCAGAGGCGCCAAACGCGCTATGTATAGTTTGTGCCCGTCCTCTTCAGCAGAGGCCGTGATGGCCCTGCCCACCTCCCGGAAGTCCACGCCAGGACCACAAACCTGGCCATGGGCGTGCCCAGATCAGTTGAAGATCGTTGAAGCGCACAAAGTCCATGCGATATGTCATTGGAGCTTGTCTGGCCAACCAACAAATTGAGGCAATTTGAACAACTTCTGTTTGTGCCCCTCTTCATGGCTTGCTGAAATCCTAGTCACCGCATGCAGTGGGAGGAGCTGTGATTGAGACTCATGCGTCCGCCTGCGCTTTCTCTTTGTTTCTAGCTCAAATACCTCTTGCCTTGGTCCCGCGCCTCAATGCCGGCAAGCATTGCCTGCACAAGGGGTGGGACACGTCAGTGCAGCAGCCTTCACACGACCCCACGTATTGTTTGCATGTTGGCCACCCACTGTTTCATGAGGTCAGGTTGTTGGGGAAGCAAAGATAACAGCCAATCAGACACAATCAACCATAGACTATAATAGACTAGTAAGTATCTGCGCTGAATAGGGCTCCAGCTTGCTTATGCTTGCCACCAAACAGCCATGTCCAACACAAATAGTATGAACCGTGGAGCTGAATATGCACCGTGTATGTTGTGGTTCTCTGTGACCCAAACCTGACACTGTCTCAACCTTGCTTGAACTTCATCGAGCCGCTTCCTCTGCAAGAAATACACAGCAACATAATCTTATCCAATTAACATCATACCAGCATAAGCAAAGGTACGCAGGTTCCAAGTCTTGTGTTGATCGTTAAAAAGCAGCCTGGGCCATCCCAGTGAAATAATCGATAGTTGTGCGATACTGTTGTGAACCAGGTCTTCCAAAACACCCCACAAGTAATTCAACCAAACTGTGGTTGGATTCAGGAGTCGCTGCTCCCATTGGAGCGTTCAGTTCAGCGCCATTCATGGTCTAGTCTGACCCAAAGCCAACAAGCGCATCCGGTTGCTTTGTCAATAAGTTGGTCTTTTTTCTCAAGCACGTCTTCGACATATTGTCTCTGCACATGTGCAAGTCAGCAACCGGACAAAATCAGCAATCCAAGCGGCACCATCAGAATAATCCCTTTGAGATCTTCCCCCCCACAACACGCCACACAAGTTGCGGAGGATCATCTGATCACAAAAGTTTCTGAGTTCTTTCCCAGTCCTTCCGCAGAGACGTCATGCCTGCTGTGCAATCTGTTTCGAGTCCATGTCATACCCTACGTTTCTGGCCACTCTGTCGCGTGCTGATCCCGGCCTTCCGCGTGGCCTTGCACAGCTTCGCAGCTCGCTTGCTGGGTGGGCCCGCGAAGAACATGCAACTGGCGGCGAGGGGAGTCACAAGCGCCACGGTGCTAATATTCATTTGCCCCATTGACATGAAATGTTGGTGAGCATCGTGAGTACCCAATGTCGTTATCTGGACTCCTTGCAGAAGACGGAAAACATTGACCTAACCTCACATCCAAAGCATCCTTCGAGCTGCAGGGCCTGCTCCCGGGGGAGCAAATCCGAATGCCGTGCGTGCAAATGTGCAACGGTGCAACTGTTGTACTGTGTCAACCCCCCTCGAACAGTCAATCAGCCAATCAGTCGAGCGCCACCTGCTTTTTTATTGGGGGCTGTCCTTCATGTCCAAGTATTTCTCATGTGTAGTATTGGGTACGGTCGTTGAGTGTGTTAAGAAACCTTACTAAACAAGAAACGCGACTCTCGTTTGGCCGGCAAGTAAATTTCGCAGAGTCTCGGAGCCCCCCAAACCGGATTTGCGTTTACAGCAAGAATGGTCTACAACTACACGAGTTTCACATTTGCAACTGGAAACCTGCATGTCCCAGCATAACAGCTTCAAGCAGATTAAGATCAGCAGTCTATTCACAGAAGCGCAAAGGCCACAAGAGAGGTTTTGCACCCCAGTCGAAGCCTATTCTGAACCCAAACGGTTGGGGAACATGGGATGGCATGGCTGCAACCAGCACTGCCAACCTGCAAGGGGGGAAGCAAACCGCACCCAAATCGCACACATCTCAACCAAAAGCCAACCACTACACAAGGGACTTCTGATGTGGGAGCACTATGGCAGAAGCACAACACTCCCCGTGTCCCCCAATCAACTGATTTCAGACTGCTTTCAGACTGCTTTCAGACTGGGTTCAGACCTTGGTTTTGGCTACTCTAGTTACAGCAGCCCAAAGGGCAACAAAAAAGGCTCCACCCTTGGAGCTAAGACCCACAACCTGGAGATTCCAATGCCGCGGAATTCCTAGGCGTTCTGGTTCTCAAGGCGTTTTAGGCGTTTTCCGGTTTTTTGCGCTTTTTTTGCGGGCATTTGCCCCTTTTTTTGCGGGCGTTTTGCGGCAATTTGCGGGCGGTTCCTGTTTCTAGGCGTTTGCGGTAATTTGCGGGCATTTGCGTCCAAAACAGGGTCAATGCCGAGAATGACTAGGAATTCCTTGACGTTTGAATCTCCAGGAACATTCTATCTCCCAGAGTCTGGGAAAAACCTCAGATTTCTTAACTCCACTACAGGATTTAGACATTTGCGAGACTCTCCTTTTCTTATCACACAACATGACCGCATTCTTCCTGAACTGTTTAATCTGTGGGGACATGACATGTCCTTCCCAACTTGGCGCTTGCCTTGTGTCCCCGTGATAGCCGTTCAAATAGACCTCAACATCGAGCAGGCCGAAGAATAGACTGCACATTAAGATTGAAAAGCACAGCACAAGCTGATCTTTGCCAGCACAAGGACCGTGCGGTGGAATCGGCTCAGGTGCTCAAGAACCGTGAAAACGGCAAAGAAAACTGGCGGTGGGTCCCGTTGTACGAGTATATTCTGCTTCCGCTCGGATGCTCGTGTCTGTGTCTGGTGCTCTCCGACATACATCAAGCACACCGCGACAACCCAGGCCAGCGATCGAGTTTGTCATGCCTTTGCAAGTTTCAAGGTGTCTGTTTTGCACATCACGATTGGTTATCTTGTGGGATCCGAAACAAAAGCTCTTCTCCTGGTCAGTGCTAGCTCAGCTCAGGCCAAGTCTGTCACATCGATGTTCAAGAAGTCTCCCTCTGATAGGGGTCGACTGTCCTGCAGACTCTGGATTTCAAGGAGACTCAAGCGCAAATAAGCTCAGAACTGGCACCGAACTCAGCACAGCTGCTTAAGCGTCCGGAATGCCGTGCCCAATGATCTCATTGACCTCGAGCAGTTTGTAAAGGCCGCCAATTGTCAGAGGCTGAAGAAAGGATGCGACCAAACGCAAGCATTGCACGGCAATCAATGCCCGCACTCAGCAATCACACGGCATCGTTGAAAGACTTACGCTTTGATCTTTACTTCTGCAAACTGTGTCTCCATATGCAAAGTCTTGTAATCAACTCTCGCATACTGCATACTGCCATCCCAGGAACACTCGTGCAAACGGCCTTTGGAAAGCCGCAGTACCTCAATGTTCATGGATCGATGTCATGTTTCTGAACAGTCGGGTATCGAGAGGGATCAAAGCTTCCCCACTCAGTTGCCGGCCCCAAGGGACTGGGATAGGCTCCTCAAAGCACAGCAAGATTTCAGTAGAGCATGGCACAAATGTCTACGACCGTGTCTATCAGTTCAAGCAGTAATGCAATACGCGCTGCGCGCCTCAGACATTCTATTCGTTACACTCATGCCTGCCATGAGGCCCACGCCGTGATCTACAATGAATTCGTGGGCGATGCGGTCAATCTCGTCCGTCGTCACGCCTGCCGTTGACAAGGAAGGCAACCAAAGCACCCAGCCTTGTGCCGACTGAAACGGCAGCTGGAAGCGGGAGGATCCGCAACTTAGTGCCATAGTGCCATCACACAAGTACAAGTTCAACGGTGTGCCTCACTGCAGACTAGTCAAACGTCAAACAATCACATATGGCAACTGAGGCCAGCAGCCCTCTGCACCCAGCAACAACCCGGAACTACATACTACTTACCTCCTCGCAGAAATGTTCGGGCCAGTCCCACACGCTGTTGCTCGGACCTGACACCACCAGAGTTTGAGGAGCCCTTTAGACGACAATTTCTTAAAGAACCCTCCAGCATCAGCGTTGCCAGCACCATGCGCCTGGCGCCACGCTCTTGCCAGCTGTTTCCAGCGTTGCTCGAGCCTCAGTGCAAGCTGTACGCAACTAAGGTGACACTTGGGACGAATGGCAGTAGGCACCGCAACTACAGCAAACACAAAACACTGTAAAATTTGTAAAAGATGGGACACGTGGCGGGAAGCAAACACGGCCCAGCACAAACATCTCGCGACACTCTAGGAAGCAAACCAGGCGACAGGCGGCGCGCATTCCCTGCGCAGGCACTCCTCCCCTCTATTTTTCCTGACGCACCTGTCCTAGTATGTCTGTCCTATACAATTCTGAGCTAGACAAGCACGCAAAACCAAAAAAGGGACAAAGAATCAAAAACTAAAGAAACAACACACAAAATGAAAGAACAAAATATCCGAACGAAAGCAACGAAAGAAAGGAAAAAAATAATAAGGAGGAAAAAAAATAAAGAAAGAAAGAAGGAAAGAGAAGAAACGAAAGAAGAAAAGCAGGAATGAAGAAACGAAAGAAGGAAAGAAGGAATGAAAGAAAGAACAAACATTACTTCTTAACACATAAATAAAGAAACCAAATAATGACATAACGAAACAACGGAAAGAAATACACATGCACGAATGCAGGCAAGCAAGCAAATGTACACACAAACAGCTTAAACAAACAAACAAACAAACAAACAAACAACAGAAAACAAAAGAAACAAAACAAAACAAACAAAACAAGCACCCACACACACACACACGTGCAAACACGACAACAAACACCCACACACACACACCCCCAAAAAAAAAACGAGAGGGGGTTGTAACCACGACAAAAACGCGATTTTGTTACCATGACAAGGTGCAATGTTACCACGGCAGAAAAAAAGCGTTACAGCGACATGTTTCTTGCGGGCTTATCCCGACAAGCAGGGAAATAGAAAGGAGTAAGAAGGCATGAGAAGGTCAATAAGAAGGAATAAGAAGGAATAAGAAGGTCAATAGAAAGGAATAAGAAGGAATAAGAATGTGAATAGAAAGGAATAAGAAGGAAAAAGAAGGTGAATAGAAAGGAATAAGAAGGAATAAGAAGGCCAATAGAACGGAATAAGAAGGAATAAGAAGGTCAATAGAAAGGAATAAGAAGGAATAAGAAGGTGATTAGAAAGGAATAAAAAGGAATAAGAAGGTCAATAGAAAGGAATAAGAAGGAATAAGAAGGTCAGTAGAAAGGAATAAGAAGGAATAAGAAGGTCAATAGAAAGGAATAAGAAGGAATAAGAAGGTGATTAGAAAGGAATAAGAATGAATAAGAAGGTCAATAGAAAGGAATAAGAAGGAATAAGAAGGTCAGTAGAAAGGAATAAGAAGGAATAAGAAGGTCAATAGAAAGGAATAAGAAGGAAGGTAAGAAGGTGATTAGAAAGGAATAAGAAGGAATAAGAATGTGAATAGAAAGGAATAAGAAGGAATAAGAATGTCAATAAGAAGGAATAAGAAGGAATAAGAAGGTGATTAGAAAGGAATAAGAAGGAATAAGAAGCTCAATAGAAAGGAATAAGAAGGAATAAGAAGGTAAATAGGAAGGAATAAGAAGGCATAAGAAGGTCAATAGAAAGGAATAAGAAGGAATAAGAAGGTCAATAGAAAGGAATAAGAAGGAATAAGAAGGTCAATAGAAAGAAATAAGAAGGAATAAGAAGGTCTAAGAAGGTCAATAGCAAGGAATACGAAGGCCAATAGAAATGAATAAGAAGGAATAAGAATGTGAATAGAAAGGAATAAGAAGGACTAAGAAGGTCAATAGAAAGGAATAAGAAGGAATAAGAAGGTCAATGGAAAGGAATAAGAAGGAATAAGAATGTAAATAGGAATGAATAACAAGGAATAAGAATGTCAATAGAAAGGAATGAGAATGAATAAGAATGTGAATAGAAAAGAATAAGAAGGAATAAGAAGGTCAATAAGAAGGAATAAGAAGGAATAAGAAGGAATAAGAAGTTGATTAGAAAGGAATGAGAAGGAATAAGAAGGTCAATAGAAAGGAATAAGAACGAATAAGAAGGTAAATAGGAAGGAATAAGAAGGAATAAGAAGGTCAATAGAAAGGAATAGGAAGGAATGAGAATGTGATTAGAAAGGAATAAGAATGAATGAGAGAGTCAATAGAACGGAATAGAACTAGTAGTAGTAGTAATAATTGTAGTAGTAATAGTAATAATAGTAATAGTAATAGTAGTAGTAGTAATAGTAGTAATAGTAGTAGTAGTAATAGTAGTAGTAGTAATAGTAGTAATAGCAGTAATAAGAATAGTAGTAGTAGTAATAGTAGTAATAGTAGTAATAGTAGTAGTAGTAATAGTAGTAGTAGTAATAATAGTAGTAGTAGTAATAGTAGTAATAGTAGTAGTAGTAATAGTAGTAATAGTAGTAGTAGTAATAGTAGTAGTAGTAATAGTAGTAGTACTAGAAATAGTAGTAATAGTAGTAGTAGTAATAGTAGTAATAGTAGTAGTAGTAATGATAGTAGTAGTAATAATAGGAATAGTAATAGTAGTAGTAATAGTAGTAGTAGTAATAGTAGTAGTAGTAATAATAGTAGTAGTAGTAATAGTAATAATAGTAGTAATAGTAGTAGTAGTAATAGTAGTAATGGTAGTAATAGTAGTAGTAGTGATAGTAGTAATAGTAGTAGTAGTAATAGTAGTAGTAGTAATAATAGTAGTAGTAGTAGTTGTAATAGTAGTAATAGTAGTAGTAGTAATAGTAGTAGTAGTAATAGTAGTAGTAGTAATAGTAGTAGTAGTAGTAGTAATAGTAGTAATAGTAGTAGTAGTAATAGTAGTAGTAGTAATAGTAGTAATAGTAGTAGTAGTAATAGTAGTAATAGTAGTAGTAGTAGTAATAGTAGTAATAGTAGTAATAGTAATAGTAGTAATAGTAATAGTAGTAGTAATAGTAGTAGTAGTAATAGTAGTAGTAATAATAGTAGTAGTAGTAATAGTAGTAATAGTAGTAGTAGTAATAGTAGTAGTAGTACTAGTAGTAGTAGTAATAGTAGTAATAGTAGTAATAGTAGTAATAGTAGTAGTAGGTAATAGTAGTAATAGTAGTAGTAGTAGTAATAGTAGTAATGGTAGTAATAGTAGTAGTAGTAATAGTAGTAGTAGTAATAGTAGTAGTAGTAGTAATAGTAGTAATAGTAGTAGTAGTAGTAGTAGTAATAGTAGTAATAGTAGTAGTAATAATAGTAATAGTAGTAATAGTAATAGTAGTAATAGTAGTAGTAGTAATAGTAGTAATAGTAATAGTAGTAATAATAGTAATAGTAGTAATAGTAGTAGTAGTAATAGTAGTAATAGTAGTAGTAGTAAAGAGTAATAGTAGTAAATGGACAGAATGGTATGTGCAACTCCCATGCACAGCGCCCAGCAGCGCGTGGTCCTCCTGGAAATGTTCTGCGCTTAGCCACTGATTGAAAAGTCTGCCAGTTGACAGTGTCTCAATCTCTGCACCTGTCAAGGAGCCACGACCCATCGACGCGCTCGACACGCAGGCCGATGATCACAGTACTCAAGGCTGGGCTCCCAAGTAGTGGCTGAGACTTATCTGACTGCTCACTCACCACATTCACATGCTTCTTGGCCAGATGACAACAGAGAGGGTGCCAGCTGATCTGTGGCGGGCGATCTACTACACGCAGTAGGGCGCAGACACAGTAGGGCAGGTTTCAGGGCTGGGCTTGGAGATACACAATCCTTCAGGCCTGCAGGCTTCAGGCAATTCAATGTTGACCAGTGCCCTCAGGCCTGCCCTTGGCAAGTCATGCCCTTTTTTCATGCCCCTCCTGCCTGCCAAAGGCGCACCCAGCAAGGAACAACATCTTAACAGCCCTGCGCAAGCAGTCCTGTGTAGCATTGCATGCTGGCAGGCAGGAGGGTGTGGGTGCAGTACCAGTGCACTTAGGCACCCTCAGGCAACGAAGCCATTGGCTGGCTGACCTGCAGGCCCACCCTTGACAAACCCTTTCAGGAAGTGTGCGAAAGGTACATCCCAGCAAGTAACGTTTCAACAGAGCTGGGAAAGCTGTCCTGTGTTGAATTGCTTTGCAGGCAGGTGCAAGGGGGTGCAATTAAATTTCTGACCTTTGGTGCACTACACCTTGGCGCGGACATAGCAGCAGCGTTGGCAAAAAAGCAGCGCCTTGCAATTGCAATTGGGAAGGACATCTTGTCACTCTTTTTTTCAGCCTGCGCACACTTGAGCGCCCAGGCTGGGAGCGCTCTTCTTCTTGCACATAGCAGGCTGAGGCACCTCACGTCACTTGGATCATAGGCGCCCATCCTTTGCAGGCCTGCAGTCTTGCAGACGATGAAGTGCTTTGGCAAGGCCGCGCTGTGTAGATTCACGTAAAGTTGTTGTTGTGCTTGGTCTGCAAGACCATTTGCAAACAGGTCTGTGACATTAATAAAAAGAGAGTCTTCCCCTGGCTTTTGTCACCGCCAGTCAAGATGCAATTCTGTAGGTGGCTATTGCTGACATGGTGAGCACTGCTATTCTGTAGGTGGCTCGCCTTGGCGCAAAGCCGATGACAAGCTCCTTGCCATTGCCCCATTTGAGCCATCTTGAGTGGCCTGCTTTCAGTGGCATCTACGGCCTGACTTTGCTCTAGATTAAGCTGCTGGGTTGAGGGGGTGTCATCAGTCCTGCACTTGCATTTAGCAGTTCTCCCTTGAACTTAATGGTGCCAACAAGTCAGCAACGCAGCATGGTGGCCCAGGTCCAGCCTCGCCCACAGTGACTTCCACAGTCCGGGCCTGCAGCCAGATTGCCAGGACTTTCACTTACTGGGCTGGTTCAATTTTGTCTCAGGCTCTGGGTATTTTTCACCTCCCCTAGACTGGCTTTTTGGGACCCTGGGCTCCGGGTCTGTATGCAATGTGCGCATGTGTGTGTGTGTGTCGCTGCATGCATGCATCTGTCAATGTGTGTTTGCCGTTGGCTCATCTTCTTGTCCCTTGCCCAGTGCTGAAGCCTGGCCTCCTCCTCCTGGCGTTGATCTCACAGTGCAGGTCCCAGTCTGAGTGCCATGTGCTGACACCCCAAGACTTGCCTTACCTACAACAAGCAATTTCCATCCTGCTTGCTTGGCTGGAGCAAGGGGTACAACAGCACATCACTGAAGGCGTTGAACTGCTTGCAGGCTCAGTTAGTTTTATGTCATCACCTGGACACAAAGCAATGAGTTGGCTACAATGAGCAGTGCCTTTGCACAACCACACTTTGGCATCACACAAGGACAGTTAAATTTGGTCAGAACACTGTGCAACTACTTTGTCCAGCCTTGAAGAAACGCTTGGTGATCTGCATTGCCACAGGTCTCGTATTCTACTGGCACTCTGGCACCAAGGACATCATTGCCATAGAGCCCGTCCACAGTCTAACAATGCCCCAGGCCCACCCACCTGTCATTTCCAAACAGGACAGTGAGTAATACTGACTGAGTGTTCCAAGCATTTTGGCTGCACAGTGTTTGCGTTCAAGCATTGCTGTTCAGTGTTCGAAGCATTTTAGTGAGTGTTGCTCAGCCATTTGGGCTCATTTGTCTGGCTACCCTTATCAGGGTGCTTGGACATAGTAGAGTTCCGCTTTTCTGTTTCTCACTGTTGAGCAGTTTTGCATACCTTCACTTGGCGTGTTTGGTCTCTTTGCTTTGATCTGCTTCTTTGCCCTTGCCCTTGCCCTCGGCTCTTATTTAAGCGTGTTGTAAGTTTGCAGGATTTTCTGCCCCTCCATCAGTTCATCTGCTGCATTTTCCTGTTTCGGTTTGAACTATTTGAGTTTCTGCAAACTGTCACCAAGCAGCCAAACCAGGCAGGCAGGCAAGAAGGCAGGGCAGATGAGAACACACTGACAGATGGGCAGACCAGCAAGAGGCAAACAAGCAAAAGTGCAGGCAGTAAGGTTGGTTCAAACTGTGTCCATGGACCCTTCCACACCAAGGTTATTGTTGGGTACTGCTCCTGGCCGTTCAGTTTGTAGAACGCAACGAAAACCAAGAAAGATTGCGCAACACTTTGAAGTGCTCATTGCACTAAAGTTGGCTCATTCCATTGCCAGGTTCTGAACATGCTTCAAGTGTCAGGTAGGTGCCCCTTGCCTTTTGAAGCATCCTTGGGAAGGGCCTTATGGAAAAAAGAGGTTTTCTGAAGGATCGAGGCTGTGTGTGGAGGCACGGGCAGTGCATGTGCGAAGATAAATGCTACTACTCCACAACTTGGCCGCCACGATTTTGCAATCCGCCATACGATTCACAAGGCCAAAGTGTGCGTTGGCAGGGCGCTATGCTGCACGTTGTCAAGTTGCTGTAGCTCACGTGTGGCCAGCTTGCACTAGGCCATCATCATTGCTACTTCCAGCTGGCTTTTGCAACGCGTCACTGCGTCACCGCGTCATGGCAGGTAGCCAAGAGGAAGACCTTGTTTAACGCCAGGTTGCACTGGGTCGCACATTTCTTTGCGCACTGCGCGCGGTGGGAGTGCTCTGACATCAAACAGCACACTGCAGTGTTGAGCAGTTGGCTGACACAAATGCCACGCCTGCTGGTGTACAGGATGAAAGTTGTGGGGAATTTCACTGCACCCCACGCAGTCTAGCAGTTTTTTTTGACTTGCAGCCCGCTGGGCCTTGCTGCCAGTCCTGCCACCAGGTCAGCCAAATCCTCCTGCGCACTGCGCGCCCAACCTTGCAAGCCTTTCCTTCCACCAAGAGCTTGCTTCCAGACAAAGTGGTGTTTAATGCAGTGTGACAGCAATGAATTGTTCAATCACGTTACCACGTTGGATCTTTGCCACTCATCACTCAGCAGGCCTGCCGGCCTCCGGGCCTGTGGACCAGCCAGTCATTCGCAGAATCCTGGCCCAGGCAAGCAAGCTCAGAGGTGCTGCAAGAAGGTGCCCATTTCATCACTGCTGATGGCTCTTTTGCACAGGTACATTAAAGCATCGACGTGGAGTCATGTGCTTCTTCCACATGGCTTGCGGGCATTGGCCAGGCTGGGATTTGCACCATTTGGCTTACTAGGGGGCGACCTGTCTGCACATTGCAAATTGGAGTTGGAGGTTTGCAGATCCCAGTGGTGAAACGTATTGTCATGCCTGCATGCCTGATTGGTCTGAAACGCTTCACTTCACTTTTCCCTTTGCAAGCCTGCAAGCCTGCAGGCCTGTGTGCTCACGTGTGCTCACATTCCATGCTGCGCTGCAATGTCATCATGCATGCGGCGCACTGTCTCATGTGGCAAGGCTTCTTTGAGCTTCAGCAGCGCAGAGACCTTCTTCGCCATAGGTCTCCACCCAAAGTGTCCATTGGCCCGCTTGACACCCAGCTGGAGGATCTTCCTCTGCACAGCCTGGCTTGGCTTGAGTTCTTCCAGGTAGCTTTTGCAGCCATTCACTTTTGGAAGCCCACATTGTGTTTTTTGTGTCGTGGTCTTCTTCTTCTCATTTCTCCCATGTTCCAGGCGCCAAACCAAGGTGTCACGGTCCAGTTCCTGCAAGGAGCAAATCAGCTTCCTCACGAAGTTGCCAGTGGGAGTCTGCTGGTGATCAAACAGGCTGGGATAGTCAATCTTGATATTGTTGCGCACACTGTCCTGATAAATCTCCTCTGCTGTCATGGAGTTCCTTGCCAAAGCCCGAACACTTTCCACAAAAACAATGGATTGTCTTCTGCTTGCTTGCTGGCATTCCAGGAAAGCGGCGCCTCACAATGTCTTTGAGGGTGTGCCGCTGCTGGTATTTCAAATAGCCTAAGATGACTTCAGCCACTGCTGTGTGGATCTTCACTCCTTCTTGACTGGCTGCAGCTGAGGCTTCTTCCACTTGACGGGCCCGGGAGCCTTGCACTTTCTTGCCAAAGGAGCTGGTTCTGGCATAGGCCACGCCAAAAGTGGCTCCCTTAGCCATGGAAGCTTCTGGCTTCTGCAAAACAGCTGCATTTGTGCCTGCAACCTTGTGCCAGGTTGCGGCCCCTTTCCTGGTGGGGCACTTTGCATTGCCATTCGTTGTTTTTGCAGTTTGTTTCGCAATCTTCTGCTGCACCATGGCATTCAAGGCAGCAGGCCTGCAGGCCTGAAAGGTCTGACGCATGGATTTGAGAGGTTTAAAGTTGGCATCGTGTCAGTGTTGCTTGCCTGTCCTGAGAAACAAGCGCATAGTGCAAAGATTTCCACGACAAGCAACGCTGCTTCAGTCATGCAACCCAGGCCTGACTGCAGCCATGGTGGCTGCTACGCTGAGACCTTGGAGAACACATGCAACTGGCACGCTCTAGACACACTGCAAGGTGCTTGAAGCGCATGCGGTTGAAACACACCCCACTCAACTTGCACGCGCAGCTTATTTTAGTTCAACGCGGGCTGTGTTACATAGTTGCTGCGTCCTACTGAGCTGAACATTCACACGTCACACTCTGACAACTTCTGCAAGTACCCATTGGAGGTGCTCTTCAATTGGACGTCCCCAATTGGACGTCCCCCTTCAGCCCAGCAGACCTCCAGCCTGATACTGACATCCCGAACTTTAGCATTGCTCTGGCCATTGGCTCCTCAGTCACCATGGCCTGCCACCTTCTGTGCATTGGTGTCATGAAGACAGGGATCTTGAACGCAGACTCTCTCAGCCCAACAGGGCGGAAGGAACTGGCACACAGGCTGGTGAAGTGTTTGTGCAGCCTGGCTGCAATAGCCTACTACCTTAATTGCTTGACCCTGCTGTTGGTGGCTCACCTCCTGTTCATCCCAGGTCTCCATGGCACTTGCAGCCCCAAGGGGTCCATTGAGTCGCAGTCCATGGAGGCTTTGCGTGTGAAGACAGATGCAGCCTCCCGGGTGAGGCCAACCATCTACAACATGCACTACTTGCGTCTCTGCTTAATTTGTTGTAGTGGCACTTGAGAGGTTCATCAGACCAAAGGCTTGCAGGCCTGCTGTCTAAGGTTTGACAAGGTCGTGACCCGCAAGCTCAGTGCAGGCAGCCGCAAGGTGAGGCAAGATCTCTTTGCGGAAGCCATTGGCAAGCACAACCGTGTGGCCACTGGCAAAGCGAAGATCAACCCTGATGAGACTTCTGCCTTGTATTTCTTCGACCAGGCCCCTGCCAGCATCCGCAGGGCCTTGAAGATTATCTGGGGGACAGAGGCCCCCCAGCACACAGCAGTGCCATTGAGCTTGATCGCCCAGCCCTTCTGGTTTCCAAAGAAAAGCTTGTCAAACAAGATTGGAGCGAAAGCAAACCCACTCTGGCATGAAATTGCAACGCACACATGGCCGAAGATGGAGGAGCTGCTCAAGCGCCTGGAAGGCAAATGGAACTACAAGTGCCAGGAGTACTTGGCCCGTGGCATAAATCCACCGGTCTACAGCCCTTTGGCTTGCTCCCAATTCCGCGACGCAGGCAAGGAGGCAGAAATTGCCTTGATGGCTTGCTTCATGGTCCACTTTGAGAAGGACATGAAAGAGAAGCTGGGGCCACAGGAGTTTGCAAGGATTCACACGGCCTGGATCACAGGCCACTTGGACAACAAGTTGCTGCCAGAAATCACAGCCATGAGGCCAGACTTCAACCTGGCTGACTGTGGGTTCATCCAGTCCGCAGGCTTGCAGGCCACAGACCAGCTGCCCCCTGATTTTGAACTTGATGAGGAAGAAGAGGAGAAGGTGCGCAATTTGGTGTCACTGACACGAGTCTTGAAGAAGGAACAGGAGGACATGCGGTCTCATCGGGCAGTGGCTCAAAGGCACCAAGTTCAGACGTTAGCCGCTGAATGCGAGTGGCAGACAAGTGTCAGTGGACCGGGTTTGGGAGGAGCATGCAGTCTTTTTCCAGACCCAGGCGTGCAAGAGTCTGAGTGCTGCTCAAGCCATTGCGCACACTGCCCACAGGTCAGTTGCTGGCCGCTTGCTGAAGGAGGTTTCCCAGATCCCGGTCATTGGGGTGGTGAACATCCCAATGCTGGGTGCCAATGCATCCACCTTGCTGCGGTCCATTGTGACCCACATTGGGCAAGAGATCGCCCAGGCGCCTGCTCTGATGATATACATCCTCATCCCACCGAACCAGCCTCAGCATGGCACTGGCAAAGCTAGCAAAGCGGAGAGGGAAAGGAAGGTTGAGGGCCACATCGCACTGTGGCAGGCCGAGTTGCAGTCCCAAGACACACTGCATATCCTCCCAGCAAAGATCTTGTTTGACCAAGAAACAATGTATAGCGACGATCGAGATCTTGGCACGGATATTTGGATTATCATCTCGAGCAGCATTGTTGAGAACATCCAGTCAGGAAACATTTTTGGCAGCAGTGTGCTGCTGAAGCGGAAGGCTGTGCCTGGCCTTGTGCATGCAATGCCAAGGAGCCAGATGGCAAACTTCTGCAAGGACCTGTCATTCGCAACTGCTGGTAAGACACACGGCGACGCAGATGTCGAACGCAGGCAATGGCTTTCAGGGCATAGTTTTTTCTCGGACCTGCTGCAAGCTGCCTTCAAGGGGACTAAGCTCCACAATAAGAACACTGTCCTGATCCGTGATGACACACTCTATGATGCGGAGCTTGGGCTTGCTGTCGCCAAGATGAATGGGCTGGCTCAGAAGCCATGGCCCAACCTAGCCTATGTTGGCACTTGCTGGCATGCCAACTCGCAGGTGCGTGATGTCATCCAGGGCAATGTCAAGACTGTTCTGGAGGAGCAAGTCAAGGGTGCCATCAGTCGCAGTGAGTATGCGATGGGGCAGCTCCCCCTCAGCCTGCAACAGAAGCCAACATCAGGCCTGCAGGCCTCCTCAGGGCCAGTCCTGCAGTCTGACAAGTTTGAACTCACATGCCCAACGCCAAGACTGGAGCTGGCCTGGCTCAGTTCTACCATCCAACGTGGGGAGCGCTGTGGCAAGGTTGTCTTGCCAGAGTCTGAGACATGGAAGGGGCTGGCTTGGAAGGACATCCAAAAGCTGCATGAGGATGAGTTTAATCCATCTGGAGCAGTGCGGAACAAGCGCGATGCAGAGGTGCCAGTCGACCAGCTCCTTGCATGCATCTCTGCAATGCATTTTGGCATTTTGGAATCCTAGTAGTGCGTTTTTGGCAGTGGTAAGGCTTCAGAAGAATGAGACGGCCAACAAAACCCTTGCAGCAGACTTGCAGCCTTCCCAGCTTGAGGGTATGGGCAGGTGCCAAGTGCCTGGTGTCACCACGCACGAGTTCTATGTCAACAAGTCCGGTGAACTCTTTGTGAAAGGCTTGGTGGATTGCAACCTGTCTGGCCCCCAATTCCTGGTGCATGGCCTCTTCAAGACTGGGGCAGAAGCGAAAACATTGATGGATGAGATGCTTGGCAGACACAGTACAAATGTGTTTTTTGAATTCTTTGTCAATTGCATGCCTTGCTTGGACAAAATCTTGCAATGCAGGAATGCATCCAGTGTGCTTCCCTACAAGCTTGACCAGACAAGCTCAGTGTTGCTGAAGCCCAAGCCTGGCAAGACCCTACCTTCATGTCTGACTGGATACCAGGACAGGCCTGCTGACTTGCAGACCGTATTGAAAAGCGCCACTCTGGGGGGAGTTGCCAACCTTCAGATTCATTTGCACTCGGCGGAGAGCAAGATGGATGGGGGGAACATCTCCTGGACGGTGAAGGCGCTGGGGCCAGCATGCTTGAAGCCTACAGTTGAAGACCCACCAGAGGATGGTTCGTCCCACCCCCCCAAGGAGATCTCACTGAACAAGCTTTCGCATTACATTGACACCACCAAGCTCAAGAATATGCAAGTCATCTTTGCTTTGGAGGTGGACACAGAGGCCAACAAGATGAAGGGCAATCTTCCGCACACTGTGCTGAAGGAAACCTTTAAGCTGCCCAAAGATGTGATTGCGCACCTGTAGGCATTCCAGTCTATTTACAAGACCTGCAGGCTGACAGGCCTGCAGGCATTTTGTTTTTCAATCTTGCTGCGAAGTGCGCCGTGTTGTGCTTGTCTGATACCTCCCCTGGTCAGTGCCAGTGAACTAGTCAATTGAAGTTATTGTTGGGTTCACGCAGGCCTCGTGACGCGAATCACAAGACAGAAGCCAGACACTGGGTGAAAACAGTTGCGAACGATTAGCCTAATTACTAAGGGGAAATAAGGGCTGTCTCACAAACTTCTGAGACACCCACTGTTTCTAAGACAGTGCACGCTGTTTCTGAGACAGCCCGCCCATTGGTTGAGTTCTGGATGACAGTCATGCTGGCGCTGAGGCCTGCGCAACGAGGCCAACGCCAGCTCCAGAGGGTGAGGCCTCTAGCTGCAAGGCTGGGCCACGACCAGTCAGTTTCAATGTCAATCGAACACTTGCTGCAACATGATCAGAAACCTGGGGCTCGTGCTCTCACTTGTGACCTTGTAACTGCATCAAAATGACAATGCTGCACACATGCGCACACACACACATGCACAAAGGGGTGCACACACGCACAAGTCCTTATTAAGAATGAAGACCCAGAGGTGAGGGCCCTAAGCAAACACTGACAAAGGCAAAATGCAAACAATGTTCAAGACCTGGAGCCCAAGGTCCAGTGGAAACTTCAGGAGGCCAGGGTCCTAGCCAAAACAAAGAGATGCAAAACACAAGACACTGATGATTTGAGCGCCCGGGGTCCAGGGTGCTAGCAACAAGTCGCATAAGGACCCAGAGGCAAGGGCCCAAAGCAAACAAAAAAGAGAACGCAATTTCAAGACCTGGAGCCCAAGGTCTAATGGACAACTGAGGACCCGGAATCCAGGGTCCGAGGCAAAACAACCTGCAAAACAAAAGGGAATGGTAAGCGCCCGGAGTCCAGGGTGCTAATAACAAGTTGCATGAGGACCCGGAGGCCAGGGCCCTAAGCAAACACAAAGGACAAACACACGCACACACACACACACACGCGCGCGCAATTTCAAGATGAGGTCCAATGGAAACATCAGGACCCGGAGGCCAGGGTCCTAGGCAACACAAAGACATGCAAAACACAAGACACTGATGATTTGAGCACCCGGAGTCCAGGGTGCTAACAACAAGTCGCGTGAGGACACGGAGGCAAGGGCCCTAAGCAAACAATAAGGAAACAAGAGAACGCAAGTTCAAGACCTGGAGCCCAAGGTCTAATGGAAAATTGAGGACCCGGAATCCAGGGTCCGAGGCAAAACAAGAACCTGCAAAACAAAAAAGAATGGTAAGCGCTCGGAGTCCAGGGTGCTAACTAAGCAAACACAAGGAACAAACACACACACAATTTCAAGATGAGGTCCAGTGGAAACATCAGGACCCGGAGGCCAGGGTCCTAGGCGAAACAAAGAAATGCAAAAAGAACACGATGATTGACACCCGGAGTCCAGGGTGCTTAAAACATGATGGCCTGGAGGCCAAGGCCCACTAGGTGAAACCACCCGGAGTCCAGGGTGCTAAAAACATGATGGCCTGGAGGCCAAGGCCCACTAGGTGAAACCAAAACCAGAAGAAGGCTGCCATCATCAACAACTGACGATAAGGGAGTTTGGGGGCTCAGGCAAAGAGTGGGTAAAAGAGCCCAAGCAAACTTAACACACACCGTATATGAAGACCTGGCACCCGGCACCTAAAACTGCCAAATTCAAAACAGATTGACAGGGCTTAGCAATTGCACTTGTCAGGGGTGAGTCACTCAGCAGTGTCAACCCTTTGGATTCTGCATTCTTCTCAAGTGTTTGGGAAGAATCCAGCATCCAATGGAACTGTGCAGGTGTGGCTGCAGGCCGGGACAGTGGATGTCATAGGTCTTGACACTGGGCCTGGGCCGTCTCAGTATCAGATGGAGTCAACAAGCATGCATGGTTTGCTTGATCAGCCAGGCGTTGCAAGGCAGTGCACTCTTTCCACCCTCGCTACCACATGTCAGTGCGGCAGCGCTCAGCCCAGCATCCAAACCTCATTCAAGATCTTCTTGGCCCATGATGCAACTTGCAGGACAGCCACTGCCAACACAAAGTCAGTCAGTGCTGAGGTGATCACTTCTCCATCTTGGACAGCTCAACCCAGGGCCGCTGTGCTGCCACCAAGGACTTCTTAGTTGCTGGGAGGCTCAAAATACAGCTTCGCAAACAGTTGGAACATGGTAGCGCTGAGTGTTTGGCTGTCCTTTCCCAGCTGTGGCCGGAGGAGAGCATGGCAATGACGGCGCCCATTGCAGCACCACGGTGCCGGCCTCCATTGCAAATGGTGACCATGACATAGCCACCTAAGATTTGGGGAACAAAGATTTGCAGACATGAGCCAATGCACAGCTAAATATGCTCAGTCACACTCCATCCAGTGCTTGATCTGGCCAAATCGGTGACGCCACCTGAGCTGGGGCAGCAGGGTGGGATGCAAAGGGGTTTTATGGTGCACTTTCTTGGTTTGTTCAATCCTTCTCTTCACCCTGGAATCCGGGTCCTTGTTTTGATGTTTCCTTTCTTTAGTCAAGACACTCATTGTCATGGACCTTGTAGTTTGGGTTGGTGGCCATGAAGCTGACCCCATGCTCTTGGCACGCAAGCCTGCAGGCCTGCGATCGCCTTGGCTTGCAAATTGCTGCGTGTTGCAAGCGCATGGAATGAATGGATTTTCTGGCATTCAGTCTGATGACTGGGGAACTTGCCAAACCAACATGTGGATTGGCGCTGAGACTGCCACCAAGATGCGCCTGGTCCTGGCAATTCAGGATGCAGACCCAAGGGCGCATAGCTGGTGTCAGGTTGCCCAGCGGAAAACTGCCACCAATGACCACCTGGGGCTAGCTGGGTCCTTGGCCAAGACAAGCATGAGGCCAACAAAGCAACATAAAGCCCATGCCATGATAATGATTGCTAGAAGCCATGCCAAGATGCAATGGCCTGTTGAACATGCAGTCGTTCAACCATGACCATGGCACCCACCACCAGCTTCCCCATGAGCAGTCCTCCAGGGCACAAGAAGCAGCTTTGTGGCACAAGAAGGCGTTTCTGCATGCTTGCTTTCTCCTCCTCCTCCTCGTCCTCAACCACCACCACAGCAGGGCTGGCTTGCTTTGTTGGCGTGCTGGCCTGCATCTCCTCAGTAGCTACTTGCTGGGCCTTTGCTTGCTCAGTTGCCTGTTTGTCTTGCTCCTTTTCAGGCCTGCAGGCCTGCACTTGCTGGGTTGCTTGTTGGCCTGCAGGGCTGGGCAGCTCGGCTGATTGCTGGGCCTGCGCTTGCTCAGTGGCCTGCTCCTTCTCAGGCCTGCAGGCCTGCGCTTGCTCAGTTGCTTGTTGGCCTGTAGGGGTGAGCAGCCCAGCCAATTCCTGGCTTTCATGTGCCAGCTCAGTGCTTGATGAAGGACCAGACTCTGCTGCTTCAGCACCCACCTGACACTGAGCCAGGTTGGCAAGAGAAAGAAGGTATGAAGGAGAGAGAGAGGGGGAACAAAAGGGCACATGAAGAAGCATCAGCCCCCCAGCCCTGCTGGAGACTATTCACAGCCAAGCTGCAACTTTTTGAGCTTTTCGAGGAACACACTCCTCATGATAGTGAACATGTCAAACCCACAGCTGAGCTGACGAGGCTAAGAGCAAGTTACTGTTGGCAGTCAAGCTAAGACACATCATTGCAGAAGACACCGTAGATGTTCTTGTTCCCCTTCCGAGTTTCATCGTCAGCCGCCATCATGAGACCGAACAAGCAAGCAAAAACTTCTGCCAATAGTTGAGGACACAAAGGCAACTTCAGATCCAAGGTGCCCGAAGGATATCGCCAGCTGAGCGTTTGCGACGAGGAGGCATGGCCCATGGCTGTTGCACTGTTGCACCCCCTGCTTGCTGTGTCTGCTCAATCAACTTAGTACTCAGAGGGTTCCTTTTCCCATCCTTGGAAAGTAGTGTTCACACATTACAATGAATTGTCTTGTGTGTGGGTTTGAGGGCAGTATACAGCTGTGGCAAACAGGTGCCTGCAAGTAATGAGCATGACTCAGGCTTGGACTCACACTTGCAAGGCTGTCAATGTAAGCGTGCAAGCTCAGGCAATGACAGACAGTGGCCACGATGGACTGCAGCAGAGCCACAACCTCAGCAACGCAGGGCCACTGGCCATGGAGCTTGCAGACTCTGGCAGATTGTGGCTCAAGATGGTCTTGCTACAGCCAGACAATGCAAGCCTGACTGCACATCTCCATATCCAAGTCCAAGCACTGAGTAGCATGCATCAGGCCTGCAGGCCTTCAGGCCTACAGAGCAGGGGTTCAGATGCCATGCCGCACAAACATGACAATGCCTATAAAAAGCGGCAGCTTCGCAGGCAGAACAAGAACCTTGACAAAGAGCTCTCCAAAGTAAGGGAAACGCTGGCTGACACTGCGGACAAGCTGGAGGATGTGCAAGCCTCCTTGGATGTGGCTGGGGTGCTCAGCTGCCACCAGTGTGATTGACAAGTGCCCAGCTACATCTGAGACATGTTTTGTGTCACTGAGGCTGAGGCACTGAACGAGATCATCTACCATGAGGAGCCAGCAGGCCTGCAGGCTTGCAGGGATGAAGCACCAGGACATCACACACTGCGCAATAGGGCTTGGTATGGCCTGACACCAGCGTGTCTTCACAGTGAGCCTTGGTTGTTTGATTGCAGTTGCGCAGGACCAAGCCAGCCAAAGTTGCAGCCAAAAGCGCAGCCCAAAGCAAAGGCTCAGACAAGCTCCAGCTCAAGCTCAAGCTCAAGCTCAGACACAAGCTCAGACTCAGAGTCCAATGAGCCACCCAAGCCAGCAGTAATGCTCCTAAAAGCAACACCCAAAGCAATGCCAAAGCTGAAGGCCAAAGCAGTGGCCAAAGTGAGCACCAAGAAACGGGCAAATCCAAAGGCTGAGCCCAAACCAAAGACCAGAGCAGCAGCCAAACTGAGGACAAAGTAAGCTGCCAGGCAGGGGCCCCACAACCCTGACTTTGTGCATTGCAACTGTGCAAGGTGTTTGTTTGCTAGTGACCCTCTGTGTAAGCCCTGCGCAGGCAGGTGGAGATGCCATTGAAGATCTTGATGTGCCTGGCGTGGAGAAAAGTGCTTTGATTTGCTGAGCAAGGAAGAGAGAGTTTGCATGCAACATGTTCATTGTGCCGATGTGCAGCCCTGATGAAACCTGCCCTGAGGTTGATGCGTGGCAGTGGCCTTGCAGAGCCCTAAGTGCGTAGTGCAGTGTGCGATGGCAAAGATGTTTCCACACTTAGGCCCTGGCCTCCAACTGATGACGGTCACAGCCTCTTCCTCCCAGCCCCCCCCCCCCCCACCCCCCAAAGAAAAAGAGATGCCAAGGTCCCGGATGCCAGGGACCTGGAAGCAAGGTTGCCACCAAGAAGAAAGACAGATTAACAACTTCAACTGTGTCAGCCTTCAATCAGTCTCAGTGCTTTAAAATTTTTCAGCATTGAAAGGAGAACCATGCCTGGACGATGCGAACGAGCCCTTTGCCCCAATGCGCCTGATAAGTGGCTGTTGTTCAATGCAGCTTCAGGAATGGTCAGTCATGTTTCAACCTACTGTTTGTCGCACTGGTTGTTGGAACATGTGTCAGGTCATGCGGATGGCTTGCAACAACCAAATCTAGAAGCATGCTTGACCATGGCTGTGAGTGCATCTGAAAGGCCCGCCCCTGGGCTCCGGGGCCAGCTTGATGCGCAGGTCATTGCCCGCTGACACTTTCCCCCCAAAAGGAAATGGCCAGGGACCAAGACACCACCCAAACAAGAGTGCCATGGTCCCGGAGGCCAGGGACCTGGAAGCGAGAAGTGCATTTTGCTAGGCAGCCTCAACTTTGAGTATGATTCACTGCTTTAGACACTGCACTGTTCAGCCCCAAAAGGAAAAACACCCCTGGAGTGACTCCTGCGTGTCTCAATTTGGTTGCCAACAACCCTTGGGAAGCAGTCACATTTAAAATTGTAGTATGTTGCGCTGGCTCTTGAAACATGCCTAAAGGGCTGGGCGGGTAACCTAAATGGGATGCAAGCTGATTTAATGTTGCATAACATGCATGTGTGCGCCATGCGTCTGAAGCTGGGCCCCTGGCCTCCGGGGTGTGCTTCATGGTCACGGCCCAGCCCTTCCCTCCCAGGCACCTCCCTCCCCCTCCCCCAAAAAGTGCCAAGGTCCCGGAGGCCAGGGACCTGGAAGCAAGGTTGCACTTTGCAGTGCATTAGGCACTTTTCAGTGCCGCTAAGATTGAAACATGTTTGGTTTAAGAACTTGCACTTTTCAGTGCTTTAGGCACTTTTCAGTGCCAAAATGAGACAACCGCGCCTGCATGGTGATGCGACTGAGCAGTCATCATTCCTCAGTGTACCTGAGCAGTGGCTATTGCATGTGTCAAGTTGGTGGCTAGTAACATTTCAATGGCTTCTGGTTATTTGTTGCATTGCTTCCTGGAACATGCCTGAAGGCCTGGCTGAGTAATGTGAATAGCATGCATGCAACACAGCTAACCCCCAAATGCAACTAACAGCAATTTAGAACAGCTGGGTGACATGCACGCAGGCACCATGGCTGTCAGTCCATCATGTGAAACTGGGCCCCTGGCCTCCGGGGCGAGCTTGATGTGTGGCCACCCCTCCCTTGTCCCCTCCCCCTCAAAAAGAAGTGCCAAGGTGCCCTCCCTCCCTGCACAAAAAGTGCCAAGGTCCCGGAGGCCAGGGGCCTGGAAAAAAGCTTGCACTTTGCAGTGCATTAGGCACTTTTCAGTGCCACTAAGTTATGTTTAACAACTGTTATCATCAAACTTCAGTGCCAAAAAGAAATGCCAAGGTCCCGGAGGCCAGGGATCAAGGCACCATCCCTCCCAACAAATGCCAAGGTCCCGGAGGCCAGGGACCTGGAAAAAAGCTTGCACTTTGCAGTGCATTAGGCACTTTTCAGTGCCATCTACAAACTTGGTTTGTTTGACCACCCCCCGCGTTCCTGCACTTCCTGCATTCCTGAAGACCCTCATGACCAGGCACCAACTGCAAAACAAACTCGCCCAGACTAATGGCTGTCAAAACCTGTGACTCCATGTGATTCTTAAAACTACTAAAGCATGAACTATAAATGCAAGCACTGCGGTAGAGGGAATTTAGGTTCTGTCCTGCCCCCGCCCCCCCCCCCTCCACCAAGGAGAGAAACCAACTGCCTTTAACCCAGGTGCCTGGGCAGAGTTGGTGAGTTCTGAGGCCTGTACCATAACCACAGTTTACAGGGGTAACACCAAATTCTGGTATCCTACTTTGTCCTGTCCTGTATCTTAGTTCGGCTGCTCATGGTTTAGTAGTAATAGTAGTAGTAGTAATAGTAGTAATAGTAGTAGTAGTAATAGTAGTAGTAGTAATAGTAGTAATAGTAGTAGTAGTAATAGTAGTAATAGTAGTAGTAGTAATAGTAGTAATAGTAGTAGTAGTAGTAGTAGTAGTAGTAGTAATAGTAGTAGAAGCCTTGTCGGGATAGTCTTCACTGAAACTTGTCGTTGTAACAATGACCTTTGTCGTTGTAACAGGTTCTTTGTCGTGGTTACAACCCTCTCTAAAAAAAAACAGGCACGCACACACGCAATCAAGCACGCAAAGGAAAGGACATAAACACAGAAACTGTCTCGGCAAAAACACATATTCATACAAGCAAACAACCACGCAATCACACTCAGCACAAACACACACACACACAATATGGACACCACGCTGCAGTATAAACGGCTGGACAATATATTGAAGCCAAGCCAACCCAGTATGATGAGCACAGCCTAGCCTGCGCTGAGAAACATGCTTGATGGAACATGTTTGGTTCCCAGTTCCCATACAAAACAAACATGTCCGTTCAAGGAGCACGTTAGAGCAGGTGTTCCTTGCTTCATTGTGGCAAAATCAATCAAACATCTTAGACGGCTTGAAAGCTCGCGTGGCTCTCCAATTGTCCGACTTCCTGTGCGTGAACGGCCGCCTCAACTTGCTCAGGCGTCTTGATGTCCAGCTGCACCCGCTCTTCAGGTGTTGGATCTCTGCCACTATAAAACCTCGGGTTGCGCTGAAGCTCCCCGGCTGGCGTGTTTCCAAGCGCTCTTCAACAAGACTGCCAAGTTTTGGCCGCTCCACTCACCTATGATGTCGATGCATTGCTACAAGCATACTAGGAGTCTTCTGGCGACACCGTTTGAAACAGCGCTTGCTAGCAGTCAGTAGTCAAAGTAGTCATTTGAGACGGCAAAAGGGCCACTTTAAGACATAGTATGATATCAGATTGAGCATCCAATCCAATCTTGTTATTGGCTTGCAATCTACTCGCAGCTATGGGTCAGCTTGTTGACAAACCAAAGGCATCACCATGCTGAACAAAAGCTAGCAGCTACACAAGGCGTGACCACATTGCCACATCATTCAAGAGTGACACAGTAGAGTGGAATCTCTGCAGCAATAACAATGAACACAAACCCAAAACACTTCCCACAGTGCACAATGGCAGGACATGTCCATGGCATTCGAAGACATCAAACCAAATCATGACAAGAAACATCTGCCGTCTCAAGATCTCCAACTGGTGATTAGTCACCACCTGCCATCGCAACCAGAACTAAGCTGGATGGTGGCAACGTCTGACCTCCTCGGGTTCATCCTGCAGCAGTCGCCACACCAATCAGTACAAACAGTCGGCACAGCACCCTTCACCAAGAACTTCGTTCACTCTTATCAGGCTTGCCATAGCTGCCATAAGCCACGAGTCGTAAATGGCCTCCTGTCCAAGTTAAGAATCTCAACTGCCAGAAAGCATGAGCGCTTTGAGCTCCCCAACTACGTCTTCCCCAGCACCAACTATGCACTTTGCAGAGCAAAGTAGCTGGCATATTGCTCTGCTCGTAACAGTATCATGATGACGATAAGACATGGGCAAACGCGACCAACACCTTCCGTCTCAACAACTACAACTGGTGATTAGTCACCACTTGCCTTAACAACCAGCACTAAACTTGGATGGTGGCAACGTCTGAGCTGCTCGGGTTCATCATGCAGCAGTCCCCACACCGATCAGTACAACAATCGACGCAGCACGCTTCACCAATAATGTTGTTGCTTCTAGTCCGGCTTGCCATAACTGTTGCAAGCCACGCATCGTAAATGGGGTCCTGACCAAGTTGAGAATCTGAATTGCCAAAAAATATCCACTGCTTTTTTACACCGGCTTCGCCTCTCCAACTACGTCTTCCCCAACGCCTGTTATGCCCTTGATGCAGCAAAGTAGCTGGCATATTGCTCTGTTCATCACAGTGACACGGCGATAAGCCATGGGCAAACGTGACCAACACCTGCCGTCTCAAGATCTCCAACTGGTGATTAGTCACCACTTGCCATCACAACCAGCACTAAACTGGATGGTGGCAACGTCTGACCTCCTCGGGTTCTTCATGCAGCAGTCGCCACACCGATCAGTACAACAATCGACACAGCACGCTTCACCAAGAATTGTGTTGCCAATAGTCCTGGTTGCCATAACTGCTGCAAGCCACGCATCGTAAATGGGTTCCTGACCAAGTTGAGAATCTGAACTGCCGGAAAGCATCTACTGCTTTTTGACACCGGCTTCGCCTCTCCAACTACGGTCTTCCCCAACGCCAGGTAGGCCCTTGATGCAGCAAAGTAGCTGGCAGATTGCTCTGCTCGCAACAGTATCATGACGATAAGCCATGGGCAAACGTGACCAACACCTGCCGTCTCAAGATCTCCAACTGGTGATTAGTCACCACTTGCCATCACAACCAGCACTAAACTGGATGGTGGCAACGTCTGACCTCCTCGGGTTCATCATGCAGCAGTCGCCACACCGATCAGTACGACAATCGACAGCAGCACGCCAAGAAACAATTGTGTTGCCTGGCTTGCCACAGCAGCCACGCAGCGTAAATGGTTCCTGACCAAGTTGAGAATCTAAACTGCCGGAAAGCATCTACTGCTTTTTACACCGGCTTCGCCTCTCCAACTACAGGTAGGCCCTTGATGCAGCAAACTAGCTGGGATATTGCTCTGCTCGTAACAGTGTCATGACGATAAGCCATGGGCAAACGTGACCAACAACTGCCTTCTCAAGATCTCCAACTGGTGATTAGTCACCACTTGCCATCACAACCAGCACTAAACTGGATGGTGGCAACGTCTGACCTCCTCGGGTTCATCATGCAGCAGTCGCCACACCGATCAGTACGACAATCGGAGCAGCATGCCAAGAACTTCGGTGACTCTACTGAGGCTTCCCACAGCAGCCACGGAGCCGAAATGGCCTCCAGCCCAAATTGAGAATCTGCCTGTGAGAATGCACTGCTTCTTTACAGCGCTTTCAGCTCTCCAACTACGCCTTTCCCAATATTGCTCTGCTGGTCACAGTGACACGGCGACAAGCCATGGGCAAACGTGACCAACAACTGCCTTCTCAAGATCTCCAACTGGTGATTAGTCACCACTTGCCATCACAACCAGCACTAAACTGGATGGTGTCAACGTCTGACCTCCTCGGGTTCATCATGCAGCAGTCGCCACACCGATCAGTACAACAATCGGAACAGCATGCCAAGAACTTCGGTGACTCTAATGAGGCTTGCCGCAGCTGCCACAAGCCACGCAGCCGAAATGGCAGCGCTTTCAGCTCTCCAACTACGCCTTCCCCAACACCAGTTTTGCCCTTGCAGTAGCAACATCAGCAAAGTAGCTGGTGTGTTGCTCTGCTCGTCACAGTGACACGGCGATAAGCCATGGGCAAACGTGACCAACAACTGCCGTCTCAAGATCTCCAACTGGTGATTAGTCACCACCTGCCATCACAACCAGCACTAAACTGGATGGTGGCAACGTCTGACCTCCTCGGGTTCATCATGCAGCAGTCGCCACACCGATCAGTACAACGATCAGATCAGCATGCCAAGAACTTTGTTGACTCTAATCAGGCTTACCGCAGCTGCCACAAGCCACGGAGCCGAAATGGCCTCCAGCCCAAGTTGAGAATCTGCCGGTGAGAGACCACCAGCGCTTTCAGCTCTCCAACTACGCCTTCCCCAAAACACCAGTTTTGCCCTTGCAATAGCAACATCAGCAAAGTAGCTGGTGTATTACTCTGCTCGTCACAGTGACACGGCGATAAGCCATGGGCAAACGCGACCAACAACTGCCATCTCAAGATCTCCAACTGGTGATTAGTCACCACCTGCCATCACAACCAGCGCTAAGCTGGATGGTGGCAACGTCTGACCTCCTCGGGTTCATCATGCAGCAGTCGCCACACCGGTCAGGAAACAATCGACACAGCACGCTTCACCGATAATTTTGTTGCCTCTAGTCCGGCTTGCCATAACTGCTGCAAGCCACACATCGAAAATAGGTTCCTGACCAAGTTGAGAATCTGAACTGCCGGAAAGCATCCACTGCTTTTTTACACCGGCTTCGCATCTCCAACTACGGTCTTCCCCAACGCCAGTTAGGCCCTTGATGCAGCAAATTAGCTGTCATATTGCTGTGCTCGTAACAGTGTCATGACAATAAGCCATGGGCAAACGCGACCAACACCTGCCGTCTCAAGATCTCCAACTGGTGATTAGTCACCACTTGCCATCACAACCAGCACTAAACTGGATGGTGGCAACGTCTGACCTCCTCGGGTTCATCATGCAGCAGTCACCACACCGATCAGTACAACAATCGACACAGCACGCTTCACCAAGGATTGTGTTGCCTCTAGTCCGGCTTGCCGCCATAGCTGCTGCAAAACGCGCATCGTAAATGGGTTCCTTCCTGACCAAGTTGAGAATCTGAACAGCCGGAAAGCATCCACTGCTTCTTTACACCGATTTCGCCTACGTCTTTCCCAACGCCAGTTATGTCCTTGATGCAGCAAAGTAGCTGGCATATTGCTTTGCTAGTAACAGTGTCATGACAATAAGCCATGGGCAAACGCGACCAACACCTGCCGTCTCAAGATCTCCAACTGGTGATTAGTCACCACTTGCCATCACAACCAGCACTAAACTGGATGGTGGCAACGTCTGACCTCCTCGGGTTCATCATGCACCAGTCGCCACACCGATCAGTACAACAATCGGAACAGCATGCCAAGAACTTCGGTGACTCTAATGAGGCTTGCCGCAGCTGCCACAAGCCACGCAGCCGAAATGGCCTCCAGCCCAAGTTGAGAATCTGCCGGTGAGAATCCACTGCTTCTTTACAGCGCTTTCAGCTCTCCAACTACGCCTTCCCCAACACCAGTTTTGCCCTTGCAGTAGCAACATCAGCAAAGTAGCTGGTGTGTTGCTCTGCTCGTCACAGTGACACGGCGATAAGCCATGGGCAAACGTGACCAACAACTGCCGTCTCAAGATCTCCAACTGGTGATTTGTCACCACCTGCCATCACAACCAGCACTAAACTGGATGGTGGCAACGTCTGACCTCCTCGGGTTCATCATGCAGCAGTCGCCACACCGATCAGTACAACAATCGGAGCAGCATGCCAAGAACTTCGTTGACTCTAATCAGGCTTACCACAGCAGCCACGGAGCCGAAATGGCCTCCAGCCCAAGTTGAGAATCTGCCTGTGAGAATCCACTGCTTCTTTACAGCGCTTTCAGCTCTCCAACTACGCTTCCCAATATTGCTCTGCTAGTCACAGTGACACGGCGACAAGCCATGGGCAAACGTGACCAACAACTGCCTTCTCAAGATCTCCAACTGGTGATTAGTCACCACTTGCCATCACAACCAGCACTAAACTGGATGGTGGCAACGTCTGACCTCCTCGGGTTCATCATGCAGCAGTCGCCACACCGATCAGTACAACAATCGGAACAGCATGCCAAGAACTTCGTTGACTCTAATGAGTCTTGCCGCAGCTGCCACAAGCCACGCAGCTGAAATGGCAGCGCTTTCAGCTCTCCAACTGCGCCTTCCCCAAAACACCAGTTTTGCCCTTGCAGTAGCAAAATCAGCTAAGTAGCTGGTGTATTGCTCTGCTCGTCACAGTGACACGGCGATAAGCCATGGGCAAACGTGACCAACAACTGCCGTCTCAAGATCTCCAACTGGTGATTAGTCACCACTTGCCATCACAATCAGCACTAAACTGGATAGTGGCAACGTCTGACCTCCTCGGGTTCATCATGCAGCAGTCGCCACACCGATCAGTACAACAATCGGAGCAGCATGCCAAGAACTTCGTTGACTCTAATCAGGCTTACCACAGCAGCCACGGAGCCGAAATGGCCTCCAGCCCAAGTTGAGAATCTGCCTGTGAGAATCCACCGCTTCTTTACAGCGCTTTCAGCTCTCCAACTACGCTTCCCAACATTGCTCTGCTGGTGACAGTGACACGGCGATAAGCCACGGGCAAACGTGACCAACAACTGCCGTCTCAAGATCTCCAACTGGTGATTAGTCACCACCTGCCATCACAAGCAGCACTAAACTGGATGGTGGCAACGTCTGACCTCCTCGGGTTCATCATGCAGCAGTCGCCACACCGATCAGTACAACAATCGGAACAGCATGCCAAGAACTTTGTTGACTCTAATGAGGCTTGCCGTAGCTGCCACAAGCCACGCAGCCGAAATGGCAGCGCTTTCAGCTCTCCAACTGCGCCTTCCCCAAAACACCAGTTTTGCCCTTGCAGTCGCAAAATCAGCTAAGTAGCTGGTGTATTGCTCTGCTCGTCACAGTGACACGGCGATAAGCCACGGGCAAACGCGACCAACAACTGCCGTCTCAAGATCTCCAACTGGTGATTAGTCACCACCTGCCATCACAACCAGCACTAAACTGGATGGTGGCAACGTCTGACCTCCTCGGGTTCATCATGCAGCAGTCGCCACACCGATCACTACAACAATCGGAACAGCATGCCAAGAACTTCGTTGACTCTAATGAGGCTTGCCGCAGCTGCCACAAGCCACGCAGCCGAAATGGCAGCGCTTTCAGCTCTCCAACTGCGCCTTCCCCAACACCAGTTTTGCCCTTGCAGTAGCAAAATCAGCTAAGTAGCTGGTGTATTGCTCTGCTCGTCACAGTGACACGGCGATAAGCCACCTGCAAACGCGACCAACAACTGCCGTCTCAAGATCTCCAACTGGTGATTAGTCACCACCTGCCATCACAACCAGCACTAAACTGGATGGCGGCAACGTCTGACCTCCTCGGGATCATCATGCAGCAGTCGCCACACCGATCAGTACAACAATCGGAACAGCATGCCAAGAACTTCGTTGACTCTAATGAGGCTTGCCGCAGCTGCCACAAGCCACGCAGCCGAAATGGCAGCGCTTTCAGCTCTCCAACTGCGCCTTCCCCAACACCAGTTTTGCCCTTGCAGTAGAAAAATCAGCTAAGTAGCTGGTGTATTGCTCTGCTTCTCAAGATCTCCAACTGGTGATTAGTCACCACCTGCCATCACAACCAGCGCTAAACTGGATGGTGGCAACGTCTGACCTCCTCGGGTTCATCATGCAGCAGTCGCCACACCGATCAGTACAACAATCGGAGCAGCATGCCAAGAACTTCGTTGACTCTAATCAGGCTTACCACAGCAGCCACGGAGCCGAAATGGCCTCCAGCCCAAGTTGAGAATCTGCCGGTGCTTTCAGCTCTCCAACTACGCCTTCCCCAAAACACCTGCCCTTGCAATAGCAACATCAGCAAAGTAGCTGGTGACGTCACAGTGACAGCGCTTTCAGCTCTCCAACTACGCCTTCCCCAAAACACCAGTTTTGCCCTTGCAATAGCAACATCAGCAAAGTAGCTGGTGTATTACTCTGCTCGTCACAGTGACACGGCGATAAGCCATGGGCAAACGCGACCAACAACTGCCAGCTCAAGATCTCCAACTGGTGATTAGTCACCACCTGC
>CAUJNA010000835.1:920349-927849 GCA_963377175.1 Effrenium voratum
CCCCCCCCGTTTTCCAACTACTTCCTGTTCTTCCTCTTCGCCCGTTTAGGGATGGCCTGGTCCTCTTCTCGGTCTTCAACTTTGCGGCGGTGGTCGTCTTCCAGGTTTAGGAGGGTTTCTGGGCTGTTTGGGGTTTTTGCCCTCGGCGGAAAGCTCGGGTTCCCCTGTGTTTCGTGTTTCTTGGTTGGGGTTTTGCCCGCGGAGACCCAGCGTGGGGCTTTCTGTTTCTTTTGGGTGCTTGCTCCGTTTGATTTCTGTTGGGGTCTTCGTCCGTCTTTCGGGCGCTTCTTCCTCCCCCCCCGAACAAGTGTTTCTCGCCCCTCTTTGAGGGGCGTGTGTGTGCGGAGTGGCAGAATACCCTGCCACCTTGCAATCCTTTTTTCACGACAGCAGGGGGCTTGAGGCTTCTCATCAAAACTCAGGCCAACGAAGCCGCCTGCTGAGAAGTGTGATGCAATCCGGGACGCTGGATTCTGTACCTGCAACGGTTGTGCAAAGTCCTTTTGGCCCGTTGTTTCTCTTGCTGTGTGTGCTTCATGTTGAACCTTGTAACGTTTTCGACACTAGAGGGAAACCGAGTGCATTGCGAGCCGAAACTTATTCATGCAGAACCTTATCCAAGCCGAGACTTACCAGTTGTACTCGAAAGATTAGAACCCTCCATCTGGCGTCTAAGTGTGTGTTTGTCGGTGTGTGTGTGTGTGTCAGTTGACTGCTTAGACCGATCACACGGCCTTAGAAACTCTGTTAACTACTTTAACCGATCTCCCAAGATAGTTGATGGTCAAGACAGGTATTGAACGACATGCCAAAAGCCTGTTCAATACGTAGTGAAGAGTTTTGACTCACAGCCTAATATATCTGTTCGTGTGCGCATGAACTTGACAAAAAGCAGAGCAGAAGGCGACGGGTTGCGAAGTCTTGAGGACCACAAAGGAGTCAAAGATGGTCAAACATGCCAGCCTCATGTAGCCTTCAACAGCTCCATACGCTGGTCGAGGCACGGGGCTGGTCTGGGCCCAGGTAGAAAGGTCGAGGAATTTCCTGAGGAACCTGGCTCGTGTCTGGCTCGCTTGGATTGTACGAATTGCCTCTGGCCGATATGCTCCTTTCGCTTGAACGCCAGAAAGCGGGTCTCTAAGTTGGATGCAGCGGATCTGCTTCACAGCTGTCAAGCTGTCTTGATTTCAGCTTCCCGCACACTATCTCGAGGCTGAGATTCACTGTGCTTGAAACTGTTTCTGGGAACGCTTGAACTGCACTGGCTCACTAGGTCCTAGCTCATGCAACCAAAGACATGCAGGCCCACATCGCGCAAAGAAAAACCATGCTCCATGACATCCAGGCGTTGAAAGCCGACACGGGCCACAAAAGACCTTGGCTGCTCAACCCCTGCAAGTACATGCTTTAAGGTGTATGTTAGTAATATATGGTTTGAGGGCAGTTCGAAGATCCTCCGATAGCTGAATAATTCCTGGGCATAGGGAGCACGCGCGCCTTTCTAGCCGGGCTCAGATCTCCTCGCAGCACAGGCTGCCGCCTGCCAAATGGCTAAATGTAGTTGCCAATCACATCACATCTTATCAACTAATTTGTTGCGGAATATGGTCGGATCACATTGGAGCTGTAGCTAAAGGTCGAAACATCAACAAATACCATAGTGAATGGCATGGCGCGTAGTAAGCGTGCAATAACTTTCAACAGCGTTGGTAATCATAGAAAGCTGGGACTGCAGACCATTTTCATATTCTGCAGCCCGCCAGCTCCGTCAGATCATCTGGGCTCGGGCAGTTTTGAACCGACAAAAACAAGTCAGCGCAAGTACAAAACACAGCAAGCTATGCAACATTTCAATTCAAGGGATGGTCCTGGCCAAGCTGTCTAATCCAAGTCCTCATGAGTGAACGTTGAGCGAGTTCGCATGTTGCCATCGGCAGCCTTCTGGTGGACGTTGCAGTCAGCGCGACCTGGGCTTGTCTTCTTAACCACCTCAGAAAGCTTGGAGTTGTTCGGGCTCCTTGGATTACTCGTCTTCCCACATCTCTCCTGCGAGAACCGTGCAGGCTGTTTTCTTGCAAGCTGCATTACGACAACTTCATCTCTCTTGTTCAGAAGCTATCAATGTAAAACTTGCAACCTATCGAGGAAATAGTTTGACTTGTGTGAGAGCTAAGGTGCACATCCCAAGTAAGAGGCCACACCATGGCGTCTGCTGGCGCCTCCCTGTCACCCCCACCCAAGTCAAACCATGTGCGAATAAAGCAGTTGCGCGGCAGCTGTTCTGCAGTCATGGAGACTGGATTCAGACCCCTGCGCAAGTGCAAGAACCTCTCAAGGGCCAGCTAAAACTACAGACATTGAACTGCTGCCAAACAACGAGCAAACACGAATATAGTTACTGCAGAATACTTTGCCCGAGAGAACGTTCACTTGCCTGGCAAAATGTTCTTTGGCCTTGTGAAGGCGAATGCCAGGACTGAATTTCAGCACCGATGGCAGGCGCGGCTGTGAGCATTTGGTCCATGCAAGAGCGAAATATTAGCAGAACCAGAATAAATCAATTAAAGTTCAACCTCTGTTGAAACCGCCATGGACGATGCCCGCCGAATCAGCAAAAGTCTGCCATGTGTGCCAGGAACTGTGCAACTGCTGGCCGCGCAGATCAGCTGCACACTACTTCAGTGGCTGGACCATTGTTCCCTCCTGAATGGCAGGGCCGTGAATATGCTTGCGACGATGCATGTGGTGTGCGCGTGTACAGTCTACATCGGGGTAGCCCTTGTCAATACGCGAAAAAGCGTCCCAGGCGCTTAGAGGCAATCAAAGTCGAAGACTCCCATTCGCGAAACAAATCCGGTTGGGCTGCCAGCATCTGAACAAACTATAACAAGCGCTGCCTTCAAAGGCCAAAGAAGGGCAGTACCATCAAGCACGATAAACAATACCATGATGCCATGATAATATGTTCAACTTGCCAGCTGCAAGCCCATCCCCTGAACAAGTGCAGCAAAGATTGTAAACGTACACCCATATGCCGTCCATCCTATGGTTCTCTGACCGGGCCAGCCTCATCAGACGACTCGCCACTGCTTCGTGCGGATTGAAACGTCCTGGCTGCCAAGCTCAGCGGGCATTTCGCCGGAAGTGCATCGGAAAATCATGTCCATGCGTCGAAGCGTGGCAAAAGTGCAGGCGGGGCTGATGACAAGCAAGGCGGTTCAAAAGCCACGGCCCCGAAGGAGCAGAAGGTTCTGAAAACATGCAGACAGCCTATTGCAAAAACAAAAACAAGCCACCTTGGCTCAAACGAGAAGCCCGACATGTGCAATTGCGTCGCCGGTCCTGTGCGAGTATTCCCTAGCTTGGTTCGCCTGGCAGCTCAATCGATTTGAAAACAGCAAGGGCATGCATTGCCCCAAAGGAGTGAAACTCATCGTGCAACATCAAGCCAGACGTAGGATATTTTCCAGCATCCCGAGAGTCTCGCATCAATGCCATCGGATCATCGGATCGCAGCAAAGAAACTGGGCACATCTGTACAGACATGCAGGACAGCTTGTTGGGAAGGGGGCTGTGATCACGACAGAAACGCGACGTTCTTACCATGTCAAAACACAATGCTGCCATGGCAGAACAAAAAAACGTTACACCGATATAATTATTGCAGGCTTATCCCGACAAGCAGGGAAATAATATGGAACAAGAAGGCGAATAGAGGAGAGAGAAGACCAATAAAAAAGAACGAGAAGAAGCAAGAGAAAGGAATCAGAAGGCCAATAGAATGGAATGACGAGGTCAATAGAAAGGAATGAGAAGGCAAATAGAAAGGACTAAGAAATGAGATTGCGAGTAGAAAGGAATGAGAAGGCCAATGGAAAGGAATGAGAAGGCCACTAGAAAGGAATGGCAAGGCCAATAGAAGGAATGAGAGTTGAATAAACAGGAATGAGAAGGAAGAAGAAGGTCAATAAAAAGGAATGAGAATACCAACAAAAAAAACATGGCGGCCTTCTCACTCCTTTCATTCTATTGGCCGTCTCATTCCTCTCCATTGGCCTTCTCATTCCTTTTCATCAACCTTCTCAATCCTTTCTACTGGCCTTTTCATTCCTGTCCACTGGCCTTCTTATTCCTTCTATTGGCCTCCTCAATCCCGTGTATTGGCCACCTCATTTCTTATTATTCACCTTCTCATTCCCTTCTAATGGCCTTCTCGTTCCTTTCTATTGGCCTTCTCGTTCCTTTCTATTGCCCGTCTCTGTCCTTTCTATTAGCCTTCTCGGTGCTTTCTATTGGCTTTCTCAATTCTTTCTGTCTGCCTTCTCATTCCTTTCTATTGGCCTGCGTTCTCATTCATTTTCACCGGCTTTCTCATTCCATTCTATTGGCCTTCTCATTCCTTTCTATTGTCCTTCTCATTCCTTTCTGTTGGCCTTCTCATTCCTTCTTACTCCTTCTCTTTGCATCTTGTCTTCACTGAAATCATCGGTATAACGATGCACTTTGTCGTGGTAACGTGTTTATGACCCCCTAGCTTGTTTGGATAGAAGCCGTTGCCGGTTTAAACACTGAAAAGGATGTGCAATACATGGCCTGCATTTACACGCAACACATGTTAGTTGTGCAGCCATGTCACTCAGACGCTGAAGGGAGTCCTTTGCAAGCGACACATCCCTAGCCCCCAGCTAGCGCCTGTGGCGACAAGATATGATCTGGAGGAAGCGACCTCACCTACAGTAGCCAAAATCTCTGAGTGCAGAAGCTACAGTTACATTCGCAGCATGTGCCTGGGGCAGGACAGCCCTGCACCATGCGTTGTCCATTTGCAATTCGAGCCATCTTCCGCATGTTCACGCATGCCAAGCCGCTGTGTACTCTTCGCTACCGCTCTGCGTGCCTGGGCGCGGGTCAGAATCTTAAAAGTGCTTGCGCGCAGTTGGGCAACTCACCAAGTTCATGCCCATCTCAAAAAGCTCAGCGACTCCAACAGCTGATCCTAGCAAATGCGGCTCACGTAAGCTTCGAGCGTACTTCCAGATCCCGCAACGCCTTCCACACCTCGGCAAGCCGATCGGAGCACTCATACAGTGCGCCGACTCCGGCGAATGTCTTCCCCAGGCCGCTTGGCGGCCAGGCTTGATTTCGGGGGTTCAGGGCGGCAGCTTTAGGGTGGGAGTACGGCTGTTTCTGACTCAAACAGCCTCAAACGTTAAACTCAAAAATGTAAAAGGCTACAAAGCCACAAGCCAAACTGCCGAGCCAAAAAACAAGGATCCAAAAAACAATGCTTTAGTACAGTCGGGGTAGTCCCGGGGGTTGTGCAGAAAACTTGGAGTTCACCTAAAGTGAGCAGTTGTGATAAGCAGGTGGGCATGGTGGGGTTCGGGTAAGTGGTTGTGCAGGCAAACAGGTGGACCGACGGGACTCGCAACTACCACTAGCTGTCGGGTGGGGAGCAACTGTAAAAAAAGTATGGTCCTCCTAGGTGCACTAAATAGTGTCATGGCACTGAGTGTCGTTTGCTTTATTTCCAACCGGGGGGCCAAGTTGGGCAAGGCTCCATGGGATCAGCAATGGCACCGTGCTTGATTACGTTTGCTTCTGACCAAACTCCAAATTACGAATGAATTTAATGAGTGAATGGGTCCCGTCCATGCGCCCCGCCTGCTGCAGCTCTGCTTTTAGCTCCTTGCGCACCGCTGTTGGGCTCTGCGGGCCTCAGGATCACTCGAAGGGCTGTTCCACACATGTAACTAAGTTGAACAGGAAGCAGAAACATGGAAAAACAAAAAAAACAATGTGATCAATGAACGACATACACCTCCCTTCCCACCTATACATCCACTGCTCACCTTTGAACTTGCATGGTGCGGTGCTGACTGAAGGGTGCGCACAATTGATGAAACCCGCATGCCGCAGTGGCTCTAGTTACTTACAAGAGCAAGAGCTGGTATATTCATGGTCTATCAGGAGTGCATGTGTATGCATATGTGGACTGTCCACCATGCATTCCATCAAGGCGGCTTGAAACCACGCGCACGACATGTTGGATCAGCGGGCTGACTGTCCGTGCAAGTTGTGCATCCACAGCCTCCGAAGTTGATTATGGCTTCATCAAACACCCTAATGCTAAGCAGCAAATCCCTACTCTTCCAGAGCCGACTATTGCATAATGCTGGCTTGATTGGAGTGTTGAAACTCGGGCCTTGCTCCAGGCTGCCCACGATGTCCGCTAGGGTTTCCATGCCCTGCATGGCTTCTTGCCACGGCGAGCCCTGGCAGTCAACTCAGAATGAAATCGATGTGCCGCAGTGGCGTTGCCCCACAAGCAGGTCAATGATTGCTTCTGACCAGAAAGCTAAAGCAGTCATGCAAAAGGCGGATTCCACGCAGTACTTTAGAATCTCTGCCAAATCATCCAGCACTCCACCTCAGCGCTGATGCCAGAAGCAGCCGCGGTCTCGTTCTCTCGCATTTTGTCCTGTGGCTTTTGAGGAATCCCAACTGTCAGCTAGCAACCCCTTACAATGCACGTTGCTCAGTTCTCAATCAGCTCTAAGCTTCACCGTGCCTGTGGGGCTGCTACGTGGTTGAGGCTTCAGGTCGAACATGAAAGTGCATGTACGGTGCAGGTGTCTCTGAAGCGTTATGCTAAAGTTTGTTCGGTCACAGCCGTCCAGAAGGCACAGCGAGTCCACGCGCCGGTTGATGGCATCGGCCTGCGAGCGGATCGCGCACAGAACCATTGAGCGACATCTCCATATTGGCGGAGAGCGGCACCAGGCAAGCACGCCAATCATTGCCTGTATCTCCAGTCAGCAAAATACGTTCTCATGAACCTTGGCCATGGTTTCGCTCGGCAGCAACTGTCAGAGGTATTCTCTTGCATTCAAAAGTCATCGTTGAGCTTGCCAATTAGCGCTCTTCCAGGAAGGGGCACGCCACAGGGGACGTGAAGAACCTGGCAAACCATGTTTAATTTCAGCTGCGTCCTGTTTTAGAGGGCAGGGGAATTGAGCGGAGTTTTTCTTGGCAAGGCAATTCTAGTGATGGTGGCGTGTCAAATGCCTACACCGGCGCCCACACGTAACATGGGAATGGCCCACACGAGGTGTCAGGCTCGTATGCGGGCGCCTACGCGGAAACTATCAAGTTGAGCCTACGCGATGCCTGCGCACGAAGAACAGTGGCTACGGGCGTATGCGCGTGCGGAAATATTATGCCCACGCGGGTATGTCTACTCTTGTCCCTTGAGCACCGTAAAAAAACTCTGCTCAATTGTGGCCTGGGCCCCTGGTTTTTGAAGTTGGAATACCAAAACCACACGAAGTCCAGGTTCCATGAAACACACATGAGTTGGGTTTTCCAGATTTCTTGGCAAAAACAATGATTCGCGACAGTGAGCGTTGGTATTTGGGGTTCCTGAGTTTGACCCCTCACGTTGTTAGTACAGTGATATCCCACTTCAGTGGCACTCGCAAGCCCCCCCCAATGCTTGCC
>CAUJNA010000835.1:932849-985349 GCA_963377175.1 Effrenium voratum
AGCCCTCCTCTACTCCATGACCAGGTGCTTGGACCGGACCGGCCATATTTTCCCTCACGACACCTCGCAACCTGCCATACACACAGCCGCCTCCAGGCTTTCCAGCAGCTGCCTTCTCACCGCCTCTACAAAGGTGCGCAGCTCCTGCTCCAGGGCATTCTTCTGACGGGACCTGGGCGCGAAATGCTGGAGATGGTTGCCATCTTGTCGGACGGTTGTCATCGCAGCGTGACAAGTGTTGCATTTGGCATAATCCATAGCGATGGCTTTGGCATATCATGGCATATCCCTGCCTCATGTGGAACCTCTTCCTTGCCCTTGTATCTTTGCAGCTGCTTGTCTTGTTGTGAACTGCGATTATCTATGCTCCGTCTCCAGCCAGACCCTAAAATCTCCCGTGCCGCATGCAAGCGGCAGACTATTGCCCGATGGCCGATTCTTGGACGAGGTGTTGAGGTAATTGTCCCCTCACAGTTTGCTTCCCACACATGTTGTGCCAAGCGGCGACACTTGGAGCGCCACCTGCTGCATCTCCGCACGCAGGAGCCCGCCTAAGCCGCAGCAGCCGACCCTATGGCAGGAGAGCGTTGGGGGTTGACCTGTGACTCTCTTAGGCCACGCAGGCCACTGACACTACCCATCAATTGTGAACCAGCCCTGCTTGCAGAAATACGGGTACATATGTTACGTAAAGGAAGTAGGTCTGCTATTCTCAATCTTTAGTTGCCTGACTAATTTGCTTCTCCTCTTATAATTCTCTGGATGTCTACAGAACCTGTTCCAGCCGGACGGCACGCAAGCAGTCTGTGCCCGTGCCCCAGCTCAGTTACGTTCTTTGGACCTACGCAGGCGCAATAAAACGATGGCGTCCGGCATGACCGAATTTGCCAACCTCAGGCCTAGAGGCAAAACTAACTGAGTGCTGCACCCAGCTCTTCTCGCGCTGCCCGTTCCGTCGCCAAAGCCGGGGCGCACACCACCTGTCCCCACATTGATGATGCTCCCTTGGCACAGCTTCAATTACCGCGCTGTGAACTCCGACTCCGCAAATCTTGGTCCCCCAGACTTGCACTTGTCTGTCAGCCTCTCCCACAAACGTTGGAGCCATTTCAAGCTTTCCGGAGTGGGTTGAAATCCCAGATCACCAAAATAGAAAATGGCGGCACACCAAATCCATTTCAGGTGTGCGCAGAGTCCCCTTTACAACCTCATTGTGCCCCGCAATAAGTTTGGGAGAACCATTCAATCTTATTTACATAATCTATGTGAATAAGTCGCCAATTGTCTGGAGTGCAGCCATGAATTCCTCCTGCCAACATTCCGGCGAGCCTCTGTAGCGAGCTTCTCGAGGCGCTTCTGCAAGGGCAATAGCAAGGGCTCGCAGTACCTGTACCCACAGAGCTTAAACGGGTGAAGGCTTAAGGCCATCACGCTCACAGGCTGTAGGCCAACAGGACTATATGAGATGGATTCCCTTGAGTGTACTGGATGGCAGAAGTTACCGGATTCACTTGAGTGTACTTGCATGCAAATACATGATAATTCATTGCAAATGTGCCTTGACAAAGCCACTGACATTGTTCACCTCTCTATCATTTGCCAGCAGGACCACAGGACGATAGGGATGATGCCAAAAACACAAAACACGCATGACGCATGAGTCCTTTGTCAGAATCAACTAATTGCCGGCCACTCTGCTGCAACATCTGGATTAAAGTCATTAGCAGTTGACACTGGAGGACATGATGCTATATCCTGTCTTACATTTGTTGTTGCTCATGCACTTTGCGAAACTGCATAAATGCTGGCACTGCTGATTCCCTCTTGCTTCTTTACAATGTTCGCTGAAACTAAGCGCACTGCACTGTCCAATACATTGAACTCATAACATCCCACTATCATCCTTTATGACAAAACGGACAGCGACTCTGTCTGCTGGCCAGCCGAGCCACTCTTGGCATTGAGCTTTCAGCTTCGGCGCTACCAAAGCCTCCGCCACAATGTCCCGCACCTCTTGAAGCGGATCGCAACCCCATTCATCAGGTGTTTGCATGCTGCCTAAGTCGTCCTCCAGCAATAGGCACCAACAGAACATAGTATCGGCCTGTCACTTAAGACTTGGCTGGCTTGGCGGCGAATGAACGCTCAAACAAGCACGCAATCAAGCAAACAAATAAAGAAACAAACAATCAGAACAAACAAACACAAATTAATCAAACAAACAAACCAACACATATCAGAACAAACAAACACGCAGGCCAATAAACAAGCCAGACTGAAGCAAACCAAACCAACAAAGAGAAGTTCGCAAGTAGAACAAACACAGCAACAAAAAAGCACTTCGGCTTGGCAAGCATCAAGGAAGTGGCACCCTTTGTGCAATGCATTAGTACTGGAAGAGGCAACACATCGTGTTGATCAAGATATCATTCTGCATTTCGAGAAGGGTAAACCCAGCAATGCTGGATGCAAGGTGGTAAACCACCCCTCTACTCTAATGTCATAAGTCCAATGGTCCAAACAAACAGGTGTCACGTTTGTACAAGCAGTAATTACATATTAACATATATATATATGTATATATATAACGTGTCCAGGTGATTTGCTCGTTTGTTTGATTCGGCTTCCTCTCAGCGGAGGTCAAACTCGAGGCCTCAGCGCTGCCCACCGGCGTGCCGTTCTTCGGCCGCAGCTCCGTGTCGAGGCGCCGGAGCTTGGCGGAGGAGGTGGCCGCCGCCTCTCCTCGCGTGACGCGAGGCCCGCGGAGGTTTTGAGCAGCGAAAGGAGCGGAGGTCGCAACTTTCGGTCTCCCGGCCTAGGGGGACCCCCGCTGTTTTGGGACATGTAGGTCTTGATGTTTGAGTGGTTGGACCATTTGGAGATGTTTATGAGGATTCATGTGCACCTGCTGTATGCCCTTTAAACTCAAAGCTGTGTCTCAATGACTGTCATGCATCCCGCGGCGAGTGAATCCCTTATACCCCCTTCTCTTTCCCTCATATATGTGGGTGATTCGCAAGTAAATGGCACTACAACCCCAGGAGTACATCTCAAGGGCAAAGAAAGGACATTGCCTGATTTGAATGTTGGCTCTCTAAAATCAACTGAAAATACATGAACAAACACCATTAATGCCATCGCCAAAGCGGTAGGGCCTCAAAGCAATTATGGGTCACATTGATGTGTTCAAGCGCGCAGCATTTCGCCCTGATGGCTGGGGCGATTGCACAGTTCAATGCTGACCCAGACTTCAGTGCAAAAGAAATGTCTTTGATAGCTTTCGAAGCCGCAACAGCTGGCAACTGTTGACAGCGGTCTAAATCCCAACAGCGTGCCAGGCTGCCAACTTTCTCAAGCTCGGCTCTGAAGTCCACCTGCAGTCAGCTTCGGAATGTCTTGGTTTGTTTGACCCGCTTAAAATGTTCCTGCACCAGCATCAACTTGCAACACCATCCTGTTCACCAAAAGTGCAACCTTGAGACGCCTTCAATGAATGAAAGAGTTCCCAAAACAAACAAACGAGGACTCAGTCATCTCGCAAGGGAAACTTTAGCTCCCCTGCTAGCCCTTTCCAGCCTCTCGCTCACGCGCAGCAGCTTGCAGCTTCTCCAACTGCTGCAGCTTGGCAGACATCTCCTCTTGAGGCTCCTTGACTTCGCCTTTGCACCATATTCGCCACAGCAAACCTGTACGCTCTTTGGGTCATTGTGGTCCTTTCCGATTCTGGTGTCTTGTTGGTTCTTTTCAGGTTCAACTAGTATTCAGTTGTACAATATTCCCTGGGTCTCCTAACATGTGCACCGCTTTGACTGAGTTGGGAGAACGCCCGATGTCGCTTCCTACATCATGAGAGATGTCCTGTATCGAGACGCATTCTAATGATAGAAACCCCCAAAGCAACACCACTTTCTACTCAAACATGTCTCATCTGCAGATGCCAATGCAGGCTCCGGAGATTGCCAAACCCAGACAGCTTCCGCAGTCTGCGCTTTGCAGACATGGCTCGCAGTTCCTTTGCCATCTTCGCCTGCATTTGAAGCCGAAGGCCATCCCCGGCCACATCTGCCTCCTGAGGCCAGAGCCCGCCGAAAATGCTAGCACATCAATGCACATTTTACCAGTGTGTACCCTCGTGTTGCGACTGCAGTTGCAGAGCCGTGAGCAAATTTAGCAACTTGATGCGCTGCTTTGGGAAGTAGTCAAACGCTCAATGACAAGCCAAGAAAATTGCAACTTGCACACAACATGAAATGAATGAAAATGGTGCATCGGTCTGCTGGCATGGGCATCGACTGGTTGAGAGCCAACACTAGTTCCAAAAATGCATGTTCTATACAAAGTTGGGCATCCCGACCATGTTTGGAAGGAGAGCTGACTGAGGCGCTTCACAACAACGCCGAAATTCAAGAATCAAGGGGCAGTCACAACACCATGGGTTAACATCTTACTTTCCTTCAACGAAAAAAAGATTTAAACACCTACCACAACCAGCCTGGCGCAACGTGGAGCCCAAGTTCTGCAGGGCCTTTTCCAGATCGTCACAGCGGCCACCCAAGGACGTGACGCCCTGCTGGGATTCCTTCGCAAGCCCAGGGCCAATGGGTGGAGCGACGAAGGCGAGCTACTACATTGACCAATCCTAGCGACTACAGTAGAGAGCGATACAAACAATGAAGCTGCATTCGGGCATAGGTGCATATACATAAATCCGTACACAAACAGAAACAACACAAAGAAAGGTACACAAGCATAATCATAAGCACCCGCAACATATTACATTACATTACATTACGTTACATTACATACATTACATTGTATTGCATTGCATTGCATTACATTGCATACATACATGGCATTACGTTGCATTACATACATTGACATGCATACACACGTACATTACATTACATAACCTTACCTTACATTACATACATACATATGTACATACATTACATACATACATACATACATACACTAAATACATTACATTATATTACATTACATTACATGGCATCACATTACATTACATTACATTACATCAAATTGTATACGTACACATACATACATACATACATACATACATACAGTTACATACACAGTTACATACATACATACATACATACATGCATTACATACGTACATTAAGTACGTTACATACATTACATACATTACACATACATTCATACATACAGTACCTACATACATACATACATTACATACATACAGTACATACATTACATACATTACATACATACATTACATTACATTGCATTGCAATACATTACATTACATTACATTACATACATACAGTACATGCATACATAAATACATCATACATACGTACAGAAATACATACATACATTACATACACACATACATACATTGCATTACATTGCATTGCGTTACATTCCATTACATTACATTACATACATGCATTACATTACATTACAGTACATTACATTACAAACATACATTACCTTAATACATACATACATACATACAAACATACATACATGCATACATACATACATAACATATATAACATACACAACATACATAGATACACAACATAACATACATACATACATACATTACATTACATACATACATACATACATACATTACATACATGCATACATTACATACATACATACATACATTACATACATACATACATACATTACATTTCACATCACATTACATACATGCATGCATACATACATGCATACATACATACATACATACATTACATACATACATTACATACATACACACATACATTAATTAATTACATACAAGAATTACATTAATTACATACATACATACATTACAGACATACATACATTAACTACATACATGAATTACATGAATTACATACATACATACATACATACATTACATAACATACATTACATACATTACATACATTACACATACATACATACATACAGTACCTACATACATACATACATTACATACATACAGTACATACATTACATACATTACATACATACATTACATTACATTGCATTGCAATACATTACATTACATTACATTACATACATACAGTACATGCATACATAAATACATCATACATACGTACAGAAATACATACATACATTACATACACACATACATACATTGCATTACATTGCATTGCGTTACATTCCATTACATTACATTACATACATGCATTACATTACATTACAGTACATTACATTACAAACATACATTACCTTAATACATACATACATACAAACATACATACATGCATACATACATACATAACATACATAACATACACAACATACATAGATACATAACATGACATACATACATACATACATTACATTACATAAATACATACATACATACATTACATACATACATACATTACATACATACATACATACATTACATACATACATACATACATTACATTTCACATCACATTACATACATGCATGCATACATACACGCATACATACATACATACATACATACATTACATACATACATACATACATTAATTAAATACATACATGAATTACATTAATTACATACATACATACATACATTACATAACATACATACATACATTACAAACCTACATACATTAACTACATACATGAATTACATGAATTACATGAATTACATACATACATACATTACATAACATACATAACATACATTACATACATTACACATACATACATACATACAGTACCTACATACATACATACATTACATACATACATACATACATACATTACATTACATTACATTACATTACATACATACATACATTACATACATACATACATACATACATACATACATACATTACATACATTACATACATTACACATACATTACACATACATACATACATACATGCATACATACATACATACATTACATACATTACACACATACATTACATACATACATACATACATACATACATACATACATACATACATACATACATACATACATTACATACATACATACATACATACATTACATTACATACATACATACATACATACATTACATACATACATTACATACATACATACATACATTACATACATACATACATACATTACATTTCACATCACATTACATACATGCATGCATACGTACATGCATACATACATACATTACATTACATTACATACTCACATACATACATACATTACATACATACATTACATACATACATTTACATACATACATACATACACACATTACATACATACATACATTGCATGCATACATTACATTACATTACATACATTGCACTACACTACGCTACACTACATTACATTACATACATACATACATACACACATACATACATACATGATACATAAACACGCATACATGACATTAGATTACCATTACATTGCAGTGCATTGCATTACATACACTACATTACATTACATTGCATGCATACATTGCATTTCATGAATTACATTACATTAAATCAGATTACATACATACGGACGGACGGACAGACACACACACAAACAGCCAGACAGACTAGACAGACAGACTAGAGAGACAGACAGACAGACAGACAGACAAACAGACAGACAGACAGACAGACAGACAGACAGACAGACCAAAACAGTGCAACTCAACCAAACTAGCAACCAATAAATCAAGTCATTTCATTTCACCATCCGACCCCAGCCAGTGCAATAACCGTTGAACTAACAAGACAATGAAGCAAAAAACAAGCAAATGAAGCAACGAAGCAACCGAACGATCGATCAATTCACCGAGCGAGCACAACCTGTGACCAAACAGTACGATCTTTGTTGGCATTCCTCTGCCTGGCCTTGCCGCACTCCTTGGACTCTGAGAGCTCCTTCTCAATAACAGACCTTGCAATGGGATGAGGCGCGCGGTCGGTCGTTATACCTTCTCCATCTTGGATTTCACTCTGCAATCTTATCACGTTTATGACCTGCAATTCAAACTTCCATTTTCCCGGGGCCAGACACTTTCTGCCAATGATTCCACGCGCGCGGGAGAAGCACGCTGTGGGCTCAAAAGTTGGAAGGGAAGAGAGGGTAGACTTAAGATTGAGACCGCGGCCCTTCAAACATTCCGACAAGTCGACAGGTCATTAGCAGAAGAACATGACCATGACCAATGACCAGCAACTCCATTTGCCCGGGGCCGCAGCGCGCCAAAACAGTGCCAAAACATTTGGCCCCTGTACTACAATCCAAAAAGATGAGAAGGGGCAGATCGAACGAAGCAGCGAAGGCATAGGCTATTCTGCAACACCAAAAACGCGGTTTCGGCTGAGCCTTCAAGGTCAACCCCCACGCCGCGCGTGTCATACTCACGTTCTTCCGAGATTTCAGAGGTTGATGGCCCTGGTGCGATCGATCGGGAAAAGCGCGTTATCTGCGCACAGCGGCCGAGTAGGCCCTCCTTTGAAGGCCCCCTCGAAGAACAGATAGTCCAAGTGAGGCGCGCACGCCGCGTCCAGATCCTCCACGCGACGTGAAATGAAGCGGGCCCGCTGCCTGTCACGACCTCCGCTCGCGCTCCAGGCCCGGACTGCAGTCGCTCAACGACCACCCATGTCCTGTCAAAACTGCTAAAGCTGCTTCACGCCCGCCGCCCCTCTCAAGATCTCTGCGCCGTCCCACCGCGGTCCAAGCTCGCTGCCGCCAGAGCTGCTGCTGCTACCTCTGCATAAATCCAGCGATGGCGCTGAACTGTTCTCCAATGAATCTACTCTGGAAAACGTCACAGTCAGGAGTTGAAGCACGTGCAACACCCAGCCCACAGGCGCGCGAAGCAAGAACAGACCCACATCGGGTCGTTAGCCTAGAAAGCAGTAGCTTCAGCTGCTCGCGGGCACGAAGCCAACCCGCTCCTCAATTCTGTCCCGTCCCTCTGCTAGGTGGAGCCTTGCTCCGAAGACCAGGCTCCAATGCCAATGAGCGCGGCCACCTTGATCAACTCCCAAACAAGGCTCACAACTGCAAGAGCACTTGCGCTCTACCTCCACTGCCCGGTCACTGACCTATGCCGCCGCGATCCATGCGGCGCCGAGGGCGAGCAGCTTCCACATTCTAGACTTGAAATTGAGACTGCGGCCCCTCGCAAAAAATCCGACAGGTCATTCCCCTACAAAGATGAGTTCATGGCTCAATTGATTGCTTCGGAGCTATTCCATGCTACAGTATTTGCCGGGAACTACAATGCGCGCGCTGACACGAGGTCTTCTTTTCCGTCAGATTTTCGCGTGTCCGAGCTAATTCGTCTCCAATGGCAAAAGGGCTTCCGAGCCCTTTTGCTTCTGGGCTGAAGATCCGGCCATCGGGGCGCACCGGCGAGCAGCCGACCTCAAGCGACGACAAAAGACATAGCCCAAATCTCAAGGTAAGGCTCAAACCTGCCCGCTTCAGCTTTGCCAGAAAGCATACATGCCCTCCTACTGTGCACCTTTGCAATGTCCAATGCCTGTCCGCTACCCGTACACATTTCTTCAAATTTCCCACGCGCTCAGCTTCGGGCCCTCTGCTCACAGGCCGCCACTAGAAGATCGCAGCTCAGCGAGTTGAATCGCAGCCTTCGCGCGAGGCCCCGCTGCAGCAGAAGCGCCGCGCGCCGCCAGCCATCGGCTTCGGCTCCGGCCAAAGCGCTGACCGCGGAGGCCCAAGCGATGGAGCCGCGGCCAAGGAATTGAAGCGCCTGGAAGGAGCTCTCAGAATATTTCGGGTGCTGAATGTGGTGCGTTTGCAATGTCAACTGATCAGTATGTTGTTGCGTGGTTGCGTTTGTTGACGGTTGAATCCTGAGAAAGGAACTTCCTTGTTAAACTCGGAGAATGGTAAAAGGGGCCGTGTCCATGTCGCATCCCCACGCCATGTTGCTGACTTACAAACTCGCTCCAAGCAGCAATGCCAGAATTCGTTGGCAACGTCCCGAAATCGACCCCAAGAAGGGCCTGCTGCCAGCGGCTTGACCGATCCAAAGCAGACATGAGCGCATTGTGCCTGAGATTGACAGCTTGGAACTTGGGCACTAAGGTGCCAGCGTACCACTGGAACATGTCACATGTGCATCGTTGGCGGAAGCAATAGATAGCAAAAGCAGAGCATGCTTCCTCAGATCCCGGCATATTCCAACCAAGCCTACCACGATGTGAACCAGATCGTCCACCCCTCCTTCAGCACTCCGTTTTGCTTAGGGTCCCTTAAACACCAACAGCCGCGGCGCGTGATGATGTTCGGCTGCACGGCGGCAAAGAGCAGCGAGGCCAACTGCCAACGCGCCGCCTTCTCACAGCAGCTCACAAGGGCACTGCAGCTGATGGTGGTCCTTGGAAGCAAAGCACAGGCAACTGAAACAACTGAAACAACATATATATAAATAATTTGCATTTTGTTATTGGATGTTATAAACATATTCTAGTGGTTTCCTGTCCGCTCCCCGCAATAGAAAGTGCCCCGATTAAGCATCAAGTGTTCCAGACTGCCAACCTCCCAGTGCCAATATGTAATGATCCTTTGCCGACGCTAGCGTGCTATAACTGTGGTGAAGTATGCATCCACTGCAGGTCTGGTAATGGAGATTTGGTCCCTGGACAAGGTGGTGCTCGGAGAAAAAACAATCTAGTACATATTGGCACAAAGGGAAACCTGAGTCAGCGCTAAAACACCAAAAACTATATACGAGCCGTGTATAATATCCCCAAATTGGGCATAGGGAAAAAGGGGTAGTCTCTCGGATTGATTTGAATGTTCTGAACCACTGACTGCTGATGTTTAATCGTGCAACTTTGCAGGCAAGACAGTATGTCGGCAACAGGAAAACTATCTGTTGCTGTCTGCATTTGTCATAAACAAACAGCACTGAACAGAGGCAGAGGTGCCTGATCCCACAGATTGCCACACAACAATTAACTCATATGTTGTGTTAGGGCTCATCTGCACGCCCTCGCCGTTAGCTTTGCAAAGCAAGGACATAGCCGTGTGCCATTGTGCCGAATCTTCGCATGCACTGATGCAAGCACCGTAGGTGATTACCTCGGTCAAAGTCTCCAAACGAGCGCTGAGCGCTGCGGGATGGGTTCACAACACTGACGTGAACTCTGTAGGCGCAAGAGAGGGCAAGGATTGGAAGAAGCCTTACACTTCATGCAGCCTGGTTTGAGCTTTAGCATAAATCCTCTGCTCAAGACACCAGGACTGTAGAACAACCAGTCACGGCAACTATAGTCATTATTGGCCAATGTGAACAAGACACAAGACCCCGTGCAGCTCAAGCAGCATCTGCCTGCACTCGGAGGTAGGGTATCGCCGCTAGCAGCTGCAGTGCCACTTTCCAGCGGCCAGCCTTTTCCAATGCACTCAGCGCTGCATTGAGCGCCACCAAAGATGCACCGAACTTGCAGTGAACTGATCGCCTGGGCAAACTGTAGCTGTGGGTTCAACAATCGAATGTCACGTCCAGCCGTGGAACAAGCTTTAGGCACACCCAAAAATGAATGTACCACGCCGCACTAATTGTCTGTGCTGAGATTCAGCAAGCAAAGAGCCAGCTGCCACTGCGAGGCGTTGCCGCAGGCACTGATGGTGGAGCTGTAGGTGATGACATCCTCCGCTCGAAGCTCTGAACAGTTCATGAAGTAACTTGCAAGGCGACACGCAAGCCACTCCTCAGAGTTCTTCGGCCTGGAGCCCACTAAGACCATTGATCCAAGTGTCTGCGAAGGCACCGGCTTTTCTGAGCATCAATACAGCCGGATACCATTTGCTTGCTCTTTGGCCTTGGCTCCCCTGAGACCGAGGCCTGAAGCCGCGAAGCCAATGGACAATGCAACCCATCCTGACTTTTCTGCAGCCATGCTACAAGAGCTGATAGCAGTGTTGTAGGTGATGACGTCTGGTTGCATGAAGACCTGAACCCTGTCTAGCAGTGATAGAGCCAGTTGCCATTGCCCAGCTCGCTCGCAAGCGCAAATAGCAGCCTGAAAGCTTCGCATTGCGGCTCGATCAAGACGTGTTTCTTAACCTGACAAGTTGCTACACTGTTACTACACTGACTCAAACAACTGCTCATGTGTCAGTTTCCGAAACACAAGTGATCGCCCTCTGCCTGAAGCAACACAAGCATTGCCCTTGTACACATGAAGCACCTTTGCTAGCAACAAACTTAAGCTTGAAGACAAACTCATTCCCTGTCAGCCAATGGTCTTCAGAATACAGGCGCACAAGCCAGCTGGCCACCTACATTGATGCGGGTGGCGTTGTAGCTGATGAGATCCACAGAAGCTCCCAGTCTGGCCAGCAGCTCCAGCGAAATTTCCCACTTGCCAGCATCTGCGCAGGCACTGATTGCAGAATTGAAGCTGATCCTTGCTGCGAAGAAAAGGGCGAATCAGATTTGTCCTATGCCGGTAACATTTAAATAATATTCAGATCCAAGCTGTACGAACCTCAACTATTTCTTTGGAACATGACTTTGCTTTTTCAATTGGCAGGGCACGTGTCGGCCATACGCCGAGCACTCGCTGCCTCCAGCAGCTGCAGGGCCGCGGCCCAGCGCGCGCTCGCCAGGGCGGCGTTGCGGGCCGCAGCGCTCGCCAGCTGCAGCGCCTCGGCCTGCGACAGGACCTCGAGGACCAACGGCCACGCCAAGATGCCTTCGATGCCAACCGATGCCAACCAATGCCGTTCGCGCTCGAGGCCCATGCCGTTCCATGGATGGATTTTTTTTTTATTTTTTCTTTTTTTTTTTTTTAAATAGAAAGTACATTAGACACCTGATACCACCTCAAGCAACACCCCAAAACAGCATCCCAAAGCGGCACCTGCGCAAGAAGCCCCAAACTGCATGCCCCCCGGTCTCTTGAACACACCTGGCCGTCACCAGGCCCCCAAAACAGCGCCTGCGCCACTAAGCCAGCATCCGCGCCACCAAAACAGCACCCGCACCAGCACCCCAAACTGCATGCCCCCTAGCACCCAGCCGTCAATCTCGCAAATCACTTTCCCCTCTTTATTAGAAGTTAGAACCCTATAGCTTTCAGCTATCTGGGGAACAAATGAAGTTGCTTCACAAGTGCGTCCTTGCCCGTATTACAACTTTGCCAAATGTCTCGGTAATTCCGGACTTCGGTGCTTGCCAAGCAGCTGCTGCAGGCATTGTAGGTCACTTGGCTGACGCGAAGGTTGGCCAACGCAGTATCATGAAATAACGTCATGGCCTTTGGCCAGAATTTCGATTTCCCGCAGGTGCTGATGTTTATGTTGCATGAGATAATGTCAGCCTGGACGGACTTTGATCCAGCTCTGTCAAGCAAGTGGAGCGCCGCCTGCCACTGGGCAGACCTTGCCAAGGCATTCATCGAGGTGTTGAAGGTGATAAGATTGAGTTGCAAAAGCCGCTTGTGGGCTTCGTGAAAGACTTTCAGGGATTGTACCCAGTGGTCTGAGCAGGCGCTGATGCTCGCGTTGAAGGTCACCGTGCTGGCTCGGATCCGGGATCCCTCCAAAGCACCCAGCAAGCGCAAGGCATCTTGCCATCTGCTTTCCTTGTCATGGGCGCTGATCAAGCGATTATATCTTCCCACTTCCGGCACACCATCCATGGAATCCATCTCGGCATGAACAGTCGCCGAGACACATCCGCTCAGCTACTGCCAACCTGAAGTATTCCATGTGTCCCAGTCTCTGCCACCGGGCGATCTTTGGCCCAGGGCAGTGCGAAACCTACCCTTCCTTTGCGTGAGAAGTTGGAGCCTTGAAATCGATCAACAGCCGCTGGGTGTGCCAAATGCATGCAAGTGTTATGCCAAAAACATCTGCATCAGAAGCAGTCAAACCGCTTACAGTGCAGTACCGTAATTCGTCTCGCACAAACAAACACACACACACACACACACACATACGCACACGCAATGCCCAGCCTTGCAGAGCCGTGTAGCAATACAAGTCTCTGAGTCTCTGGAAATTGTGAACAATGTCAGGCCATTTTCGGACACTCAATAGTTGTAGCCCCTGGCAGAGACTATTGCGTTTGACAAGCCAGCTTTGCCACTTGCGTGAAGCTGGTTCTTTTACTGTGGCTTCCTTTATTATGGCATTCATACATCAACTTTAGCTTGCAAAGTAAGACTGAAATGTCTCACAGTTTGCCGTGATGGGTAGCCTCTACAAGCATTCTTCCAGTGTTCCCTGATTCAGTCTAGGCATGCTTTGTGCACTGTCTTGAAACCAGGCTCACAAGAAATCATGATCCAATTTGACAAGGCACACAGTGCTCTGGAGCTGTGTCATACTTTGCTGCAGCTGCTGTAACTCCTGTCAAAGGTCTGAAGCCTGACATGGATCGCACATGGCCTGACTGCCTCACTAGGATTTTGCGTCATCATGGATTCTTTGCTTCACGACAGCTCCCAAAACTAGGCGTCCTCCGCCTTGGCTGGAGAAGGCTCCTGCAAAAGGAATGCAAAGCTGATCCAGAAATGCAGCGAGTTGCAAGGCATAATTCATGCAAAGATCCATTTGGACCCCAGTCAAAACATGCAGTTCCCGCAACAATGGCCATGTAAAAATCCATGAGTCCCATGTTGTTTGATGTGGGAAACTCCGTGGTGAGTTCCCCAGTCCCTCCCAAATCGACCACACAATTTGTTGAGGACGACCTGTCCACGCGTCGGGAGGCTCGACATGGGAACAGAAAGGAGTCGGGCAAACTTGGGAGTACCAGGCTGCAATACGTTTCAGTCTGGGCAGGTAGAGAAAAGGGTGCATAGCAACGCTGAGGCGCGGAAACGACATCCCGCTAGCTGCACTGCATGCAAAATACATGACATGCTAGGGCCAATTCCAAAAAGGTAGTTCGCACACACCGGTGCAAAAACATTGCTCTCAAGACAACCAGACTCCTTTTGTTGCAGCAGACCTTTGCTGCAGCGCTGAAACGTGCCCACATCTGATATGACTTCGTTCCGCAAGCTTGAATGTGCGACATGCCTGCCATGGAAGCTGGCAAATCGTGGGATGCGCCGAAAGTACTGGCAGGGCTGAGACCTCATTGTCTGCAGTCACATGATATGGCGGTACTTGCCGTCTCCCATGAGCAACACACAGTAAGAGGAATAAAGGATGAAGGCAGTGAAGGCAGTGACAACATGATTGTGAAACAAACCATTGCAAGACTTCCCCTGCAGCACACACCAAAACCAGAACACAGCGATGCCCAGAGCCTAGCGATGGGCGAAACTTGGCGGTTGTGGTGAACAGCCAATCGTCACTATGGCCGCCGGAATGCAACTGCCCCCCTACGGGCAACCCGTCGGGCCTGCGTGCGGAGCTCGTCCAGCTCGGAGCGCAACTGTTGAGCAAGCAGTCCTACCTGCATCGCCGACTGGCCCGTTTTCATAGACTTCAGCTATGTCCATTCCATCCACTGTGTGTGACAACATGAGCCTAGTCAATCAAAAGCAAGCTCTTGACGCGCAGTGAAACTGTTGCCTGGCCTCCTCCTGAGTTGCTGCCACTGCCTTGTCAGCGCTGATAGCATCTTTTGAAGATTGCTCCTGAAAAGCATCATGCCAGCCAATGCCAGCAAGTGCGCATTGAACCGCATGCAGCAAAACACAACACGGCCAACTTGCAAGTTCACGCAAAAAAGGACAATGATCACAGGAACTCAGTAATTGATTGTCTCAGACTTTCCCGTCCAATGTAGATCAATGCTCGTGATAAACTTGTATTATAAGTATGAATGAACAATTTATGAGGCTCAGCGCACAAAAAATCATCCGAAAGCAGCATGTTGCGCCTAGGTTTTGCAAGGGCCCCCTGCGAATGTAAAATACCTCTGGAGAGTGACTCTGAAGGCTTCACAGGGTGCATTGATCCTACAGCCATCCCTCTTCCAAACCGACTACTACAGTACTGGTCTAGTGTGTCGCAAAGTGGAGGCATCGGACGATTTAACCATCGGAATGTGTGTGTGTAATGCGCACAATGTGTCGCAAAGGAATGGCGATGAAATCATCCTAAAGCAAGTGCTTAACCTGTTGCAAATCCCAAGGCCCTGCCTGCAGCAGCTTTTGGATTTTCTGCTCCATCTGGTCCCTGTAACATGCATCCTCCTGACGACTCAATCATACTTGGGGGGCATGTCAAACCATGGAGCCAGCCTCTCAAGACAGCGGTTCAAACTGAATCAGGCCTCTGCGGAGCTACCACGCTGACAAAACAAGTGAGAGCCCAAGAATGTAGCAAAGCAACAAAGCTGTGAAGTGCATGCTGCATTTTGAAGCCCTGAGTTGCAAGCTTGGCTACAAGGTTGCTATGTCCGTTGGGCCAGAAAACGAAGCACCTCTGAATCTTCCCCTGCAAACACTTAAAGCTCTGTTTCACCCGTCACTCGCCTGGGCCGCCAGCTGGAGCTCCTGCAGAGAAACATGGAATGAGAAGTGCGGCATGTCACTCCTCGTCCCTGGCCTTTGCTGCGGTCGTGAGTGGAAGGGGAATCTGCCGAAAGCCTTCTCATGGAGTTGTGCAAAGAAGCTGCGTTGTGACGAGAGAACTCAGCCAACCAGTAAGTGCCCACCGTTGGGCAAGGTCCTGCTGTGGATGCTAAGTGTTTGAAAGAATGCCTTGAGAACTGAGCCGATCTTGGACCCCGAGCCAAAACAAGTCCTGATCAAGCCCTGATCAAACTCGGATTCAAATATGCTCACTAATCCTCCCACGGACCAAGCTGAGGATTCTCTTCGCCCTGTCTCCTGCTTCAGCTCTAAGAGCTGGCTGCGGAGCGCAATTTCCAGCCCGGGTCTAGTGAAAGCAGGTGCAGCAGGCGTAGAAGGCCCAGGTCCAGGTCCGTCGGGTGCGGCCCCGCCCCTGGGAAAAGGCAGAGCGAGGCAAGACCAAGGCACGGCATGGAGCTTCCCGCGTAGCTTAAACATTCGTATTTACAATATGCAATATGTTGTAACGTGGTTTCCACGCCTTGTTGCAGGAAAACAAGCAAGCACTCAAACTGGTGGGGTTCCTTCCATCAAAATCATCCAAAACGGGAGGTGTACCCCATTCCACAACATGCTTCTGCACGGCATTGCTGCCTTTGTCCGTCTCACGGCCTCAGCTGCTTCACGCAACTGTCCATCTCCTGCAGCTTCACCTCAAAGCAGCTCTGTTGGTGCTCCAAGACTGCCAGCTTCATGTGCAGCGCCTGCAGGCCCTGCAGTCGCACCGGGCTGGGAGTTGGTGCAAATTGGTGCTCTGGAGAGAGAACTACGGTTGGGGTGCATGGAGCCATAGGAATCAAGACTATGCGAATTAACCAGGAAGTCTTCAAACATCAGCCACAAAAGCATGAAACCAAACCCAAACACGAAAACAATGGACGTCCACAGACGTTCAAGTCCCGCAGGTGCCTCTTCGCTCGGCTCAGAACGGCGCGTGCCAAAAGGGTTGTTACCTTGCAAGCAGCCGGCGCAAGCACCGGATGCAGCCAATCCCTTGTCCCTCTTGCAACTCGGCACCTCTAGTTCCTCTCGCGGTCATGAAAGCTTTACTTGTCGACCAACACGACACGGGGTTGCTCGGCTTTGTATACATTCCATGTGTAAAACGTGAGCGGATTCGCATGTCCTCGCTCAGCCAATTACACGCAACTGCATGTTGGGTAGACGGGGGGAGGTTGCCCGGACCTGCACGTTAATTGAAGGAACTACGAAAGGATGGAGTTGCACTGCAGTGGTTTTTTACAGCACACTCTAGCTAGCTCCCCTGAGTTGACAAGGCTCAAGTCATGCTTCAGTCTCGCATGCCCCGACGTCCTAGTCGGAGTACGCGCGTCTGGCAGGTGGAAGGGATCACGGACTTTCGCATTTCCGGGGAGGTCGCCAATCGACAATCGAGACGTGGCTTTGACTGCGTCTTGGGGATTGATGCCTGAACCAATGGCTGCAGACCTGGCGTCTTCTGGAAAAGCATAGCAGAGCAAGCGCAAATATGTGTGCTTTGTGCACGGGGAGGCTTTGTAGGTAGTGATCAAAAGGCCGAGAACCTGGCGCTACTTTAAAAAACTCAGCGACTCAGGCTAACTTTGAGGCTCACAAAGCACGCATGTCTGTGCTTGCTGCTCTCCCTTTCCATAAGACGCCAGGTCTGAGCCATTGCCTCAGGAATTCAAAGATACATGGACCACATCACTGACCGAAAAAAGGAAGAAAAAAAAACAAAAAACAACTTCCCATGATGTGTCTTGATTGACTTTTCGACCTGCAGGAATGTGAAAATCCGCGATCATTCCCCCACCCACAAATCACGCCAGGCAACTGAATCAGAACAGCGCAACGCGGGCAAACCCCCCAAACTACCCTACGTGTTGGCCAGTTGTGTGTGTGTGTGAATCGTCGTGCAAATTGTGCGCTCTGAGAAAGGAGCAACGCGACGCCAAAAAACGCGGAAATATGTTCTGTTGGCGAACTTGGCTCAGTGGGACGCTAATCTGCAATAGCTATATTTAAATTTGAAATTGAGCCCCCCTCGAGTTGCCCGGCCAATTTCTTAACAAACTTGTCCGATGAAACAAATGGATGCAGCCGCGAGACAAAGCCATAAGGTGCGAGCGAAGAGGCTGCTAAGAAATTGAGACCTGAACTTCCTATCCAAAAGGCCCATCGACCGAACTGTCCGTTAAGAAATTAAGACCTGAATTTTCTTGGCGAAAGTGCTCACCAACCGAGAAGGCTGCCAAGCCATTGAGCCTATGCTCCTTACCTCCCTACCTGCTACCCACGGTTTCAGACTATCGTGGGGGGTGACCACGTGCCACGTGGTGATGTGTCCTCCACAAAAACTTTGGGGTGGTCCGCTTTTGCATCCTTAGCATCTCCTGGGCAACATCGCCAGCATCACCTGCATCATCCGCATCAGCGCCTGCCAAGGATGCGGAAGATGCAAGTGATGCTGGGGATGTTGCCCATGCTGGTGAAGGAAAATCTGGCAATGAAAGGGGAGAAAAATCCTAGGGGGGGGGGTTTGGTGGGAAAAGATCTTAGGGAGGAAAAGGGAGAAGATCTCGGGGGGGGGGGGGGAAGGCCTTAGAGGGGAAAGGGGGGGAAAGGATCTCAACAGAGAAACGGGGAAAAGATCTTAGGGAGGAAAAGGGAGAAGATCTCAGGGGGGAAAAGGCCTTGGGGGGGAAACGGGGGAAGGATCTCAACAGGGAAAGGGTGGAAAATGGTGGAAAAGATCATAGGGAGCACAAGGGAGAAGATCTCAGGGGGGGAAAAGGCATTAGGGGGGAAAGGAGGGAAAGGATCTCTCTCAACAGGGAAAGGCGGAAAAGATCTTCGGGAGGAAAAGGGGGAAAAGATCTCACGGGGGGGACGGGGGGGAAAGATCTTAGAGGGGAAGGGGGGCAAGGGGACAATTTCAAAGGGACGCAAATAATAAAGCAGGCCTGTAATGTCAGCGGCCTCAGCTGGAGGGGTTAAAATTGAACCTGGATTTCTCAGCGAAAGCGCTCCGTGTAGCGGTATCACACTCATTTTGGTCGTGTCTTACAAGACTTTTGTGGGCTCCAACCGATTTCTGCGAAGATTGGGCTGTTCACCCGAGCGCCGTCGGCGCTGCCGAGAGGCGGCTCATTGGGCTGAAGCGCATGGTCTCAGCCCTCGAGGAGGGGCTCAGCCGAGGCGGGTACATGGCGATGGCCATAGACCCGACGGCGGGAAAACGAGCTGTTCTGGTGCAGGTAAGATGCTGGTGCAGCTGTTCTGTGTGATCCGAACACCTCTCTTGTCCAACCGCAGCGTTTAAAGGCAGCTCTCAATTGTGGCTGACGCGGTGCTGCATCCATGAAAACACCGGTTGCTGGGCTGGCTCTAGGGATCAGTGCTATATGTGAGATGTACCATGCGTGGCCACAAAGTGGCCCTTGGTCAGCAGCACATGGTGCTGTGCCTGCAGGGTTTGAGCCAGTGCCGCATGGCGAAGGGGTAGTGGTCACTGCCACGCTAAGCGCATCAGCTACAAACCTGCGCAGGACGCACCAGAACGCAGGTGATGGTCAGAAGCTCCGCCATAGCGAAACCACTTCAGAACCCAAGACAAGGACTCCCCAATTCATGCAGGGATCCGCAGCAATATAAACCTGAGGAAGGCCAAAGGGTTCCTGCATCGATCTCATTCTCCCTGCATCGCTGGAGAATCGGAATACGAGGTCCAGAGTACTCTGAAGACAAAAACATGGCAAATGATCGCACGAGCCAATAGCAATGACAGGCGCTTATCCAGCAGCTTCGCCGACTTCGAACGCCGATGAATCAGCGAGAGCCTACATCCATGAAAGTGTTTTGTCCTGGTTCTTTCAGCTTGGATGCAAGTACGCTGTCCAAGTAGAGATGAAGGGCACACATGAATCAGGGCAGCTCACCACGTCCATGAATATCATGCCTGCAGCAAATGTGCAAGTGTTGGTTTTGGCGCTTCAAACAAAAGCCAGCGGGCCCTGAATCCGTTCCCCTTGCCCAATTGGATCTAGATCTATACGTGGTTTATGTGATCTCATCTCCAACGGACTGGGCCCATGCCAGCCCTCTGAGTCTCTTGGCCGCTCCAGCTGCCCACCGGCGCTTCTGAAGTGCCGGCGGTGCTTCCGAAGGCCCCGCCTTCGGTCGGCGCTCCACCTGAGATCTCAACTGGCTTCAGAGCCCAACCAACCCGTCCGCGAGAAGATGAGAGGAGTTCTGGTCACTCTGAGATAAGCCTGTGCTGAAACCGAAAGAACACACAAGCCACCAAATTGCGGACATACCCAGCTTGTCTTGTGCGATGTTCCAGGGTCCGGATCTTAAATCGACAAAGACCAGAGACGAGCAGGTGCTGCGAGGCAAATCGAGAGTGTTTGTTGAATGCAAAGGTTGTACTTTTCCCTGGCTTTGCAACTGTATCAATACTTAAACAGATTGAGCTGCCATGAGCTCGAGCACACACCTAAACAAATACGTTGCTAGATATTGTTAGCTAGCTCACGTTTGAATCGGGGGCGCAATCCATCAAATAGCATGCAGAGTCCTGTTGAACAGTCTGATTGGGCTGTCACACTATGCCAAACGTATGTACTTGGTTGTACTTTGAGCAGCAATCCTTGGCAACCACAACCGATGTTCACAGCGCAAGTCAACGTTGAACAACGCAGCGGCCAGTACTTGATGTTTTCTTATGGCTGCTCGCCTATTGGCTGCATAGATTCCATTTGACCGCCCTTGTCCAGGCACCAGGGCCAAGCCAGTCACACCCCCCCACCCTGCCCCCGAAGTCTGCCTGCCCAATGCATGGGCGGAGCCCAGTCCAGAGAGGCGGGGCCAAGGACATGGCTAAGGCGGCTAAGTGTGAAAGCAACAGGCACAACTCCTGCGGCCTGTCCAACACGTCTTGTAGCATGCCTCTCTCATACGCAAAGCTGTCAAACCCCGCGGTGGAGTCGCACTGGGTGCCGGCGCATGCTCTTGCAGCGCAAGGTGAAGCAACTCTGCGAGCTTACAAAGCCTGAACTGAAACAGTTCGCCTTCTATGTGTTTGTGCTGATGTGCTTGGTTCCTGCGTTGTACTGGCCAGATAATTACTGGTAACCTGGGTATCATGTTGGATTGCGGCTGTTCAAGGTTGCCTTGGGCCAGAAGGCTCTGGGCATTCCCGAATCGGCCAGTGAGGAAGCAAACGTGTTGCTGGTTGAAACGAAACAACACGACATCATCAAGCGCTCATGAGCGGCAATACCGTGCCCAAGGCTTGCAGATAACTCAATCACAAATCTTCAATGACCTGGAAGCGCATCTGTTCGTAAGTACAACAGAAGCAAGTCGAGTTTCATAAATGAATCTAATGCCTTGCCCTGGGTCCTGTCGTCGTAGGCCTGGGTGATCTCCTGCCCAACTTTCCAGGACATCGCACACACTGAAAGCAGGATGGCACCCCCGATGACACTTACTCCAATGCAGCCTACTTGCCAAGAATGCAAGAAAGTGAGAAGCGAAGCATCTTCGGGAACCCCGACATGAGTCCCCGACATGAGTCGCTATTGTCCATGCCCAAGAGGGATGACAAAATGGGCGTGGAGCCAGGCCACTTCACGTGTCCTCATTCGTGGTGGTGTTGGTGGCAATCAGGTAGCAATGGAAGCACACGAGGTTGCTCAAAGGAAAGAGCACACAGCCTGCGCAGCCCAAAAACGGACATCGTAAGACAGTCAGTCCCAAACTTGAGAGAACTTGCGGTTGCAAGTGCTGGTATGGAATTTATATCTGTGAATTGTGAACCATGCTTGTCTCGTGATAGCCCTGTACATCACCAATCCGGACATGGGAAACTGCAAAGGCATGAAATCAAACAGTTGCTGGCTACCACAGTTCACATCTCATTCATAAACGAGTTGTGCTGTGCGATAAAGGAGGTCCACACTTCCGAGTTTCCTTAGCCTCAAACAGGGCAGCACATGAACCGTGACAAGCCATGTTTGACTTGCTGGATCATACTAGCGGATGATGTCAACTTTCAGAGGCACTTCAGGGAGCATCACTCTCACCTGGTGAGACATCTTGTTGTGTATGTGCGTCTTTGTGAATCAACGTGACTTCTGGAATCTGACCGAAACCTGTCACCAAACCTGCACAACCAAAAAGGCGGCCGAAGAAGAGCACTGGAGCTGCAACTGAACGTTTTGCACCTGCTGGAAGCAGGACATGTGCTTTTTCTTGCTAAAACTTGCGCTATATGAGCTTCTCAGCAAGGTGACTCTGAAACAATGCAATCCGAGACAAGCAGACTTCCCTATAATATAACAGTCGAATGGCCAGCACAATTTAGCAAGCGTCAAGCTCAAGCAAGCTGTCTTGGACAGCTTCGCATGCAATCCTACTACATAGGGTGGCGTGCCAAGTCGTCGGGAGGAAAGAGCTGATCTTCTGTCAAAGACACTTCTCCAAAAAAGCACAGCTAACATATTCTCAAACTCTTCCGCCTCGCTGCAACGGACTTGAACAATGCCATGCGTGGTGACACGAGACTCTCCGGGCATGGGCAAAACCCATCTTGCTCCTGGATTTTGTTCTGCCTTTGCCAGCGCCAGAAGCACCCGCAGTTCGGGTGCTCTCAGGTCTGAAGCCGAGCCTTGGAATGCCAAGGCAAAGTGCACCAGACCCTCTGGAGGGATGCAAATTCCTCATACTCTTGGGATTTGGTGCGTTGCCCTATTGACATCTGACGATGACGGCGACTCTTTCCCACTTCTGCAAGCATTGTCAAGAATATGGTAGAGTTGACCAGTAGGCAGTCCCTTTGAAGGAAGCCGAAACACCGTGCAACTGTTTCTCCAAAGGTTGCGCAAGCATCAAATGTTGCAGCCTCCTGGCAAACCAGAGCTTTCCAAGGCTCCCTGCTACCCTTGCAACGCCTTTTCTTCCACATCCGCGTGGAAATCGTTGAGGAACTTCGTGAGGATCTGCAGCATCGTGTGATTGCCAGTGATTGCATGGTCTGCTACTGTTGCGAGAGTCTCATCAGAATAGTGGTTGTCTGGCACATAACGTGGCCTAATAATGCCTAACATAAACGCACACATTCTGGAGGTCGCGCGAGCCCTGTTGACCAAGACCGCCCTAGCGTGGTCATTCAGCTGCTACGGCAGCAAGCTTCAGCAAGCGCTTGCAGACTGTCGGCCAGCCTCCACCACTGGATCTTGGTGGCCAATACGAGCCTCGTGCTCCTTATCTGCGTCCTGCAAAGGCCGCCGTAAAACGTGAAACATGTTAAGCCAAGCCGGGTTCATCAAAGCTGCGCACTGGAAGCAACTAGCGGAACATCCACAGCCTGCACGGCTCTGGCCCGGCCTCATGCAGGCCTGCCACGCAGTTGTCACAGACCTCTGCCACTGACGTGTGCCTGGCTTCGGTTGGGTCCTCTGAACTGACGTTGTCGTTAGTCAATTCTCAAGGCTCCGCATCTTCCGAACCAAATGATCGTTGCACTGGCTACAAGGCCTTGTGGCTCCTCCTTAGAGCTCAACTCTTCTTGCGTTGCTGTTAGGGCCCGGGACACCAGAACACCAGGCGTGAAAGTCCTAGTTCATTCCCTGCACCAAAATCCCAAGGCTCGTCACCCGGTTCCAGACCCTTGCGCCTCTTCTCCAAGCGGCTCGCCTCTCTCATCCACTCCTAGCGCGCAGTGGAGAGCGTGAAGCCATCAGAAAAAGCCTCCTACACAAATGCAACAATGATCCTAGCAAAAAGCACCACGAGAAAACACCAATCCAATCTTCATCAATGCACATTGGATTTCGTCACCTTTTGCTAGCTTGCAGCAACTCTGCACCATTGTCCAGGGAAAATATGGCACCACATTGCACTGTGCTGAATACAGGAAGCGTTCTCTCAATTCCTTTTCAGGTATTCTAGTATTTATTCTCCAAAGATAATCACGCCAATCCATTATATTATATGATACTAATACGTCTGTATACATTTTACCAGTACTACCCGTAATTGCTAATTACTAATTACAAAGATTGGCAAACACCGATGCTTGAAGGTGCAAAGAAAGCAAGATTGCCCTTTCTCACCTGGATGAGCGCAAAAGCAGCCTTTTCCAGGACTAAGTTAACTAAGTTTGAAGAGAAACAGCTTGCCGAAGGTTCCGCCTTGATTTTGTTGACGGAGACTACCGCACGGCCAACACACGTACCGCACCTCTTCGTTGTGCTCTTGCCGCTGCTCTCGCGCTGCGATCTCCACGTCGAGGGATTTTTCTAAAGCGTCTGCGGCCTGCACTGGAATCTCCCGCGACGGCGGCTGCTGATAGGTTTCTCTTGAGAACCACAAACTTGTGAATAATAAATCGTGTTTTGCCCGCCGGGTCGCCACCAAAGGAGGCTTGGGGTTCAAACCAAATCCAGGCCTGTTCCATGGACAGCTGGATTTCAGCAGCCCGTGCCTGCGTGGGGAGCTCCGTCGAAAGATTAGCATCGCGTTGCATCTATTGCCATTCGCAACCTCTGGTTGAGAAGAGACAACATTAAACTATGGCTGCGCCCTTTAATCCGATGTTGCAGTTTGTGTGTGTGTGCTTATTAAAACACTCTGGCTCTCAACCAAGCTCTGGGCTGCAAGCACAAATAACAAAAGCATAGTAGGCACCATGAGATTCTGGATTGGTAGCAGGTTTCCTCAATAGCTTCGGAGCAAGCTGTTCAGTAAATTACACTTGCTGAGGCATGCTTCAGTAGCCTCTGCGACCGCTACAGGAGGTTGTCTGCAGAAGAAGGTGCTGACGTATGGAGATCAATATTTCATGCTTCTGGCAAGCATTTCATTCATGGATAGAACACATTGCCACTGCAAAAGGTTCGGAAGGTCACAACACATCGTACTTCATCTGCCGCTCCCCACCAACAAGTTCTTACCTGTTCCTAGAAAAGCAACTAAAAATGCAACATATCTGCAGACACTTCACCACTCTGCAACAACTACAGCTGCAAGCTCCGCGCGTTTGCGTTGTCTCTTGCATGCGTTTGAGTCTCCTCTTGCTTGGAGTGTTCCAAATCAAGGTTTGCTGTGACGCCTTACCTCGGTTGCTTTCTGCAACCCTGCTAAAAGCTTAACTTTTAGTGATTTAATGAAAAACCCACTAGTTGGCAAAAAGTTAAAGTCCTAATATCCAAGCAAAATGCACCAAAGTTACGCACAACTCTTGGCAAGAGTGAGATGTGGGCAACTTGTCCCAGCTCATTAACATCAGCGCCTCGTTCATTTGCGAGACAGCTTGAGATTGGTAGCTTCTCAGAAGCAACCAAGGACCTGCACTTGCGGAGACCGTCCTCCGCCTGCTTCTACCCCTGCAGCTCAGACTCTCATCTCTTGCCTGCAGCGGAAGAGCACAAGCTCGAAACCATCCTTCACTGGGACCCTTCAGGGATATGTGAAGTCACGCCACACAAAAATCAGAAAGTCCATTTGACATCTGCCACTCCACGATGTCAAACTCGCGCTGCGCTCCTTTTGTCGCTGTAGATGTGACGCCTCGAACCGAGTGCGAAATCAACGTGTGACACCTCCAGCCAGCGAGTTTACCTTGATATTGTTCAGCACCACGCAGCTCACATGGGCGTGCAACAAGGTGTGGCTCTTGGCAGCGGCTGAGCTTTGGAAGCCACACAAATGCATCAGACCTTTCGGTCAGAGACCGCTCCGGGTTAAAACACGCTTCCGAGCTTGTCCGGAACCCGCAAAACAGTTGCGCGCGCCGGATATTTTCGGCACTCGCGCCAGCCAGTGCGATCAGAAGCAAAACAGTAAACAAGAATTGCCTTGACTTGCAGAATGTAATGCGCAGGCAAGCGCAGTTGGCAGTTGCTTCAAGGAACACCCCACGAAAACATCAAGTACCCTGTTGCACTTGCCAACCTGATCCCACTTGCTGTGGTAGATGTCACTCTGAAACATCACGCTTCCCAAGCCATATCCACCAGCTCTCCGATGGGTCCCGTCAAGCTTTGCTTGAAGGATTCCCCATCTGAGCACCTTCAAAATGCAGGCATACCTCGACAGGCTTTTGCCGTGTCCTGACAATTCAACATGACGCCTGCAGCAGTTTCGCCATTCAATATATGCTTGCACCATTGGAGCATTTGGAACATAGCAGCACCGCCACTTTTCGAAACGGAGGTCTGCTTACCGGGTTAGATATTTTGGTCCCAATCCAAATACAGCATGATTGCGTGCCTTCTGTGCCCTGGACAATGCAAGCAGCTATTCAGATCGGCGATCCAACCCTTGCTTGCTCCGATGTCCACTGTGCCAGTTACCCGTGAAACACGTGCTGTGGGCTCACAAGTCTGCAACATTTTGAACACCCTGCGGCTTGATCATCGGCCTTGGCGCGAGTCTGATATGTCCTTTCGCCGACTTCAGAATTAAGCGACTACGAACAGCTGTTTAGCCTGGCTCGGTGTGAACAGCCCCGCTGATTCGTGGGACCGGGGAGGGGGTGCAGGGTTCGACTTCGACTTGCCAACACCTAGTTTAGCATTGCCAATTCTACTTGCAGTATAGCCAAGACTTACTTTCAGAATCCCAGTACACTGCCAGTTGCAAATCTATTGTTGCCAAGACTTACTCTCAGATTCCCAATACTTGATTTACAATTGCCAAGTCAAAATTTAGTCTTGCCACTTCTAAATCTAGCATTGCCAAGACATACTCCACTTCTAATCTAGTATTGCCAAGACATGATGTCAAATTCCCAGTACTTCAACTAGTATTGCCAATTCTATGTAGTAGCCTTTCTCGGATTCCCACATCTCAAATAAACCGTCAAAGTAATTGCTTAGGCGTTGATCTTGGAACTTTATATCTGCCTCAAAAACAAGCTTGACATTGAAGCGACCCTCGAAACAGTCAGATTAAAGCGGATCAGGGGCTCTTGTGGAGTAACCCTTTCGTTTGACTGTTTGCTTTTGTTTTTTGATAAGCCAAGTGCCAATTATATAAACATTGATGGATTGGGGACCATGTCAAAACAGGAATTTCTAGATCTAAGGCCTTTAGCTGGGAAGGGCTTAGATAAGCTGGCACTTCAAAAGGCTAAGGCTTTGATCTTGTATTGACGTTGTTTTGCCTAGATTTTCTTTCAGGAGCAACAAACCATGGCCTTGCGACCCTCGAAACAGTCAACTGATTCTGAATCAGAAACCGGCACTTTCTACAATAGCGGCCCTAGATCTTAAAGCGGGCCCGACATTAATGCAATGTCTAATTAACTATGAGCTCCTCGTGAAACAACTCCTTGTCAAGCTACCTTCCAGGATATGTGATCGCAAATAAGCATGACTGGGCTCACTTGCCATGTCTCTTCCTTCGACTGCAAAAAGCCGTTGGACTGAACACAAACGCGGCCGATTCCGTACAGTCACTCCTTGCGACGGTGTCAACAGTCAAGGCAGCCAGAATCGGCGGAACCAAAAACACAAACGAATAGCTATCAGCACACGGGACTGTGACGGGTGTCACAATCTAGATTGTACGCTCCACCCTCCAGTTCATCTTCCCACAGGCCAGGCGGCTTCTCCTTTGGCAGCGGGTTCTTCCTGAACGTCCAGCCCATGACCATGCCGTGTGCGCGCAAGCGTGTGCATGCAAGCCTGCGTGTGCCAGCGTGAGCGTGCGTGTGTGAAGCGCACGTGTGTAGGAGTGTGTGTGTGTGTGTGGGAGAGAGAGAGAGAGAGAGAGAGAGACAGTGTGTAAGTCTGAGCGTGTCAGCGTGTGCGTGCAAGCATGCCTTCCATGCAAACATGCGCGTGCGACAGTGTGCGGATAATTAAGCATGTCCTTGCAAGCATGTGCGTGCAAGCATGAGCGTGTGCGTGCGACTGTGCGCGTACAACTGTGTGCGTGCAAGCGCGGGCGGGCAACGTTGCGAAACTGCGCGCTCGGTGCACGTGTGCGCCCGCGCACACACCCCTGCGGGCGGGCGTGCGGGCGTGCGAGCGTGCGTGCCTGAGTGCGGGCGGCCAGGCATGCGTGCGTCTGTGTCTGTGTCTGTTTTCTCTGTGTGTGTGTATGTTTGTGTGTGTGTGTTTTGTGTGCGTGTGTGTTTGTGTGTGTGTGGTGTGTGTGCGTGAGTGTGCTTCTGTGCCTGCGTGTGCGTGTGTCTGCGTGGGTGTGTGGGTGTGCCTGCATGTGCGTGTTTGTGCGTGTCTGTGTCTGCGTGTGCGTGTGTCTGTGTGTGTGTGTGTCTCTGTCTCTGTCTGTGTCTGTGTCTGTGTCTGTGTCTGTGTCTGTGTCTGTGTCTGTGTCTGTGTCTGTGTCTGTCTGTGTGCGTGCGTGCGTGTGTGTGCGTGTGTGGGTGCGTGCGTGCTTGCGTGAGTGGGTGTGTGTGTGTGTGCGCGTGCGCGTGCGCGTGCGAGTGAGTGTGCGTGTGCGTGTGCGTGCGCGCGCGCGCGGCGCGTTTTGCGTGCGCGCGCGCACTTGCGCGTGCGCGTGGGCGTGTGCGTGCGCGTGTGTGCGTGCGTGCTGCGTGCGCGCACGTGCGTGCGTGAATTCGTGGGTGCGTACGTGGGTGCGTGGGTGCGTGGGTGCAGGGGTGCGCGGGTGCGCGGGTGTGCGTGTGCGTGTGTGTGTGTGTGTGCGTGTGTGCGTGTGTCTGTGTGTCTGTGTGTCTGTGTGTCTGTGTGCCTGTGTGCCTGTGTGCCCGTGTGTCTGTGTGTCTGTGTGTCTGCGTGTCTGTCTTTGTGTGTGTTGGTGCGTGCGTGCGTGCGTGCGTGCGCGTGTGCGTGTGCGTGTGTCTGTGTGTGTGTCTGTGTGTCTGTGTGTCTGTCTGTGTCTGTCTGTGTGCGGGCGTGCGTGTGTGTGTGTGTGTGCGCGCACGTGCGCACGTGCGCACGTGCGTGCGTGCGTGCGTGGGTGCGTGCGTGCGTGCGGCGGTTGTGTGTGGGGTGTGTGTGTGTGTTGTGTGTGTGTGTTGCGTGTGTGTTGTTGTGTTGTGTTGTGTTGTGTTGCGTTGTGTTGCGTTGCGCTGCGTTGTGTTGTGTTGTGTTATGTTGTGTGGTGCGGTGTTGTGTTGTGTTGCGTGCGGGTGCGGGTGCGGGCGCGGGCGCGGGCGCGGGCGCGGGCGCGGGCGCGGGTGCGGGTGCGGGCGCGGGTGCGCGCATGCGTGCGTGCGTGCGTGCGTGCGTGCGTGTGTGCGTGTGTGCGTGTGTGCGTGTGTGCGTGTGTGCGTGTGTGCGTGTGTGCGTGCGTGCATGCGTGCGTGCGCGTGTGTGTGCGTGTGTGTGTGGGCGTGTGTGCGCGTGTGTCCGCGCGCGTGCGCGCGTGTGTGCGTGGGTGTGTGTGTGTGTGTGTGCGTGTGTGTGCGCGTGTGTGCGCGTGTGTGCGCATGTGTGTGCGTGCGTGTGCATATGTGTGTGTGTGTGTGCGTGTGTGCGCGTGTGTGTCTGCGTGTGTGTGTGTGTGTGTGTGTGTGTGTGTGTGTGTGTGTGTGTGTGTGTGTGTGTGTGTGTGTGTGTGTGTGTGTGTGTGTGTGCGTGTCTGTGCGTGTGTGCGCGTGTGTGCGCGTGTGCGCGCGCGTGCGCGCGTGTGCGCGCGTGTGTGCGTGTGTGCGTGCGTGCGTGCGCGTGCGGGCGTGCGGGCGTGCGTAAGTGCGTGCGTGTGCGTGCGTGCGTGCGTGTGCGTGCGCGGGCGTGCGTGCGGGCGTGCGTGCGTGCGTGGGGCGTGCGTGCGTGCGTGGGGCGGGTGTGGGTGTGGGCGTACGTGGTCGTGTGTGGGAGGCGGTGTGTTTGTGTGGTTGAGTGTTTGTGCTTGTGCAAATTGCGCTTTTGTGCTTGTATGCGTTTGCGCGCGTGCTTTGTTGTGATTGTATTTGTGTGGTGTTTGCGCGTTTATCGTCCTACTTGTGTTTGTGGCATTTCGTGCGTTTGTGTTTGCGCGCGCGTCGAAAGGGGAAGACAGTTCAACCCATGGCCACAATCTATGGCTTCTGGCCAGGGTTCTTCCCGCTTCCTCTGGGGGTCTTGCTCGTTTTGAGCCACGCCACGTGTCTCCCCCTGAGCCCGCCTCAGCTCGATTTCCTCGGCCGTGGGTACAAACGGCTTGTGGCACAGGGCCGCCATGCCGCCACCGAGGCACGGCCCCAGAAACCTGGGCAGAGGGTCAGACTCCAAAGAGCCCAATCGAAAGGTCCAAATTTGGTCTGAGGTTCTCTGAGGTTTCTGTGGGGTTGGACAAGAGTGCCACGGGAAGGAAGAAATCTTTGTGCACCGCCTTAGGGTGTGAACCACGCAAAGGTCATAGGGCGCAAATCCCTTGAACCCCTTGCCCCTAGTTGAACAGTGACGCATGAGGGTGGCGCAGGAGTTCTTGTTAATTGCACGATTGACGAGATTGCCCTCATTTCCGTGGCGGATTTCTTCCATCACAGTAGTGTATACATGGAGATCTTGTTTGTTGTCGGGCGGCCAAAACCTCGTTCACAATGGAATCCAGCAAGCTCATTGTAGTGTTCCCTTTGCTGTAGTTTTGCTGCATGAGTACAATCAAACTCCATAGCCAAGACTATCTGGTTAAGGATTTGTTCTTTGTATCCTTCAAGGAGTGTCTTGCATCGGCTGAACGTGATCTCCAGTTTCCGCTCCCTGGCCATGCGCCATAGGCAATGCTCGTGCTATGGCTTTGCAAGGCCGCATGCAAGGACAACTAGAACGCCCGTCCATGCTGGAGCAATCTCTATGCCGTTTGCAGCATGCGCTGCACCCGTCCGAAGGATGCCTTACTTTCAAGGCTCAAACAGTGCCGAAATCTTCCGCACATGGCTCCAGGATGTGTTGCTCTAGCGCCAACGCAGCAATGTTCCAGCGGCCTCCTTTGACCAAATTGCATGCAAGTAGCATGATCCAAAGTGCATCGACGCCTCCATCCGTGTAGTTGTCGCAGCCTAGTTGTCACGCTGAGCGATCCCAAACGAGCTGACACAGCACCGTATCTTTCAAACACTCGATGATCTCAACATGTTCAAATAACTCTATAGAAGCAACCCCATTTGTCGTTTCAGGTTTTTTCTGACTCTCGCTGGTCACACCTCTCAATCTGTTGGAACGCTTGCAGATCGCAAAATCATGTCAAATCAGATCCCTACGAGGCTCTTGAAGACCTTGCGAGGCTTTTGAAAACGCTTCCAGACCACGCGGAACTGCCACATGGTGCGAAGATCTTGCAAAGCTGTTTGGGGCCTGCATAGACTTCAAACCCATCTTGGTGAGTCAAACATGCCCAGCCTCGCATGGCAGCAACCACGGCAGGGCCAAAGGAGCGCGCAGGGTTGATGGAGCAGCCCGTCACCTTGGTTAGAGCATTCCACCAAACAGCGCAAGCGTCCGAGTCAAATGGCAAGGCGTTGCAGCTGAAGGCTGCAAGTTTCATGTGCATTTGGGACAAGTTGGGACAAGTTGGGCCCTTGAACAGTGGCAAACGCAGCCAAACTGCAGACACAACTGGTGGCCTCAGAGTCGTCAAGAGGATGTAACGAATTGTTGTCTGTGGGGAAGTCGTCTTGCGGATGTCAGGTGCCAAGTTCTTCCAAGCAATGCTGAATAATTGTCTAGAAACTGGTAGCTTGACCAACCAAGATGCTAATTACTGCCAGTGGTTTTCGCCTGAGCCTCGTGGCTCTAAGTAGGGATGCTGAATTTCTCTTCATTCCAGGGCCTCAAAGCAGTGTTCAAGCCACACTGAAAAAAGAACAGCAGGTTTGCGACAACGCTTGGTCCCTCCGAAGCAGCAGAGGAAAGCCCTTGAATTCATGTTACTACACATTTGCCGAACTTCTGCCACAGGACGTTTTGAACTTGACAAACGACATCCTGGCCTTGCAGGGTCGATCGAGAAGGCACAAAGAGCCCATCAAAATATGTCCTCAACATGCAGGCGGCCATTGGGTTTCTGATTGCTCCGCGCTGGCATGGCCAAACCAAAGCTTCAGGTCAGGCGCGGGCAGCAAGGTGAGAACGGACACGAAAACCGCGCCCGCAATCCTTGGATCTTACGCGACAAAGTCGCACTGCCATAGAGAGAGAGAGAGAAACAAAAAAAACAAGACTGAACTACACAAATCTAAGTCCACCATTGTCACGCAATGCAATCTGAATCCAAACTGACACGCGGAAGTGGCTGAGCGCCACCCCAGCATGCTTCTTCATCAAAGGACAGCTGCGGTCATGGGATGTGCCGCCCTTCCATGCAATGGATCTGAATTTGGCCAAGCGGCGCAATGCAGGCATTCTTACCACAGCTGCTGATGGGCGTAACTGCGTTCTCCCACACTGTAAAGCACAGCATGAAGGTGCCCATCGCTTCCTCAGCATCTCGGATGCAGAACAATGCTACGTTCACGTGGAGTCGGGCGGAAAAGCCCTGGACTGATGTATGCAGTGTGGTGTGCAGGCAAATATTTCTGCAATGCCATTGGCTTGCCACAACGGTTCAGCATGCAACCCATGTCAAACGGAAACACCGTAGCAATTTTATGCTGGGTGGGATGCACAGGTCAGGTAGGCTGCGCACAATAGGACTCACACAAAATACGGCAGCGCGTTTGACTGGCTAACGCACGTACACACAGAATACTATATATAATATGTATTATTATTATCATATAATTTACATCTCTGTTGGAACAAACACCTGTGTTTGCCAAGAGGCTGCAATGAGAGCCTGGCTGTTGCTGTAGCCTGTCAAGCAACCCAAGCGAGCTCAATGAATCAGGACTCTCTGATAGTCTCTGCAGCTCGCTTTTGTCTGGTGACTGGTAGACTTCCATTCCATGATGCCACATGTTCAAACACCCGAAAGGATAACTGATCAAACAACCACAGCGTACAAATACACACAAAGAAAAGGCAAGGCATCCGTGGCTTCCCAAATGTCTGGCCCCCATCCCTGGCCGCGGCCTGGTGCGGGCATGTTGGAGGCCAGGTTGGTGGTAAGGTCCATTTCGCAGGGGTAGATGGCCTGGGTGATCATGCCCAGATCGCATCAGGGAGGTGGGATTTGTTTGAGCAGACTGGTCCGGCCTGTGGATGCCTGTTGCACTTCCCCCCACCCTTGCTGAATTCGTATGCTGGAGGGATCCAACTCCGCCAAGGCACGCAAAGCAGGCCAGCGGCCAACAAACTGCCAACGATCTGCGCCACAAAATTCACCACGCCCTGGTACCACGGTACAGCCCCGCCAATGGCCAGCCTCGGGCAGCTCCGGACATGAAATTGCAGTCTTTTGCGTGGCTGAACGCCACCCAGCCGCCAACTGAAGCAGGCAATGGCTAGAGAGATTCCGCAGGCTTCTTCTTCATAGCTGGCAGATTCCAATCTAGCCAAAGGTGGATTGCTACATCCTAATCACGTCATGTTGGCACAGAACAACCCCTGTGGCTTGCGCTGATTGCCGATCCCAGTCACGACAGCGTCACTGCAGGGTTCAGCTGACCCCCAGAATGATGGCCAACAGAATAGGCAATGGCCTGGCAGAATTGCTAAAAGGCACAACCTGGAATCTCTCAACTTTTTGAACTTTGTCAGGGATCCCGTATGCAAGTATTCGTTTTTTATTTGCTTCACTCAAGCATGAATTGTGGAAACCCGAGGGCAGGCCATCATGTGTGCTGTGTGCTGTGTGCCACTGTCAAAGATGTCTGCGTGGGACACGCTCGTGGCTCGAAGTGTTCGCACTGGTCTGATGGCCATCCCCACTTGACCCGAGCAATCGGGCGTTTTGATCATGACACTTGTATTCAACTGGCTGCTGTGACAGGGGAGATGCTGTGACACCTGGGGAGATTAGGCACTGACAGTTGCCCGCTTGAGCCTTCACTGACCCAAAAGTGTTGGGAATCCAAAAGGAGCAAACCATCATTTCTGAAGGGTTGTCACACGCAGGCCCAAGCACAACGTGTTGTGCAATCTGCCATCCATGAGCCGTGAGCGCAACATGTAGCAACCATGCGGACGTGCGAAATGTGGTCCTGCAGTAGCTAATTGCTGTCTGTATGGCAGCAACTTTGACATTCTTTCAGCAGACATCTCAAGAGCCGAAGCCATTAATCGGCTTCCCAAAACATCACTGACACATACTACTTGCATTGTCCACACGCTCGCGAACGCGTCCGAAGCTGACGGCCGCCCAGGACCCTTCCCCCCCCAGCGGCCATCACGGAGAGACCAAAGGCGAAGGCCACTACGAGACGCGTCGGGCCATCTGAGGGGCCATACATCATGGCAGCGCCTCAAATCGCGCCGCGTGAGCGAAGGTCGGGGGATCAACAGAAAAACTACTAGTGCTTATAAACTGCGAAGTTATTAGCAAATTACATAGTTGAATGGTTGGGTGTCCCACCTCATTCTCCAACCCTGCACCCCGTTGGACTCATTGACCTCGCTTTCCAACATGGCATGTGTTGTCGATCTGTCATGGCCCTGCCTCGTTTAACACCTTTTCTACCTCGTTCAGCCTGAATTCAGTACGTTACCTTTTTTGTTTTGTAGTAGTCTTCTTGTCAAAGGGCATCCTTCACTGGGGGAAGTCGTCTGTTTGTAAGCGGAAACAGGGACACTAGCACTATCAGTTCACGGTCCGGGGTCCTGCTCTACAGCCTGAGAAGGTCAACAATGAAATTATGACCCTTGACCATTGGCAATGCAGCTCACCGTGCTTCTCCCTCCATGTTAGCTTCAGGTTCAATGGAGTGAGATGATAATGCTGCAAGTTACACAAACAATAAGTTGCTTCAGCTTGAGGTTCATGCGGTACAATGCGCTCCTCCGATCGGCACCCAGTGACATGCCAACGCGTTGTGAATCTCCAAAATGCATAGTCTTCAAACCAGATTCAGAAGTGTTGTTTTGCAATGCAAGGACTGCTCCCTTTGCTATCCTCCTGACTATCTGACGAGCGGATCATTAACTTAGATTGCGCCCCACTAGGCGTGCTGCTACTGCTGCTGCAGCAGACAGTTGCTTGTTTCCATGTCACTGGCAAGACTTGCTGCAATAAAGAAACCGCCTACCGACTGCAACAAAAGACCTTCCGAAACAACCATTGAAAGCCTCGCCAGCAGTTGGGCCAATGTAACTCTGTTTCAAGGAAACTTTCTGCTGAAGGCTCCGCAGCCGACCACGCAGAGCAACATGGTACCCAGGAGCTCCGCCACAAAGGCCTGACTGCCCGCCCAACGGCTGGGCTCGACGTTTAGGAAAGGGCTGTGGGCCGGTCCACCGGAGGCTTGGTTGATCAGGTCAATCATGGTGAATCAAAAAGCTTGTCCATGATCATAGCCTACCTGTTGTTGATGCGTTCCCCTTTTCGCTTCACAGTGATGTTCAACAGTTCTAGGGATGGAATGTGCCTTTGCACAACAGAGAGGCATGTTGTCCAACCAGGTTGAGAAGTGGCCTTTGCTAATCGTTGCCTAGTGACGCTTCTGTCTTGCTGTGCACTAATGTCACCGAGTGATTAGTACCCCCCCCCGTTTAAAGGTTTCCCAATTTACCTCCGAGATTCCCACCAATACTAAATTAAAGGGCCAACAAGGTTTGCCGAAAAAACCCTGCCCCATATTTGTTCGGGAACCCCTCTAATGAAAGGTATCCCCCTACAGCCCACAAGCCCAAAAAAAACTGCCAGGAAAGGAGCTTTCCTCTTCGCCTAGTATTTGCTTGGTCTGTGCTTAAACCCACCAATACTAAGTCACTATTGAAACCCTCACGTTTTCCACAAAAATGTGCTTCTCCCAAAATGCATTGTTCTTTATTAACTTTGTTTAAAATGACAAGGGTTTCAAGCTCACCAAGGGGACCCCTCTCAGAGGCAAGCCAGCCCCCCCCCCCCCTCATCAACAGAAAACCCCCTGCGATTAATCAGGGCCCTTTTGGGTTCAAAACCAAAAATACTGATGTTGCCTTTTAAATTCCTACTGCCCAGAAGGGGCCAGAAGAGGACAAGGACCGAAGGGACTCCAGATCAATCAGGGGGTCCTCCAAAATGTTTCAGTTTTCGGGACTTGTCCAAGCCTTGTCGACCTTGAAGGGGGGAGGGGGGGTTGCTAATCAGGCAACCAACAGCTATAGCCTATGTCTATGCTATTCCCGCGGTGCGATTCGCTTGCAGCAAAAAAGTATCTGTACCATCCAAATCAATACACATGCGCAACAGTTCAAGCATGTTCAAACCCTAAGTGGGGTGAATCACAAGTGTCATGAAAATACCAACAGCGTGCTGGATTGTTGCTACCTGCCTTCATGTCCACGATATGAAGCTTGGCTTCGTCCTTATCGAAGCCAGTGATGCTGCGCTTGATGCCCCATCGAAACTGCAGGCGTGGCCTGCGCGGCTCTGCATTGGCGATTCAAGCGACCAAATGTCGGCCCTACGACAGAACGCATACCTCCCCCCATGTTCAAACATCAGCACAATGAACTAAGCAGCAGCAAACTCAGGTTGACAACTGCTGCCAAGACTCATCTGCATCGTGGCGAAGCAAATAAATGCAGCTGGCCTGATCAGTCGAAACACTGCAAAGAATCATCCGAAAGAAAACCACAAGATTGACAAGCAATCCTGTGGCAAAAACTGAGATATGTCTGCAGATTCTGCAGGACAATGACATGCTCTCCAGGTTTTTAATAACTATTGGCAAGCCAAAGCAAACGCACCAAGTCCAGTACAATGCTGATGACCCGAAAAACATGGACAGACCTCAGCCATCCAGCAAACGTTTTGCAATGACAACCGTAATGACTGCCCAATGCGGCAGGCCTTTACGCTGAGGCTACACCTCTTCGAGGTCTTGCTTGGGCCAGGCTGCTCCGGAAAAAGAATGCCTTACTTGCAAAGCTCTTGATGATGACGATGATGATGATTATTATTATTATTATTATTATTATTAATGATGATTGTTAATGATGATGATTAATGATGATGATTAATGATTTCAAGTGCAGGAAAAGACGGAGGAGAAGGATGGGAGAAGGAGGATGCGAGGAAGAACTCCCATCGTCATTCGCGATGACAAGCGACTGCATGTTGCGCACATGCGCTTCAGCGTTCGCTGCAAATGTTTTTGGTCTGTGTTGACTATCATGCGTGTGTGGGCGGGTGTGGGCGTGGGTATATCACGCACACATGCATGAAGTATAAAGCTTCTGCGAGCTCCTCAAGCTGGATTCAGCGACAAACAGAAGATACAGAATGCAGAAAGGTGAATCCAGTGTGGGTCAACTTGCCTTGTTGTCTTCAATAACAGCAAGTTGGAAGCAGCCAGCGTGCATGCCAGCCAGCCAGCAAGCAAGCAAAAACATCACGCCACACACATGAAGCATCATGAAGCCCTTTTGACGCGAATCATGCGTGACGTTGGAAGTTATTCCAGTCAGCACGAGCAGGGGCACAATGAGGCGCAAAAAGCATTGCGATACACCGATCTCTGAATATGCTGTTAGCATCAACTGCCTCCGTCTGGTGCGTCCTGGGTCCATGCCTTTGACACGGGCGCAGCTGAATGAGACGGAAAGACGCCTTCGGCATTGCGGAGAGCATCCGGAACTAGCTCGGCCTGGAAATGGGCAGGGCTGGTGGAAGCAACTTGTGTTGGTGAACACTGCCACTGACAGTGGCGCGACTCCTCAAAAAGCGCCTCTGAAATAGAGTAAATGCCCGATGGCCCTTACACAGTTGTCAAGGCACATCTAACTGGCCCCAGAATGTTGTCATTATCGAAGTCACCCCCTAAGTGGTAGGTGAACGGGAAACAACCCCAGTTTCTGATTTTGATGCCCCCTAGAAACAGTCAATATAATGAGCCCAGTCTAGAGGCACCATGTTTATCGTCATTCAGCCATACTACCGCAGTAAGCACAGGAACGCCTCCTTTCCTGCCTTCTGCCCGCAGGACGGATAGCTCGGAGCGGGCCCGCATAACATGCGAGGCCAGGAAAGCTCTCCTTTGGGAACCGCGCAGCGTATTGCTTCCACGCGGCCTTTCCTGTGCGTGGGTCGGTTCCCACAACAGGCTCATGTTGAACACTTTGGCTCCTGGTGGCCCTGCTACACCCAAAACGTGGAACATAGAACCGATCTTGGGGGTTGGACAGGTTTAGTAGCAGGTGGATCTCCATTCAATTATAAAATTGAGTCCGCCAAACTGGGCCGTGCGGCAACTCATTGGACTAAACCAATATAGTTGACTCGGTCATTGCCCAACGGCCCAAGGTCAGGTGAAGTTAAACAACCAAAAAAGCTGCGGTGCAGGGGATGCCACTTGCAGTTGCCAGTCTCTTGCTTTGCTGTGGCAAAGTTCATCACCCAACACTGGAATCACAATTTCAGTCTGGTTTGTCATTGCGAGCTCGCCAAGACAGTCTTGCTTCAAACTCCTATGCACCCCTGCATCCTACCCCAGCATGCCTGATTTGGCTGCGTTCCTAAGAAGGGCTCCTTTGGAGTCCCTGCCGAACAGCCGACGGGCTTGTTGGCCATGGCTTTCCATGTGAGTAACCGACAAAATATGTTGTCTTCGAGCAGGGCTAAGGTAATTTGGGGCAAACCTCATATATCCGTTTTCAGGATGTTGCAGAACGCAGCACCAGCTTCAGGATGCGTATATCAAGAGATAGTTGCTGCACTGGAAGCAGTGTGGTGTGTAAAGTACACTTGGCATGTCCTGCTCGAAACTCGCAACTGTCCCGTTCGAGCGCAGTAGTAATACGCGAAGCACGCTTGCTTGAAAGCCGCAATCCTTCAGTGCAAGTTTTTACACGGAGTATATGTTCGGAGCTTTAGCTTGAATATCGCAACTGTTCCGTGAGTGTATAGTAGACCATGTAGACTTTGGTAGCGCAAAAGTGGTTACCAAGTGCACTTTCGCGAAAACGCCAGTCGAAGAACAGTGAATTTATTTTCCCGTTCAACGCAAACCAATTAGCGGTCCGCTTTCCTTGGTAATCAACAACACGTACATTTCAACCAATGGGCAAATGAAGTTGCAAGCAAATACCAAGCCAGTAACCAAACGCCTTCCAAATGACAAATGGGCTCCTGACAATGTGGGGCTACTGAGGGTATCTGTCGCAGTCTATTCATGGATAGCTTTGTATGCTGTGTCGGGTACTCATCGGGCCGCGGATTTGCAGGCCATCTTAGCCTTGGACTTTGAAAACTCTCCAGGCCATGGACATCTCAGGGAATTGCTCATAGCTCTTTCAGAGAGCCCAGTCACTGCAACTGCACTTCACGAGGCCGCAGGCCTGGCACACAGCTTCAGCAAACAAGCCTGCTGCAAGTGACCCTGTGTCGAGATGTTAAAGAACATGTCCAAGTCCAGTGTTCTCTATCAATGTGCCTCTGTTTGTGGTCCACAGTGCGGCAAATGAGACGGTATCGGTCAAAGTCTCATTCGAGCGATCTGCGACATTCAGCACTGGGTAAATACATGATTGAGTCACTCCGCAACAAAGAAACGCCGCATCCTCAATCTTGGCACAGCAGCATGTCAAACAGAGGCTACCAATGAAACATCGAAGTGAGAATCTGGGCCGGTTGACCAAATACCAACAAGGGTGGATGCGTTTCCGTCCCTGTCCAAACAGGATGTGTGCTGAGTGGATTGATACCCCTTACCAACCAAGCCCTTGCCCTTTGTTGATTGTGTGATGGAAGGGCCTGCGCTACTCAAGAACAGCCCCCACAAATTCACGGAACGCAAGTTGCAGCCAGGATGCTCTTCCTGTCCTTCTTTCCTGCAAGGCAAGTGGGAAACCAAACAACCACTGATTGCAAACGGAACTGCCAATTGTCTCAATGTCGGCGTGCTATAATTATCTCATTAGATGGAGGACAGTGTCAGCGCAAATAGCGCGCATTGCATCTGTTCAGCAGTTCTGTTCTGAGCCGTTTTGCCTTTCATTCTGATTCGAAATCCCAACTTGCATGGACCAACGGGGTTCGCAGGATACGAGTGACCACCAGACAATACCCTGCTTCCAAAGAAACATCTGTGCAACCGCTATAATTTTCCGTACTGTTCACGAACCCTTTGCGGCTCCATCTCTGTGCACTTTTGTTTACAGCAAACAAGTCTCGAAATGGTTGCGGCTCTTGACTTTGTGCTTTCCAGCGGACCCAATGAGCACTGCAGGATGTTGCCGTTTCTCGGAATTCCTCCTGCCCGGCCTCTTGCAGAGCGCGTCCGTGAGAGGATAGCGCACCGCGGCAGCTGCTACGCCGCCAAGGCAGGGTCCAACCCACCTGCGACTGATTGGTGGATCAATGAGATTTGAGGGGGATGGGAGTGGCAAGGGTGCAGGAGAGAACCCTTGGGGCTCAATCTAAATGTTGTTCTCCCAAATTGTGCATGGTTCATCGAAAGCCGTCCGCTGACTTGCGCCGAGTGGGGCAAGGAGGGTCTACTGAATGGGCGCAGCTCCATTTCAAATTAGCCAACACCTGCGGCCAAGCTGCATCATCCACATGTCCTGCAGAGCGCCCGAGGTGTAGTTCTCGCAGCCTCAGCACACATGCACACGCCGAGATAGCGAGAGTGAGGGAGAGTTCGCGATAACAAACGTTTCGGGCTACCAATGGCATGAGCTCTTGATCCTCAGCTTCCATGATTCAGATGTAGAGTTTTCCCAATTCGTGCGCATGATTGCACCCGGCCCAGCGCTCACACATTCTTTAATTGCCTAGGGACCACGGAAGGAAGCCACAATTGCCGGTCCCAACGAGCGCGCAGGATTCAGGGAGCATCCATCCACCTTAGATCGGCCAGAAGCAAGCCCCATCGTGGCAACTGCGCTGGAAAAAGTGAAGATGTGGACAAAAAGGCTCGTCCCTGCACGCTCTGCAAGCATGTCAAGCACATTGGACTGCGGCAACCGGTAGCACGCTCCAGCAAACATTCCGACATTCCAGGTAACACGCGCGTTCAAAGCCTAGGCTCTGAGATCAGCATGCAGACTGAAATCATCACAGCGCCGCCGATCCTCGGATATTGTGCTGGAGTTTGTTGTCTGCATCATGACTCAAGATTCTGCCCAACAGACTGTCAAACCAGCATCAATATTATTTGTTGCACATTTAAACTCATGCGCTGGAGATCTTGACTGTCCGGCTTTTTTCAGCAAACTTTGTGAGTTCCTGGGTCTACCTCCTGCTGGGTACTTGCAGCTCAAGCTTCGCCAAGCAAGCATTCTTTCCACAGTCCGACAAGGGATTCACCGCGGTTTCCCAGACTGTGAAGCACAGGAGGAAGGTGCCAACAGCTTCCTGAGCAGAAAAGCTCTTGTGCATCATGAACTACAGGACTGCGTGAGAGAAAAGCACTCCATGCCTACGTTTGCCGAGGAGCTCCAAAAATCACCTGAGCCTCCGTGTATCCTGCACGGCCGGCAATCTTGCAAGCACCGGATTTTGTGCGTAAACCACAAGCATATTGGATTTGTTCTTTAGGAAACGCCAAAAGGTCCCTTTTGAAACACCGTCAGAAGGGTAGCATCAAAAAGACACACCTATTTCCAGCTGCGTAGTGGAAGGCCGCCCCAAAAATGGGTGACCGACGGCATGACAACTGTTCCAAGCTTGATGGCCGCTTCTCCTGCCTGGTGCTCTCATGTTTGACGCAATGTTGGTAGTCAGGTCCTGGCAAGCCGAAGTCAGCGCAAGACGCGAAACAGGCTATGCAATCCCTGCACTCCCTGACGGCCGTCCAAAATTGCTACCTGGGGAACCGCACCTTGCATTTGCAAAGCACACCCCCTCCCCGGAAAAATGCTGCTGACCCCAATGTGTCTCAGCCGCTAACTTGCATTTCTTGACGCCCCCCATCCCATGTTTGGCAATTCAGAAGGAAACGCCAGGGGGGGTGAAGCTCTGAAATGAACAATCTTCACATAGTTGCCCGAACCAATCAATTCTGCATCCGCCTTCAACTGCCTACTGGCATAAAAACTATCTGTCGAGCAAACTTACCCAATGATCTGCACTCCGCAAGCAACCAAGCAACCGTTTGCAAAACAAAATGCAAAGAACCGTGAGCTTTCAAAGAACTCCAGATCCCATGTGCCCGAGCCCGCGAGAACCTTGCCATGTCCGGAGTGTTGGTTTTGCTTTTGGAAAACTCGAGGTTTGAAGTAGCCTGTAGGAGTGCGACTTCCTCGGGTTTGCTGCCATCCTTGCGTAGACGGGTGACCTTTGCCGGATGAGAGTTGATTTAGGCTTCTCTTATCTTGTTTTGCGCACTGCATATGCAACATAGCATAACGGCATAATATATCCTAAAAAGAACACACTCAGCTAGTTCCAGTACTACCGAAGTTCTTGCTAAATGTTCTTTGATTATGTTCTCAAAAACTAGATGTTGCATAAAGAAAGTATCACTATATAAGCGATGAACTACTTGGTGACACCTGTCTGACATACGCTCCGCTGTGTTGGCATCCCTTGGTTTAAGCACTGTGTAGACTGTGCGAGCCTTTCGAACATCATCCGGTCCTATCACAACGAAACAAGTGACGTTGCAACGCTCTCCTTGTCACAGGGCACGATACCCGCTAGGAGAGCTGCACCAATCACCTCAGGTAGTTTCAGGCATGCGGGCAATCCCTGGAACGCGAAACATCACAAAAGAAGCGCCATGGGACGCGAGGTGAATGCTCGACACACTTCAACATACGTAGCGCACATTGGGGACTTCACAGCGAGTGCGACAAATCAGAAATGGTATATTATTTTACACGGCGCTACTCGCTTGAACACCGTTTAAGTTCTTACTCATGCGTGTTCCTGCCGATGAACTATATTCATAATGGCGCTACCAAACATGATCTCCCATCCAAGCGCATTCCTCAGAAATGCGTCCATGCCTGAATGCTAACATTTTTAGCAACATACTACAATCCTGTCTACGTGACTTCCTCAAGACCGCATCTCTAGACAAAATAGTTCGCTCCCATTCCACTGCAATCCTAGGACTGCATGGATGGGCAAAACGAGTAATTATAATCTTGCTCACAGTGCACGCTGCAGTCAGCTTATTGCGGGCATTGCTGAGCCAGCGGGATTTGAACTGAAGGGACGACGCCATGCGCTGCAACAGCGAAGCCCAAGTTGTGCATGTGGGCTGCAGGATAAATCACCCAACATGCATTCAGAGAAGGGACCTCCCCAAATCCCCAAGTATATCTTTTGCCTGACCTCCTTCCTGGCCGGCCAAGCAAACTGGTTCCAGGTTGAAATTCTAGCGCGGGACATGGTAAGGATAATGTGGAGCCACCTTGCAACCCACAATCAAAAGTCCGACATTGACGCAAGAGTGCCCCAAGCACTGTGGAAGCGCCCGCGGTGATGCAATTTGCACATAGACCGTAGAAGCATGGACTACAGGCGTGATCCCTTCTCTTGATTGGCACACTCGCAGCCCTCCAGCAGACTCACAGGGTTCCTACCAGCTTGTCGTGCATTCAACTTCTTGTCCATTGCCTTGTCGAATGTGTCACCCCTTTCCCGAAATCTCTGATGTGCCTGAGGGAAACACTGATATGGGTTCTGGGGCAAACGTCGTCAACTCGCATCCCCTTTGTTCAAGGCAAGGTACTGACGGTAGATCCCCCTCCCTGACACAGAATTCAATCAAGAACAAACTTCCTTTTAGGGCCGATGTCAAACGCAGAAGACAGAAACATCAAGTATATTTGACAACTAGACACAGCACTTCGGGCATTCTGACAGGGCACGCTGCCCACTGATTGCGCTACCAAATTGACCACGCCCTGTCGCACAGGGACGGCTTGGCCGCAGACCAGCCTATGCAAGCAAACGAGGCTCTCCAAGCAAACTGGCAATCACTGGCATGCGGCATTCGAGTAACGAGCTACGCTACGTGACAATCGAGAAGCAAGACCATCTTGAATAGAAGCACCAACTTGGCTAATGTTGCTGCCATAGGGACGACAAGGTCACGGCAGGGTTCAGTTGGCCACCAGAATGATGGGCTGTAGAATAAGCATTCACCTGGGTCTGCTGCATCTGCTTCTTGACTCAGGTGATTAATCAATTGGGAATATATCATATTGAGATGGAGCTCCAAGCAAATGGACAAAAAAAACAACCATAACCTGCCTCGAGCCTCCCTCAACAAAAGTCAAAATACTGAAGCAGCAATTGAGCTTGCCTAAACCCATCAAATCAGTACGTCTGCCGCCTTCTACCTTCGCGAAGCCTGTCGTGTGACTTAGCCCTTTGTTTGCCTGCAACACGCCACGCCTTGTTTCGCAGCCACTTCAACGTGTGGCGCGAAGTTCTCTTTGGCAGCTCCAGCTTGCAAATCCCAACTTGTCTTGCAAGTGCAAAATGAAAGCAAGTGAGCAAGCATGAGTGATGGAATGTCCCAGCCGGCTCAAGATTTTGCATGGCTTCCAGTAAATGCTTCAGCGGATTTCCTTCACTGTGTTGTGAAAAACAGTGTGTTGGCATGTTGGCAACCAAGCACGTAAACATGGGCGGCACTGCGGTGCAGGCGTTGGGCTTCAAATGGACTCACAGATTCAAACGAAAAGTAAACGTGTACGATCTTCATCGCTTTACAGTGTTTTATGTGGCCGCAAGCTCTCAAAGCCCCAGCTTTTCGGCATACGCCAAGTAGGCAAAGTACACTTTGGCAGCTCCAGCTCGGAAACCACAGCTTTTCAGTATGAGTGTACGCAAAGAACGCTTTGGAAGCTCCAGCAGCTCGCAGCATCTCATCGCAACTGTTCGCAGTGCGCCAAGCACACGTTGGCAGATCCAGCTTGCAACTTGTCACTCTTGGACCACTTGTAGAATGCAAGGTACACTTTGGCAGCGCAGCTTTAAAAAACCTGCTGCTTAGAAACCGGTTCAAGGTTTGCCAACAAGTCATATCGCTGCTCACCAGCAAGACACAGTGCTTCTGCCTGCCAACAAGCTTTGGTCAACAAGGCTGCCGGCCGGCCAACGCCTGTACGGAAACCGGGTCTTGTTGAGCAAATAATTACCGACATCATGACGCGTTATGAGAGCAGCATCTCTTCCAAACATGGGTATTGCAAAAACAATCAAGGCCTCCAACGTGGTGATTGGTTCGCCGCTTCAAGGTGCTATAAGATTGAACCCACCAGCACGATAACTCACACAACTTGTTCGGGCCCGCTGTCTGCAGCTCATGATAGATTGCCAGGCGGCCATGACGCCCAAACCGAAACACATAGCGATGACAATCTTCTTGTCTGGTGTGTCGGCACCATTCAGCATTGCAGCGCCTAGCACGCCCATCCCACAACTCAGAAGCCAAGGAGCAACAATTCAAAGGAGAACTGCAGGCTCCTCTAACCTTCCTTTGGAAACAGCCGAAGCCATCTGCGCATCTGAGCAGAGGGCCACAGCCGACAAAGCACAACAAGGCGGTGCCGACCACCTCCGCCGCTGCTGCCTCTCGACACCCAAACTGTAGGTTTGCGGCTTGGCTAGTGAAAGGCTCTGAAAGCAAAAACCTGGAAGTCGGGAGTAAAGCTGTGCAACATGCAACTCCAGCTCGGGGTAGCAATAGACTTTTGCAAAGGCAACTTGCTGCAGTAACCCTCACATCTTCACACATGTCCGCTTAGAGCATCTTCCACTGGGCATGAAAATATTTGGGATGGCACTGCCCAGTGCCTTCAGGTCCACCGTCTTGCTCAGGCTCTCCTCGCCAAAGCCAGTGTCGCTTCGCTGCAAGCCCCAGTTCACCTTCACCCTAGGCGCATGAGGCGGTGAGGATTCATGAGGTCTGCCCAAACATGGAAGCGCCGCTGAAAATCTGCTTTCAAAGTTACCGTTTACCCATGTCCAGCAAGTATCTGGGCGAGTGATAATGTGATTTTATCAGTGTTCTGCCCTGCTTTGACTGGGCGCATGTAAATGAAACGTGGCCAGCCAACTGGCCCCAAGGCCGCAAGGTCTTGACTCTGCCCTCTGAGAAAGTGCAGCCAAGAGGCTTGCTGGGAATCGATTGTGCCTGTCCGGGCAGGTACAAAATAACAACGGTCGGCATGGGTCAACTGCATGCATCCAGCTAGCTGTAGCATTTTGCGATTTCAAACAGTGCTGCAGTGCTACAATCCCACCGTCACTTTGTCCACATTCCTGTGGTCTGTGGACGATCTTTGAGCAGCTGTGACAGGGTTTCAAACATCTTACCCCGAAACGTCGCCTTACAAAGTTCATGCATGGCCTATGATGGCCTGAAGCACAAAAGGACGTGTCTGCATCTATAAAGCAGAGAACAACTGTGCAAGGTGGCCATCTGACTCTGGATGCTGCAAGTATTGTCCTTTGTTCTTGCTCCCAGACATGTCGATGTCATACAGGCCCCCATGAACTGTGCTTACGCATGGCACAGTTTGAGCCAATTACAGCCTACTCAACGTTCAATGTGCGCACCTGCGGCGCAAAAATCAGCCGTGTCATGGCTGCCAACGCGCCGCCAACCAGTGGACCAACCCACCTGAGAGGGGAAGCAGCCGGCCCGCGCCATGGGAAGCAGCCCATTGAGAAGGGCAGTGGTCAAAAAGTGGGCTCATTCAATTCCTAGGGTGGGTTGAGGCGTTGAGCAGTCATGAATCTGGTAGGCTGCCGAGTCGCCAATCGAACTCTCAGCCGGTTGAATTTGGCTGTTCATGGAAAGCTGCCCTGCAGCCAGGTGACATCATCCAAAGCGCCGCCAGACCTCCATCGGTGAAATTGCTGCAGCCTGAAAATCGCACTGAGCATGCAAGAGGCTGTGCTGTTTACCTGGCGAACGCCCTTGGATTTTCTTTTTCACAGCGGCATGGATGCAACCCACAACGGGGCAAGGCCATTTGCTATCAGAATCCGAATCAGCATTCACAAGGTGGGAGAGAATCTGAGAAAATGAGGACCCCCCTGCCCCTGCCCCCGCCCACTTCGCCACGTGCAGCCGCAGAGCCCCGGAGTTTGCTCACAATGGCTGGGCCCAAGGACCGGTTGGGGTTGATGGAGCAGCCATCCACCTGAGCCAAAGGCACCTTGAGTGCCAAGTGCCTAAAGGGGCTTCCAAAATAAAATGCAAAACCTGAATAGAGAATATTGACAGCGGACGCATCAGAACAACACAAACCACAAAATTATCCACGGTCGCTAGGGACATTCTCACACAAGTGCATCTTTAGCTGTTTGTCAACAGTGGTCATGTCAATTGAGCGACTGAGTACTGAGTATTCGCCCATCATGTCCAGGATAAGACAAGCTTGAAGAATATGTTGCTCTATCTTGCTGGCGGCATGTCACTGTCACTCATGCTTGCGCGGGCACGCGCACAAACTCGCGGCTGATTTTCCTCCATCCGGTGCCCGAATAGAAAACAATTTCTTTTGAGGAGAGCCACATGAATCAGGACGTTGATGGCCAAGAACACGGAGCATCCAATCCTTTGCTGGCAGAAGCAAGTCGGCTTCCAGTGCATTCCGCTGAACGTCCCCAGAAGAAAGAACACAGGATCTTGCATTGACCTTATCTCGGCCTTCTGGAACACAAGTGCCTAGAGCTATACTTAACACCGCTTCTCCCCGCACCCTCTTTCAACGTGGACAGTGACAAGCTTCTTCCTTCTTGCTTCTTGTGTGCTGGCACCTAGCAAATGAGCATCCGCGTGTCTAGCGTGTTTATTGACCAATTGGTACTGCCTTGCCGACCAAGCAGTTGATGCTTTCCTTACCCGACAGATATATACAAGGGTCAGCAACAGCTTGGTGTTTTCTGCTTATGGCTGTCCTGCAAGTGACATCTAAAAAACAACAAGTCAAGAGTGTTGACCTTGCAACAAAATTGATGGCTGTGAATGGTCATGAAGGATCAGGCAAACTCGTGGTTTCCCGCAATGCCATCGAAACACTGACATCATCGATCGTTGACATAGTCTTGTCTGAGTTACGGGCAGAATCGCGTACAAAGCTGCACGCATTTAGTCTCTGCGGTATCACAAGTGCAAGCGCCTCATGCGCAAACAAAGAAAACTGCAAGTACAGTATATGCATAATTATTATTGTATGCACATTATGTACACATGGCTAGGCACACATCTGCAAACAAATCCACCCTCACCATGATTCTGAAGGATAGCCATACGTGCTGGTAACACAGTGTGCTCCCAGCGATACCAGTGACCGTCCTAATGGTAGCCGAAAAAATATTATGCCGTGATAGGGAAGGCACTAGTGATTGATTTTCGTCATATGACTCACTTCCTCCTTTGCAAACCTCGACTTGCAACAGCGCCGACAGCGATCATCGTGAGTCATGCTTCAATGCTGAGTACATGGCCAGCTGCTTACATGAGTATCTGGGAGAAGCGCTGTATGAGCTTTCTAGTTCCGGGCGTTCGGTGCGTTCTGCACTCACCAGTGCGCCGTCTTGAGCGGCTTGGCATCTGCCACTACTTTCTAGGAGGATTCAAACGGCAACAAAAAACAAAGGAACAGGCAACACAACAACCTATGGGGCAAAGAAGGAGGGTGGGCAAAACGAAGGTTGACTTTTCCGCACTGCTTGTTCCTAGTTCAGATTTGAGAAGCAGGTTGGTTCTAGACTGGCGCGCCATCCCTTGCAAGCGGCGGGGCCCCGCTTGCGCTGCTCTTGCACCGCCTCCCCCAGCAAAAACTAGCAAATCTGTTAATGCTCATTGTCACGCCAGGTCCGGCGATGCCAGCTCTCTTTCGCTTGCCCTTGCACTGTCTTGCGCATGGTGCATTTTGTGCGTGCTTCTATAACAATTCAGCTTAGAACACTGCGCCCTAGACTACTCGGAGCAACACTCGAACAACTCCCAGCTGAAGCGACACACGAACTTTCGTTTGCCAAGCATCACAAGGCAGGAGTTGTTGCCGCAGCTCTTGGCGGACGACACGGCCGTCTCCCAGACCGTGAAGCAGAGCAAAAAGGTACCCACAATTTCCTGGGCATTTGTTCTTGCAACTCTTTCTGAACGGAGTTCCGCAGGTTGAAACGAAAGTTGGTGCTGGCGCGGGTGGGGGCCTTCCCAGCTTCACCTCTTGCTTCGCTCCATAAGTGAGCTTCCACCAAGGTTTGTTGGGCCCTGCCAAGGATCTGCAAGGATCACCTGCCAGTCCTCGAAGCCTGGCTGCATGCCACTCTGTGCCTTCTCGCCCCAAAACGGCCAATGCAAATCGATAGGATTGTTTGACAGGACCTGTGCAATCACCGGTCCAAACAGCGGCCCTGCGCTCTCGTCATCTCCGCTTGCCTGGTGCGGGGATGTTTGTTGCCAGCGTCGTCGTCATGTCCATCTGCAGGGCTGCACGAGCTTCTGACAAAATGTGTGCAATCCTGTGAGCAATAGCGTCGAACGATGTAAACAAGTACATCAGCGGCTCTTTGCACCTACCCCCCGCCCGCCTCGCAGGGATGGATCATGGCCAGTAAGGCGCACGCCAGGATGCTTGCGAGGCACTGGGCCAGCAGGTTGGCCAAGCCCTGGTTCCAAGACCTGGGCACACGGCAGCATAGCATCTTGCCAATCGGGACACCATCCTCGCCTTGAGTTGAAAACGGAAACATGCGCGAGCCATAATTTTGCCCGTTCCGGCTGTGCATGACTGTGCTGCTTGGCAAATCTGCCAAGTCACACTTCTCCACCCAATACCAGCCTTGGCAACGTGCGAACTGCTGCGCATGCGAAACACCAGCAGCAATCAAAACACAAAAAATGGCAGAGTGTAGGAAGGCCTATCATGTGTGTCGGGCAAGACTCGTGCCCAAATCGTGCAAAACATCATGAGGGCCCAGTGCATCTGATAGCCACAAACGGCCAAGTTGCGAAAAGGTCACAGCGCAGTTCAAGTGGCCGCCCGAGTGGTGGCCGATGGAAAACGCAATGGCCTCAATGGTCCAAGAGCGTGAAGCAAAAGATGCAACGTATTCTATCTCGTCATTTGCGTCATTGCAACTACTGGATACAATATCCGCCAATATATCTAATACAATATTTCGAACAAACTGCATCTTGTAGTCCTTTCACTAGCAATGTTGCGTTTGTAGGGCGCGCATGGGACAATCGCATATTGGCTGACACAGTGTGCCAGCACGTACGGCAGAACATCGGCAAGCCTATCAACACATCTCCGTGTAGGCCATGTATGTTTGGCATTGCAAGTAACGTGTATGTTGTTCACGGTGGACACTGCTGCTGCGTCTGCTGCTGCTGAATCATGCCGGCGGTGCTGGTGCTGGTGCTGGCGCTGCTGCTGATGGTGCTGGTGAAGGCTGCAGTTCCAATTGCGACTTCTGATTGAAGTCGTTGTCGTTGCCGCCCCCCACGCTGCAGCAACAACAGCAACCGGCGCTGCAGCAGCACCAATAACCAACAACCAACAACCAACAACCACAGCAAACAGCACACATCAAACAACAAACAACAAACCACAAACCCCAAACCCCAAGCCCGAACCCACAAACACCAAGCAACCACCACCACCACCACCACCAACAACAACAACAACAACAACAACAACGCCAACAACAACCACAGCCACAACCACAACCACAACCACAACCACACACGACGACGACGACCACCAACAACAACAACAACAACAACAACAACGCCAACAACAACCACGACGACCACGAACGACGACCACAACAACAACAACAACAACAACAACAACAACAACAACAACAACAACAACCACCACCACCACCACCACCACCACCACAACCACAACCGCAACCGCAACCACAACAGCGACCACGACGACGACAACAACCACAACCACAACCACAACAAGGACAGAACGGCTCCGGTTGCAGGTCGTCGCACGTGAGCGGGACCTCTTCTTACCATGGGTGTTTTTAGCATTAGGCTGGCATGTGTGCAGTGCTGAGCGAATGCACGTGAGCAGGTGTTCGAACCATTGCGCAGCGCCAAGCGAACGCACGTGAGCGGGTGTTCTTACCATTGGGCTGGCACGTGCGCAGCGCTAAGCCGCTAAGCGAATGTGCGACAACGGGTGTTCTTACCGCTGGGCTGGCATGTGTGCAGTGCCAAGCGAATGCACGTGAGCGAGTGTTCTTACCATTGGGCTGGCATGTGTGCAGCGCTAGGCGAGCGCACGTGACATTGGGCTGGCATGTGTGCAGCGCTAAGCAAGCGCGCGTGAGCGGGTGTTCTTACCGTTGGGCTGACGCGCAGTGCTAAGCGAACGCGCGTGAGCGGGTGTCCTTATAAAATACCATTGAGCTGGCATGTGCGCAGCGCTAATCGAACGCACGTGAGCGGGTGTTCTTACCGTTGGGCTGGCATGCGCGCAGCGCTAGTAAGCGAATGCCCGTGAGCGGCTGTTCTTACCATTGGGCTAGCATGTGTGCAGCGCTAAGCGAACTCACGTGAGCGGGTGTGCTTACCGTTGGGCTGGCATGTGTGCAGCGCTAAGCGAACGCGTGAGCGGGTGTTCTTGCCATTGAGCTCGCATGTGCGCAGCGCTAATCGAACGCACGCGAGCGGGCGTTCTTACCGCTGGGCGGGCATGCCTGCAGCGCTGAGCGAGTGCACGTAAGCTTTACCTCCGGGCTGGTACGTGCGCAGCGCTAAGCGAACGTGCGTGAGTGTTTTGAGCATTGGGCTGGCATGTCTGCAGCGCTGAGCGGGCGCACGTGAGCGGGTGTTCTTTCCGTTGGGCTGGCATGTGTGCAGTGCTAAGAGAGCGCGCGTGAGCGGGTGTTCTTACCATTGAGCTGGCATGTGTGCAGCGCTAATCGAACGCACGCGAGCGGGTGTTCTTACCGCTGGGCTGGCCTGTCTGCAGCGCTGAGCGAAGGCACGTAAGCGCTACCATTGGGCTGGTACGTGGTGCAGCGCTAGGCAAACGCGCGTGAGC
>CAUJNA010000835.1:990349-1132849 GCA_963377175.1 Effrenium voratum
CAGACACCTCGCAGCTGCATTCAAGCCTGCAAAATGCCAAGACCTAAAGCCTTCGTGTTCGTCTCAAAATACGTGTGTCTCTGAGAAGCGTATGTCAGTGAGATGAAGCGAGAGCGAAAAATTCATCTAGTCGTCTTGGATCGCAGCCTTTTTGAAGTCAGAGCACTGCCCAAGTCGTTGAGCTTAAGACAGCCCAACTCCTTCAGGTACCAGGCTACCATTTAAGCCAGAGTCTGCCAGATTGTCTTTGCCAAGAAACCCATGGAGAACAAGTATCAAGCAAATGCCCTGGCAAGACTTTAAAAAATGAGTGGCCACACTGAAAGCTTTCTCTTTGCAAATCGTCAAAAGAAGCCACGCTTTGAGCGGAAGCCTAAAGGAAAATCTGGACTATGCTGCCTGGAGGGCTTCCGGCAACGAAATGGGACACATTGTCAGTGTTCTGCAGCACTGGTGTTCTGCAGCACTGGTGTTCTGCAGCACTGTCAAAGTGATTGGTAACAAAAACATCGAACAACTGGCTCCCAAACTTGTCCTTGTACAAAAGCAACAAAACACAACTGCATGACTGTATCCTAAGAAGGGCCACTGATTCTCAACTGCCACATGCAAGTACACCAAATGGGGAACATCAGTGCTCGCCGCAGTCGCATCCTGCATTATCCGGTTCTCGCAGCCTTACTTTCTGGCACGATCGCCAGCTGACCGAGTCAAGAATACAGGAGCAACAAATGTCAAGCTTGCGAAACCACTGAACGGCATGAAACATATAGCTGCCAGCAAAATCCTGGCACGACAAGCACACCGCTTGGGTCAAGCTGATGCAGAAAGCTGCGCTAAAATACATGTGCCGCAAGGTGCAAAGCGACAGCCATCGGAGCTCCAGGCGCAGAGTTCACACCCATACCACTCCACACTAGCTACGAAGGGACTAAGCCAGACATTTGCAATAGCTGGACTGCCCTCACAGCCGACCATCGTTGTGGATGCTCTTTGACAAAGGCAAGGCAAAGCCCTTTTGGGTTCTGAGCTGGCAGAAGCCAGCTCATTGCTGACCAAAGCCATGAGGCAAGCTTACTAAAGACAGCTGGGGAATGCTGCTGAGCTTTCATGCTTTCCAGGAACCCTCACGGGATCGACCCAAGTGGCCACGCAATGTCGATTGCAACTCGAAGAGGCCTCTGTCAACCAATAATTTGGGTTCGGCCCTTTTGGTTTGCAACATTTGCAAGTAGCGATTCTGACCAGTGTCGCTTAAGCCTGCCTAACTTTGCATCCATTGCCTCGTCCTCAGAGTGCCAGCAGTAGGAATGCCAAGCTCACAAGCCACAAATGGCCTGAAGCCGCTACGCCTGGGATGGCGTATGCGAGCGTCCAAGGAGAAGCAGACCGCAAGCACGATCTAACGAGTCAAACCAACAGTCAACGCCTAGTAAAGCTCTCAAAAATGTTGTTTCTTGAAAGCTTCACATCGCACGTGCCGTCAAAGCTGCTGATCAAGCGAGAGCCCTTGGCCATCCCACAGTGCGCAAGCGCAGAGCGCTGCTCATCCGAGATGTTCTCACCAGTCCTTGGCGCACGTGTGCGCTAAAACTCATACACGGAACCGGCTGACCAATCTGGTTCTGCTGTCATGCAAAGCTTGCTGCCAAATTAAGGTACGCATGCATCAGCTGCCCAAACTGAAAATGACTTGAAGCTTTCGTCCCTGCATGTCACATCTGTCCAGGGAGTGCGCATTTGAAGAAAACCCTCCACCCAGGAGAGCCCAAGCACGCAGCGTGGTGTTGAAGCTTTCCAAGCTCCTTCTCATGAACTGCTACAGCTACTCCAAAGTTGGTTGCATCAACAATACAAGCTCATTTCGAGAAAACGAAGCAGCTTCTTCTGGTCTGTCCATCCCTCAAGCTACTCTCCGAACGCTGGCCAAAGATTGGGGCCAGGCGCCAGCTGATGACCTCCCGCGCATAGCACCCAGGATCGTGCTCGCATGAGACCATGACTCGCTCATCAGAAGTGACAATGCCCAAGTTGTCAACCATGTCCTCGGCTCATGCCAGCGACCTTTTTTAACGGCCATGGCCAGTCGGAGCTGAGACCGCAACAAGCTGTTGGCTCTGACCCACCTGCTGACAACTAAACTTAAACTATCTGCTGAACGATTTTGGCAAACACTGCAATTCTGACAGTCTGAGTATTCACGTCGAACAAAGCTGGGCCTCCTTCAAGGTAGGATAGCGTTCTAATTGGTGGGTTGCTTTTGTCGAAGAGGACTTGCGGCTGCGATGGATCCAGCGTTTTGATATGCACCAATGCCCTCCCATGTTTCTGGTTGTCCAGGGACCGGGTTATTACTCATGGTGATTCACACACACAAGCACCATTGGAAAGTCATCGAATGCTTCAAGCCGCTAAGCACTTGACAAACTTGAGCTTGACGGACTGGAACAGCAAGGGGTCCGTTGAGCAAAGATGGACAGCTGACCTTTGGCCAAGCATCAATTGGAGAATAAAACGCCACCACCCAGGAGTATGGAGTGCTATCATACATCTGCCCAGGGGAGCCCGAAGTGATGACATAGCCGCAATTGTCTGGGTACATTGTAGCCTCAGTGCCCATGGTCCAAACAGGGACAGACTCAGGCGCAAATGACGGCAAGTTTGCAATTATCTGACAGTCCCATGGGCTCAAATGCCGCTTCACCCACCTGAAAGTTTAGCGTGTCAATGGGCTATTTGATGAAGGCCTCGAAACCCTTGCGCATGCAGGAGGACTGCTCATAGCGACGTGCATCCAGCTTCCAAGCAGCATATGTCGTCACAAGCCAAACCCCTCGACTGAAGCCGACGCACACCACATTGGGCTGCTTGAACCTTGCAGCAAAATGCTTGTTCGGTATCAAGCGTGCGGTGTTCAGCAAACGGTGTCGGATCAACCACGTAGTGTCCAGGTGCTCCTTCGCATTTTGGGCGGAGCATGATTAGAGCTTGGCCCTCAAGGTTGCACGCCAGTTGCTGGTAAAGGGCCCAGGTTCAACAGTTCAACATCCGTTTACACCGAAACATACTGCTGCCATGCAACGCCGAAGGCAGCTTGCTGTGCAAGTCAGCGGCCACTCCCTTGTGACCGCACTGTGTCAGCCCCAACTTGCACCAAACATTGGAGTCCACCTCCTGGAGATCACGGGAGTCTATCCACGTGTGCCTCAGAAAGAAGCTTTGACAGGGCCTGGCGTTGCTTTATATAACCCGGATGAGGTGGTCATGCTTTGCTCAGGTGGGGTCTTGGACAAGCTTTCTTCCTTTCAGCTTACGTCCCATTCTGCACACTGTCGTAAATTTCAGCCACAACTGCTCTTGGTGAGGCTCTGATCCAAATCCACTCCAACGAACCCGGCCAAGGGCATACTGGCGTGCCACAGCAACACAAGACAGTTTAGACGAATAGGCCATGATCCCATTGCATTTCACCCCAAATATGCATTGCAAACAGCCGCCAACCCACGTCTTTCCTTGAGGGAAACGGGGAGGGGGGGTATCACCCAGTTCCAAGGGTCACCCCCTCTCCCTAATTCCAGCTTCAAGGGGGGCACAATGTCCTTGGCTGCATTGTCCACAGTGTGCACGTCAGTGCCCTCAAGCAAGACAATGTTGACCCCCTGGAAGGTGCCATACTGCGCCTGCGCATTCAGGCAAATGGCAGAGAGCAGCACAGCGCTACAAAACATGCACAAGAACTCACTCGTCATGGCTTTGCTCGTCCTCATCAAGATTTGGCCCCAGGTCACTGAGGCGAGTAAAGTTCCTCTCACCCAACTCTGCGCTCCTGACAACACTATCTTGCAGGAGAACACTTCAACATGAGACAGAAAACACACACACACACACACAGATTTGAACTCCCGATTGAAGCCCTTCTAACTCTTGATGCATGCACGCAGGCATATTCGGGCTTCAGCTTCTGGAGGCGACCCCTCATGCCCGAACAGCGCAGGGCACCCGAAGGACCGAACAGCCAACTGGCCCCAAAACTGAGGGCGTGTTCTTGTGTTTGAACCGCCAAACAACCTCTCATATGTGCGAGGGTGCCTCTTGCTGAAAATGCTTGTCTTTTCTGGCAAGCAACAACGCTCACTTGACAGCAACAACCAGGAAACTTGTGCGGATAGGCTCCTGAATCCAGCTGAGTGGAACGGCAGAGAAAACCACCTGGATGTGGGAAAGAGGTGCCTCTACCAGGGGATTCAAGGGCGACTGGTTGTCGGGCTTTGCGCCCAAACAACGCAAATCAAGGCCGGCACCTTCTTGCTGAAGAGATGTGTCTTTCGGAGGCGTGCAAGGTTTCACGGACTGAAAGTCACATGAGTGACATTGCCTCCAACTTGTGACCGCGACTCGGAGACTCGTTGCGGTTTGGGTGTCCGGAGTTGGTCCTGGCGTTGTGGTTCTGCAGCGCCTTGGCCGCCGCACGGCCGGCGCCCCGCAGGGCCAAGTCCAGGAGCCCGGAGCTGCAAGCGCTGGAGGAAGGCGTCAGCGGGTCCAAGCCGTTGATGTCTGGGATCCTGAGGCTGACGTCACCCGGCTCACCCTGGTTCAGTCGCTGACGTCGGGGGAAGGAAGCCAAGAGCGAATCTGAAGAGGGATTCGCAACATGCACAACCGCACAAAATAGAAAACTATAGCCATAATCAAGATCAGACACCCTGACTGCAGGCAACCCGCTATTGGATTGGGCTGACTCAGTGTGACAAATTCCACGTTGAACGCCAACAAAAAACCATGGCGGGCTTGCGCCTGGCCAGACACTGCGCCAAGCAGATTCAGGTTGACAGTCAAGAGATACCAACCAAAAGTGCAGTATTTGTGAATGCTTGGTCCGTCTCTGCAAGGGTGCAGCAGCATGCGCAGATTGAAGCAAGAACAAAGATGAATGCAATGGGAGGCTCGAAAAAAGGTGAGACAAGCAGCTGGGTTTTGAAGGTCAAACCCAAAATGCATAATAGATGTTGCAATCTACTGACTTCCCTCAAACCAACCAATTTTGGGCCGAGAAGGAACACGTCTTTGCTCAGTGCTTTACTCATACACGCCCATCATGGGCTATTTCAAACTAGGTTGCTTCAGCATGTTGCCTATGGCCCAGGCAGGGCTCCAATGGCTTTCCTTCAAAATTCCTTTGTTCGTTTTTCAAGGGGCAGCATTCCCAGGATTTTCTGGCGGTATGTGGCATGCCCAGCATGGAGGCTATTTTACGGAAGCGCTGCTCTAGCTACATCAAGGGTTTTTTAATGAACCATGCTGTCATGAAAGGCATGCCAGGGTTGCCTTCCACTGAATCTCCAATGAAACTCCAATGTGTCCCGTTTGTCCAGTGAAATGCCAGTTAAATTTCAAGCCAATCTTTGGGCCTACCAAACTCAAATTTGAGAAGTGAGTACATGAAGCCCTGCTCCGAGCCCAATCTGCCAGAAAGTTGCTGAAATTTGACCTGCATCTCAACCCCCAAATCCAGGCCAAAGAGACCATCTACAGCAGGCCATGATAGTTGTCTATTATCTATACAAGGAAGGCCCAGCAGAACAGTGGCAAGGTGAGCAAAATGAAGAGAACACTGCGCAGATTGCAATGCCTGATCCCTGTTAATTTGCATACACAAAATCCAATCCGTCACATGCTTGGATCATTGGTTAACTGGTGTGAAAAAGCAATGTACTTGCTTAAACTGCGAGTGTTCAAGGCATTCTACCAACAGTCCAAAAAGCTGACCTCTCAAAGTATTGGTGGTGAATAGAGCTCCTTCCAGGTGCGTCATGTTCACATTGCGAAAAGCAGCATGTCCAAACTCCGACGAAGAAATTGTCGAACAACTCTCACTCACAGTGAAGCCACGGCTCCAATCGAACTGCAGCTGCCGTACATCAGCGGAAGCCAGAACTGCGAAAGGGAGCAGCCGCTGCATGGCCGACACAACCCAAATGCCTCGAGCAGACTTCCTTGTCAAAATGTCAGAATTCTGAAAGCCATCCACCGAAACAGTGAAACATGGCCATGGCAAACCAATCCACCCAATGAGTGCAGCACGCCCTGCATAGCCAGTAATGCCATATTCATGCCACCAGATCAAGCTCTTCCACTATACTTTGCATGCCTGCTGATGCCAGCTAGCCAGGAGCCAACTTGAGCGGCGAGCGGGCGCTTGGCACCTTCAACCTAGATAATTCCATGTAGGAATGAAGGCCGTCTGCCGTACAACAATGTTTGTCGTTTGCTTTCAAAAACACTGGCGAGTTGAAGCACTACGGCGCTCGCCACCTTTCTTGACAGATGATCTTGGATCACCGCGCATCTCATGCAGCCTGCACAAAGGGAACCCTTTCGGCTTCCAGAAAACATCAGGAAGCTTCTGGCTTCCTTCGGCTACTCGCCGAAGGTATAGCCACCAAGATGTTTGTCGGATAGTTACTGGGCCCATGGTGGGAATCATTCAACACGTTGCAGTTGAATCACTGGCAATGTGTGCTCCCTTTTTACAAACACCTTGTCTGCCATGGACTGGAGTTGCATGGTAAGCTGGTCATAAGCTGTCGTTCTGTCATTGTGAGTGGATTATGACGGAAAGTTGCCAGGAGACCAGAGACATCTCTTTTTTGACAAGTGTGCTCTGTGCTCTGACACTTCAGCAACTCAGACCTTCTGCTGACAAAAGCAGTTGATTGGCAGTCAACTGCACTGATCGACTCCCGCCCTTTGGGCTTTAGGAAGTCGAGAAACGCGCAACAATTTGCTCAAAACATTTGCTCGCTCTTGAGAAAATGTGTGTCCACGAAGTTCCGCTTCGCATCTCAGGATCCTGTGCCTCTGGGACACTCAAAATAGTACGAGCCCCAAGTGCCCGGCTGTACCTCAACCAAGAAACCTTTGCCTGCACCTTTTGTCCAGGCAAGGCAGAAACCTGCTTGCGTGCTGTCGTGAAATTCTCAAGGACTGCCAGGGGAAAACACAACATACAACAGCATATGTCATTCAGCATTTGACCAGCCAAGCATGCAATTGAGGCGTACCCTGCTATGTGCTTATACCGTGCTGATGTCTACCGCTGTCAGATCACAGCAATGAGGAGCAGGGCTCACAAATCTGCTGGCCTAGGCACGCGCTGGGTGGAGTGGTTCTGCAAAATCGAAGGCTTTCTGATCTACGTGAAGCGGTCGGTTGATCAAAAAAGTATCAAAGGACAAACAACTAGAATGGAAGAGGGTCGTGACTACAAGCGAGCGCATCTCGGTTGAAGTATTCAAATTAGGAAGGCCTCACTGCAAACAAAAGTCTTTCCAAAGGACTTTGAACCACTACCACCGCGCCGTGCTTGGTGCGCTGTCCTTTGTGGAGCGGCTGCACATTGTGGCGGCCAATAATTACAACCACGCCATACACGCTGCGAGTCCCTAAGTCTGGTCTGTGACTTCTGCGTGGCCTGAGCAGCTTGAACCACCAAGGAGCCAAGCACCTGAATACTTATGTAATGGCTCTACTTGGCAGTTGACCAAAGCGTCAAGTGAAAGCAGGCGTGCCACTTGCGCTTGCCGGGGATGCGCGGAACCTTAAGCTCCATGGGCTTTCGCCGGTCTCTCGTGAAGCTTGCTCGCCCCAGCCAACGTGCTGGTTTGCACCATTCCCCAACAAAGGCAGCCAGAACCCGTCCATTCCTGAATCGCCACTTGACCAGCTCTGGTGCTTGCAGTCGAACCACAGACGCTGCGCGCTCGGCTGGGCCGAGGCGGGCAACGCGCAGCGTTTACAATTACATAGCTACTTGCAAGGACCTCGTGATTAACCTCCGATTCTTCCTGCAACAATAGATCGACCAACTTTACTCTGGTGCGGATTGCCAAACTACCACTGCTCGGACTAACTGCCTCTCCTTCCCTTGATTGACCCTGGGCAGCACCCGCAATGTTTCTGAAGCTTCAGGTGGAGTCTAAGGGCGCAACTCGGCCGTTTGCTCGGCGTCCCTAGGCGTGGTGCCACCAAGACATGGCGTAGCTTGACTCAGGTCTAGCATTATCCTTTGGGCATGGATTGCACTCTGGGCTGCCTGGATTCAAGGCCAACCTATGCCATTCTAGTTGGAGCCGCAACACCTGGATTCCGGATCCACATCGTGAATAACCCGTCTGAGCTCACTACATAGCATAGCTTTCGAGAAAGGGAAACGACAGGCAAGCAAAACTGACAGCACCAAGGTATTCTCGGTTGCACGACACTCTGTTGTGTTGCCCAAACCTGAAACGACCTGAACTTGTCTTCGACCGTTACAATGCACTCTGAATTACCGCACCATTTGACAAAGTTGGCATCGCAAACGCATCTGCCTTCGGTGGCAACAGAACATAATGAAATGCAACAGCGGAAAGTCACAACATGTGTCACAAGGTAGCCACCGTCCGGGAGTCTCCTTCATACAAGGCACGCAGGATCCACCTTTGGATCAACAGGAGGTTCTGCAGAAGGATCGCTCTTGCCGCTGAAGACATCCTGTTGCCAACGGCTGCGCCGATATTAAGGGCCCCTCATGGATGGAGTCCTTCCGATTTCCGTTGCAAAAGCCTTTGAAAGGAGGCGGTCCCGTTTTGAGGCATACCCAATCATACCCAAACACCACAAGCAAACGATTGCGTGACTGGTCCTAAAACAGCTGGATACGCCCCGGAAACATGCAACAAACAGAATCTGATTGGACATGTTCAATGGCACACGTTGTTGACGTCTCGATCGAATGTCATGATGACCTGTGGCGATCGAGGGCATTGCCTTTGCATGCTCCAATCTGTCCTTACAAGCTTGAGCCTTATCTGAAAACCAGTGTGGCTTCAACTGTCTGAGTGTCAAGACTCATGTCAACTCGCAGTACACTCAACGGCACAAACACACACAAGCAGACACACACACACACACACAATGGAAATAGCGTAGCACTCGAGTGTGATCTGTCCGTGTTTGTCAGTAATTGTTGACAAATCTTGGTGGGGCAGTAGCCACACTGGAGCCGGGCATTTGCGCCAGTGTCAGCGCCTCTAGCATTTCTATCACGCTATGTAGGCACTAGAGTCATTGACAAAGTATGAAAGCGGCAGTTCGCCTTCCTGTTTTGACATCACCCACGCTCAGCTCCAACCCGCCGAGAATAGACCATTCGCAAACAGTATTGCTGCTTGCCGAATGATGACTCTCCAAGTGGCTTTCCCGTGTGTGAGCTTTGCATCTATCCCAATCCCTTGTCCAGCAATGCGACTACACCCCGAACAGTCCCCGGACTCACCATAACCTTCATTTGGAATGCATTCAGGTTTGCGTGGACAACTTGATGTTGCAGGGTTATCTGGAAAGTGAAAGCTATGACGCTGGCAGCTCGGAGTGAGGCGTCCTAGCAAATGTCAAAAGCGATATTACACCTGTTGTACAAACGACGCCAGGTGTTCCCTTTCGAGCTTCAGTCGTGCCAGCATGTGCGATTGGAGTATCTCGTTTTCAATTGAGGCTGCAAGCAGCTGGAGCCTGGAGCCTGGAGCCTGGAGCCTGGAGCCTGGAGGTCGAGAATTCATCCGCAACTGAATTCAGTGGTCGACACGCCACGAGACAGCAGCAATATAAGGAATCTTATAAAGCACAGGAATCTTAGGCGACTCTCCAAGACGGTTGTTTTGCCGAACGAAGCCCACAGCTTGGCTTGTGGCCCGGCCTTGTCTGGAGCCAGTGGCCACTGCATTGCAGCTGCTGCAGCTCCACCCAGCAAAGGGCCCAAGAACCTCCCCCGAATGTCAGCAAAATCAGCGGTCCAAAATGCCAAAATGCGTGGCTCTATGTGCTATGCAAGCCTTGTACATGCACTCCTACCAGTGCATGTTGAGAGGCTTTGCTCGAATCAACTTGCAAGCACGTCAAACATCTCACAGAGTCTAGATCATGTCAAACCACAAACTGCATGTTGCGGGGTCTTTCCGCAACAAGAATGTCAGCATGCGGCGCTTTCCGAAACGTCTGTCCGCTAGTTAGACCGAAACTCCAAGACTGAACCAAGGCGCATCATCCAAAGGGCTTCCATGCCTCCTGGGGCGTAGTTGGCACAACCTGCAGCTCTGGCCCTTTCTGCTCGCCCGGAAGCAGCAAGGGACCCGGATGCGAGAAAAAGTATTCTTGAAACGGCAAGCGTCCCCAGACTTTCAGGAATCTGATTGTTTCTCTAGGGCATGAGCAGTCTGAATGGCACAAGTTGTCAGTCCAACGTGAGCTGCAAACGATTCTAGCATTGCAATCAAACGACGCTAACATACTAAGATAAGAGCAAATTGGGCCATTTCATGTTCTGGCAAACCCGTTGAGCCTTGGCAAACCTAATTGCACGACGCGGATCCACATCAAGCACACCGCACAAACGTCGCTGTGATGTGTCTCTGCTGGAGAAGACACATTGAGCAACGGTTGGGTTTTCGTATTTGTTCGGTTCGGCGGGCCCGTATTTTTGGCTAGCTTCGGGTGGCGCCCACATGCACAAGGGTTTATGTGACAGAAACCAAAAGTAGTCACTTCAGACCGGCCGAACAAGCCATCAAAATGCTGGGTCACCTCCTGATTTCCGCTTGGAAGCATCCAAAATGGGGCTCCCAAGTTCTGACTGTGACTGCAATCCCACTGGAACCCAGGCACCGCGAAAGGCGCTCACCACTGCAGGGCCGAAGGAGCGGTTAGGGTTCAGCGAGCAGCCGTCCACCTTTGGCGCACAAGTTCAGAGAATGTCAGAATGGAACAAGACGCATTCCAAGTAACAGTTTCAAACGACGCAGCAATTGTTAGCAGGATGATCGGCGTCAATTGGCAAGAACACAACAAGGTGGTTGGGCAAAGCCCTTCACCATCGCAACTCTGCTGAAGCGCGAACTCAAACACGCGAAGTAAGCAACGTCCTGCATCACAACGGAATGCATCGCTGAGATTTCAGTAATGAAGCAGCCTTTATGTGCAATCAATTCTGGCAGCGTCCCAGCTGAAGGCTCCATCAGACCACGCGCATCCACGCATAATTGAGGCCAGGAGGCAGGCAGCAAAATCAGCACATTTACAAAGACGGCAGAACCGATCCTTGGCCCAGTATATGCTGACAGCTGTGTGCTTGCTGCAGCGATCGAAATCTGAGCACTGAGTGATTGCCTGCTTCAGACCGATTCCCTACATGCATCTCGGTATGTGTTTTTTTGACGTGGCCGTGCCGGGAGGTTGGTATAAGGGGTATGAATCGCAGGTATGGTTCGGGGTATGGCTCGGGGGTATGATTCGGGGTATGGCTCGCGCGCCTCTGAACTCTTGCTTTGTGGCTTTGGACACTGCAAAGCTCCCGTGCGCTGGCAACTGGATAGCCGTGAGAATTTGGACCGCTTAGTTGCTACAAGCCAGCCTGAGGCGAACGTCATTGCCACCTCCACTTGGAGTTCAAGCGACCCGCGTGCTCACAGACCCAAGCAAGCGTTGCTTAAAGGGGAAGCGCCGCTGCCCAGTCAGGCCCGCCACCCGCACCAGTCACGAACCAGCGGAAGGGCAAGACAGCGTGACATCCTCAAACGGCAGCCGCGCAGAGGCTAGTGGGCCTCTCACAGGTGGTGCCGTGTCGCGCTTGATACATCAATACATCGCAGTAAGCCTTCCGAACCCACCTTCTGGCGAACTTCTGCTGGTTCCTGCAATGCTTCTCTTTGAGTTTTGTGTCTTCTGAGGATTTGGGCGGCATAGCTTCGCTAGTACTGCCCAGAGCGCAAGAGGCTCTTGGCTGCAAACGGCAGCAGAAGGGTATGAATCGGGGTATGAGTCGGGTATGAATCGGGGGTATGAATCGGGGGACAGATTTTTTTCGACCGGAAAGACACCAAGAGTACCCCAGGCAGTGGCCCAGGACAGACAGCTGTTTCCACCGCGTCGGACAGACTGCAGGAAGCAAGCTCCAAGTTTCAAGCTCAGCAGCGGCACCCCCCGCCACAGCGCCCTGCAAGTCCCAGCGTCTTCCGTCAAGCTGCACCCCCCCGCCACAGCACCACGGATGCTACAGACAACTCTAGTACCAGGACATCCGCAGGATTGCTCTATAACTCCATCCATTGGCACTTTCCATTGAAAATAGCAAGCCGAGACCAAGGTGGGAAACCGAGTGTCAAGGAACACCACTTGAGCCAAAATGGCCCCCACGTGTAACCAGTGAGTGTGTGAGATCCAGGAACCACAAGTGAACCAAGTATTACCTCGGAGTCCCTACTCCCTGGCATCGGTCCACATGTCAAGCTCTCTAACACTGTTTCTTGACAAGACCCCCTTCTTCACTTGAAGTTAAACCCCCTATAGCTTCCAGCTATCCATGGATCACATGCAAATGCCACATTTCTTGCAAGTTCTTTTTTTGTGTTTTTTAAGGGGTATGACTCGGGGTATGGCTCGGGGGTATGGTTCGGGGTATGATTCGGGGGTATGGCTCGCCCAAGCCCCACCTCCCACGAAGACTAAAGAACTGACACGGTAAAAAAAACACAGACCCATCTGGACAAATTACAAGATTTCTCACCTTGTCACCTCGGTTGTGACTTTACTAAACTGACACAGCACCTCGCCTCGTTGCATCGATATCTGGAAATAAGTCGGCCTCGAAACCTCGTGCTGCGCAGCCAAAAAACTTGCACACAGAGCAACTTTTGTGGTCCAAAGCCAATGCGGAACGCACAACAGGATGCTGCACAAGAAGTCCTCAAGCGTCACGCTGCACCTCGAGGGGGGGACCGGCTGGTTTTGCCTTGCTAGTTTTGAGCGTCACAGCTTGCTGCTTTGGGATCTTCCGCCCGACAAAGACTGCCCGAAACGTGCCGAGGTGAAAATCCGGAGTCTTTCGGGCAGTCTTTGCTTAGCCCAGCTCCAGCACTTCTTTGCTTCATTGTAATCTGATAACCTCATTGCAAGCATGTCATCCCGGCGCGTTTTTTGCGTTACGTTGGATGAAACAAGCCTTGACACAGCGACTTCGGAAAGACGACCCTCCCGGCAAAGACTGCCAGAAACATGCCGGAGTAAAATTCCGGAGTGTTTTAGGGAGTCTTTGCCGAGCTCCAGCACTTACATTTCTTCGTGTTTTATTTGCTTTTTACCTCGCTTCAATCCTTCTTGACGCGATCTGCTGTTGCATCACACCCGTGCAGCATGTAGGTGGTCCTGGGCGCGCCGACTGATCTTGCTTGTTTGTTTGCGCTGCTCCGTTTTGGGCAGTCTTTATTGCCAACGCCAGGTTGAAGCAGCAGCTTCCGGAAAGACTTTGCCGAGCACTCTACATTTCTTCTTGTGCGCTTTTTTTTATCAGATGATCCTTGCTCACCCCATTCTAGCACGGTGACCTGGTGTAGTGGCATCGCGCGCGCTCAGCATGAGAGAGGTTGCCAGCTCCAGGCTCCAGTTCTAGTGTTGCTTTTTGTGCCGTGGGACTGCTGCTGCTCTTCACGTGCTGCTGGATCAGCAGAGGCTGCCCGAAACACTCTGGAATGTGCTCCCGGCGCATTTCGGGCAGTCTTTGCCGACTCTGCCTGCCCACGAGAGGCGTGGTTGGATCAGCAGCAGCTTCGGAAAACGACCCGCCCGGCAAAGACTGCCCGAAACGAGCCAGGGTAAAATTCCGGAGTGTTTCGGGCAATCTTTGACGGTTGTCATACACCGACAGTTCTCCCCCTACTAGCTTAGTTCTGCATTTTTAACTCGGGCCATGCCTCGTTAAAGAATTTATTTACCTCGTACCTCGGCTGAGCTCGTTGTAATTTGCCCAGATGCATCTACATGTTGAGAAGGAGGGCATTGTCAAAGTATCCCTCCCGTCGATCAATTCATGCCAAAGTGGCGCCAGGCAAGCGTTCTTGCCGCAGCTTGCTGCTGGTGTGACGGCACATTCCCACACTGTGAAGCACAACATGAAGGTGCCGAAGATTTCCTGGCGGAATATGTCAACATGTGACCATGTTTTCTGCACTACGAGTTGATTGTGTCATCCTCTTCTGAACTCTTGCCAGTTTTCTCTGCAAAACATGTGTAGGTGGACATGCACAGGTGCAGTCAGTGTCTGGCGTCTGATGCAACTTGACATTGTATGACTTTTCGGCATACTTTGGGCTACAACAGCTATGGATCAGCCTCTGGCAAGTGCATCATGCAGAGAGCTGCTTGAGACTGTTGTGAAGGAACCCGCTGGCCAAAAGGTAACGCGCAAAGGCACGCAAGCAACCAGATTCTCACTGCAGCTGTGCTTCGCCAATCAGCACACGCCATTCTTGGAAGCCTGCAAGCCGGAGGCATGTGGTTGCCGAAACGAAGTCTTCGATGGTGCTGATCATGCGCTTCACAATAGACTAATGCTAGGAAGCATTGCGAAAATGGACACAAGTCAGAATCAAACTCGCCAGGAGAATGGTCTATCCAGAACCATGTACAGAATTACCAAGGCGGCCGCACCCATTTATGGCTGGGATTGTCCCATACTACCATCCGATTACCCGGGTTTTGATTGTGACTCGCGCAAGCCGGATCGGCTATCATGTTCTTGGGAAGCTGAGTTCAGAAGCAGCAAGGGAACTGCTGAAATAGGGTACTTCGAGCAACAGCGAGACAGTACCCCTTCCCGTATGCAATCAGGCCACCTCCCACTCATTTCAAGATGAACAATACCCAGCCGAAAACGCCAAGGCAACTCACAAAGCCAAGCCTGGTGCTGGCATGTTCGAGGCCAAAGACCTTGTCAAGTCTTCCTGAGAGGGCAGGAGTTGTGGACATTCGGGGCTTGGCCAAATTTTTAGTTCGATAAGTGTGGATCTTTTATTGATAGCTCTGCTTTTGACACAAAGCCAAGAGCGTTGCAACAGTGCATTTCTCCATCCACATCTCAATACCACTCCAAGCACATGAACCCCCCGCCTCGCAAGGGAAAATACCACAAAGGATAATCGCGCCCAGGACGCTGCCTTCAGAGAAGCTGGCGTGGGTCATGACTCGACCGGCGCAACACAAACGGACGCCTTGAGTGCAATGACATGCAATGACGCTGTGCTGAACGTAGCTAGCAAGGTCACTAGTGTGGTGACATCCTTGATCATGATGTTCCGGCAAACATCCCTCTGACAACCACGTCTCATACTAAGTGGCCAAGCAAATCAACACTAAAATCTTTGAATCTGAGACCGAGCCAAAGTGCCAAGCATTTGGGCCAGGAAGTTTCCGATGCCCTGGTACCAGGGCACAGCACCACCAAGCACCAGCCTGGATCCAGCGCTGAGCATGCCCAAAAAACCTATGACTCTTTCCAGGATTCCTGAAGGGAATAGCCCAACCACGTCACGTGCGTCCACAAAGGATCCTTTCACTCAGTGCAGCTGGTGCAACATGATCTTCAGAAACGCGCACTCTCATGGCTTGCATCTCCATTCCGAACAAGAAATGTCTCTGACCCAGGGCCCAGTCAATGCCAAGCAAAGTACGCCAGGTTTGGCCCTGACCGTCAAGGCACGAAAAGGTCACGGCGCAGTTCAACTGGCCACCAGAGTTATGACCCACTGCGTAGGCAATGGCCTGAGCTTGTTCCATGCTGCGGCATGGCCTTTCAATAGCACCGGCTTTGCCTCACTCTGGCTACAAGACGGCTATCTGATGTCACTCCTGTCTGTAAGTGCGCCTGACAAATGTCCGTATTTGAAACACACATCGCAGCTTTCTCCACGATAACACTGCAGCTCAGGCACCATAACGCCTACACCGAAGGCCATTGCTGTTAGCAGCCGGGTTGGGCCGTCGCTGGGTCCATAGGCGCAGGCTACGCCTCAAGCAACGTCTTTGGGTTGCATTTGTTCTAATGCTAGAATTTGGTCCAAAAAGAAGTGCCTGTTTAGAGCATCATTCTTAGAAGCTGGAAAGTGCATGTTACATGTGTTGTTTACAGCACAAAATGCTAGTTGTTGGACAAACACCTGAGAATTCCAGACGTATACACACATGTTACAACCACATGTTTGCACCGTGCATTCATAGGGTCTTGTAGCATGTACACGTCAAAACAGTCCGTAAAAGCTCATAGCCATTAGCTGCTGTGGCCATTGCCCAATCAGGCGATGATCAATGTAGACGGATTCGGAAATTATTGTGCAGCATGTGCTGAAGCGCATCTTTAAGTCGCCAGTTGAGCAAGAGCAACATTCACATAAGTCAACAAATCAAGTGATGAAAGTCTTGCGGACTTTGCTCAAGAGAGCGGGCTGTGGCTCGTTCAAAGACAAGCCTTGTTGTGGTCACACCTCCCCTTCATTTCGCCTCAAAGCTCTCTGCCAGGACGCCACAGCCGAGAGTGATCAGTAGCGTGGTGCCGACAAGCTCGGCAAAGATGGCCTGCAAAGATGCAATGTTGTCACAGTGACAGGCTCAGCTGTTTGGCTTCGCAATCTCCATGCTGTTTGCAGATTCTGCGATACCCACGACAAACGGCATTGCGCGTCAGGTTCAGCCCATTTTGAGGAAGACGAAAACCAGAGGGGGGCACCCGCCATGCCTTCAGATCGACCATGCGCATGCTCTTCACCTCTTCTTCTGAAAACCCGGTGACATTCCGCTTGATGCCCCAAACGAAGCTAAGCCTCGGCAGAGCCAGAACATTCCAGCATTCAATAGCATTCAATGGTACCCTCTACCCTGGCATGGTTTTCCAGCGCAGGAGCAAAACCCGCCTACCTGCTAGGGTACAGCAAATTGTCGACTACAAGCTTGCTGTGGATGCGCATGTCCAAACTCAGACAAGGCACATCGTCGCCAGGTATCTCCTCAGCTGTGAATGCAACAAGGACACAAACACAACCTAAGCTTTCGACACGCTTTCTTCGATGTATGCGCACGCGCACATGCCTGCGGAATGAATGCATTCATGTGCGCGTGTCAGTGAATGGATGGGTGAGAAATCAAGCATTCCGCGCTGCTGACACAAGCTCAAGTGGCAAGCAAGCCTTCATTTAGTGAATCAGTGCACTCCTCATGAATTCACTGCAAGCAAGACACAGCCCGGTTCAATCCGTTGAGACGCACGACGTGAGATGGGCTGATAGTATTGAGCTGAAAAGGCCGCGGCATGAGCAAGGGACCGGCCAGCTCGTCTGATTCTAGAGCTCGTTATACACGCCTTGCCTGCGAAAATAAAAACTCTTGGGTGGAGCCGTCTAAAGCACCTGAATTTGTTTGCTTGCTCTGACCTCTGAACACAGTAGCTCCCTGCCTTAATGAGCATTGCATCAAGACACTAGCTCCTGCGACCGGCAACTCTGCATCTGAGCCTGCCAAATGCTTCCGATTGATCTCAGTCCTCTCGGGGTCGAAAATCGGTGTGGCTGCAGAAACGACGTTGTCCACAGCACTAAGAACCTGCAGGGCAGGCACCGCTTCAACAAGTTTTGACCCACAAGCAAGTTATATTGTAGACAGAGGGCTCTCCCAGTGCAACCTATTCACTTTCGCCAATGACACTGGCATGTTGTTGGGTTTTGGCAACATAAAGAGATACAGGGTGGATGGCAGAATCGTACAGAAGTTCTGTTCGAAAGCCAGCAGTCTTCCGAAATGGCCTTTCGAGGCTTGTGTGTGTATTTATGGGCCAGCCAGCCAGCAAACTAGACTAGCGTACCCCAGCCCAGCCAGTCAGTTGGCCAGTCGTTCCGTCAGTCAGCCAGCCAATCCAGCAACCAGAAGTGCCTCGCTGAGTTGGCCTCGGCAACCCTTCACCAACTTCCCCTCTTGCAGCAACTCCACTGCCTGCCAGTGCCCAATGGGGTTTCTGCGATGCTTGAGGCGCCGCGACAGATGAACATCAAGTTGAATCAATGATACTGCAGGGTGGTGAACAGCAATCTCCTGAAGGCCTAAGTTTTCTACCACTAAGAGCGGAAGGCAAAAACAAGAGAACCTCAGCACTTGAACCTATTCAGGCTTGCTGTATACCTATGCTTGGGCAGGTAAAAGCCCGAGCTCCCTGCAGCAAACCTGCCTCCTCGCGAGATAGCCCATTTAGCAGCCGGTCTTGCCCCCTCTGAAAGAGCAAAGACACGAAGGTCTGGCAGGCGCGAACCCACGGGCACAAGGCATCACGTTGCCAGTAGAATCCAGCAGCTGGATAACTCACACTGAAACGATCCACCTGTGACCGTCCTGTGAGGCATGCCAGATTTGCAGATTCGACAGATTTCAATTCCATTGGACGACAAACACATGATCAGCTTGTGTTACTCCAGGTTGCTTCCTTGACTGTGTGGAATCTTGCAGTACCTATCTGCAGCTCCTACCTCTGCAGCTTCTCTGTTGGAGAGCGGCGGCAGAGTAACCTTGGGCACGACTCGCGACCGTCGTCCCTGCACCGACCCCAGCCATCAGAGTACTGTGCAGCGCCATGGTGATCATGAAAGCTTCAAACTCAACAAGCACGGAACCAAAAGGTTCAAACACAATCAGCTAGCGATCCTCACTCATTCTGCCATAGGCCTTTGGCATCAGGATCGAAAGCACCCGTCTGCAAATGTCTGGCACATTGCATGACATTGCCCATTTCCTTGCATTGTTGGGACACAACTCGCTGACCATTGATTCAACCCTGCTGAATGCGCCGCACAATTTATCATGTCCACTTTCGCACTGCCGACTCATCTATTTGGCACTCGGCGTATCAACATAGTGGATCAACCAGTGCAGGCATTGCCTGCCACTCTGAGTTCACTAAGCGTTAATCAGGTTGAACAACTCGAACAAGCTGAAACATCGTTCAACGGCGCAGCTGATCCGAGTGCATATCATGCATTTCCCGCATGGCAGCACTACCCCGTGCTTGAACCATCATAGATTTGAATTCATCTCTAGGAACTTGGTAAGTCCCTGCCGCTCTGCCTGATGGCCCAGGTTCTAAAAGAAAATATACAATAAAGCACATGGCAGGGTGCGGCAAGGTCAACCAATGATTCTGCATTACAAATTCACATGCCTGCCGCCCGTCAGTCAAGGAGCCGTCGGATTGCACGAAGCGGCTGGCCGTCAAAGATCCTGGCCCCAGTTGATTCGGTGGAAGAAACATCCATTTAGGAGTTGCTGCCGATTTCGAGTTGCTGGCCATCGGTCCCGGAACAGGAAGTGCGATCATCCCATGCTGAGGTGGCCGTGGTACCTGGCAGAGTGCATCTGGAACAATCGTTCAGCAACAAAGCCCCTGAAGGTGATTCAACTCCGCGACACCTGCAGTATTGGGTTCGGTAGAGCCGGCCCAAATTGAACGTGAGAAGCAGACCATTGTAGCAAGTTCTGAACCTCTGCAAGCACATCCGAGTCTTGTTCACCAAGGCCCCGCCACTGCACCGAAATCGCCCCCCAATACAGATCAATTTGCTTTGGAACCCGCGACAAACCTCCAGCCGCCTCCCAGTGTCTCCATCTGCTTGGCGGCACGCTGCTTTGCACGTTGCGGGGTGGACAGCATTGGGGCCGTGGTGGCGGTGAGAGCCTGATCATGACATTGCATGAAGCGTGGGCAGTGGCAGCATCTATGTCACTGACCGGCGACCATCGGGCATGGAAAAGTGGTGCCTTTCCAGAAATTGAGGCCTCGCTACAGGGTAGGGGCATCCGATCAATGAGCGCAGACGTGACTGCTCTGCAGTGGCCTGCAGCCTCGGCGTTTGCACCATGCCAACGCCAGCCGAAGCCTTCACACGAGCAGGAAACATTGAAACAAACACGAGCATTTGGTTCGAGAAACTCAACTCCCGGGACTCCCAAATGCCGCCGTCTCCCAAATTCTTCGCTCATTGCCAAGTTCGCCCTGCCTTTCGCCAGCTCCGTGCGTTCCTGTCCCTCAAGAGTTGGAGATGAGCTCGCCCAGCAGCTGCCTCTCTGAGCGCCTCAGGCCGATCTGAAGCCCTTCGGCCCCTTCACACCACGGAGCTCCTTCAAATAACCGAGCTGCTGAAATGGCCCTATGCCATTTGGATCCCTCCAATGCAACCAGGGCGCCAAGTCCTCACTGGCGACAGGTGGTGTCCGCTGGAAGCTGGACCTCGCCAGTGGCTTGCTTGAGTTGGACTCTGCTCAGACCGCTGGGTGCCACAACCAAAAGCCATAGCGACATGAAATGATATGAATCCTTATAGATTCATAGACCCTCAATGGCAATGTGAGCTGCGGCTATGTGCCACATGGTGGAATGGTCGGGATGTACCCACCTCGCTCTCCAACCCTGACCTGGCTTTCCAACGCCACATTTGTTGTGTTGAGGGCTCGTACCTCGTTTTGCACCTAATTCAGCATGCTACCCAAAAGATGTGTCCGCCCGGCCGTTACTGCAGTCTTCTGCAAATAAAGGCAGTCTCTCACGTATCTTCTTCCAGGCACATGTAAAGGTGGGCAACCGATACACCAGCATGGATCGAACACTAACTACCGACCTGGACCTGGTGATGATTGCTGACCCGAATCAACACTGCCGCCATTCGCTGTACAATCGCACGCCTGGATGTGGCGACACTGTAGCCTTGGCCAAAGCGGGCAACAAGTAGCTTCGCCTTGTCTGCTAGACTGAGGGTGGAACTGCGACTGATGCTGCACACTGAATCCTCCTGGCCCACATTGCCGATTGAAAGGACTGCCAACAACACCATGGCAAAGCACAGCGCAATTGGAAACACCCAAGCCTGCAAAAGGCTACACCCTGACACCGCTTGGTCGCAATCTGCATCCTCAAACCTGCACAGTATGGGCATCTCAGCAAGTATGCATTGCCACAGAGACTTCTCGAGGGTTGGGACCCACCCCAGTTTCAGAAATCTGCCATACACTGGCGTTGAGGGTCCAAACATTGGTTGTGCCCCAAACCACCGTTCGGGTGTCAGATATTTCAAGCCATACAGTAATTCATAAGGTGGACGCACAGGGTCAACATCAATAAGTTGGGGGTGCAAGGTCTGCCGCTGTGGCCCCGCCTATCAGCTGACTCGCTGCGACCAGTGGACTCGTGGCCCGTCTCTTTCTCCTTCCCGGCCAGCTCCTGGCCAACCATCGCCGAGCTGAAATGGGCCACCAGGAGCTTCACCGAGCCCTCGCCGGCCCTGGCGAATGGCAAGCCAAATTTGAACACCTGAAAGATGTGAAAGATGCCTGACTGCATTCCCAACTCCCTCAGCTCTTTTGGGTGCCCAGCCTGGACTGCAGCCCGTCTCGCCAGCTTTGCACCTCCGACCGTGGCTCCTTTGCTTCAAGCTCCGCCCACTCGGAGCTGCGAGGCGACGCAGTTGAGCACTTGCCATGGCCGGCACCAAATGTGTCCGATGTGTCGGCACCTGCGCGCCCTGGGCACTGCGCCGGGCTATCCGAAGCGTCCGAATCAGAAAAGCTTAGCTTCCTCCTGGCCGACTGGCAGCTGGCACCAGCGTCACCTCAATGGACAAGGATCCCTGAAGAGTCAAATGGATGCGACATAAAGATTCAATTATACGGCATCCCAATGACTTCATATCCACATCAACCGCCTTGCCAATTCGGACGAGCAAGCTGGATCCTTCTTCGTGTGCTCGAGTATCAAAGCATGTGGACGTCTCTATGCCTGTCGATGCCTCCAAGCGCGTCGAAGTCTCCAAACCTTTGCTTGCAGAATGTCAGGTTTCGTTGTCGAAGTGAGGGGGCCCTCTGAATGGTCGGTGCCCGCTTTCTGTGTGTCAGCAGGACATTGGGTTTCCGTTTCAAAACTACAAAACAAAGACGAGGATGTCGAGACGGCCCATATTTTGCCTCCAAGCAGCTGCCCGGAGTGCACAGGCAGGAGGCTTCCTCAAAGGGTGTTGCACCTCGCCAGGCTGCAAGGCTTCGAAAGCGTTTGGGATGGAGCAAAGAAAAACACATGAAATAATATTGTGTGTGTGTGTGCGCGTGTGATCGAAAAGCTCAGACATTGTTGTGTATAGTATGTGTATATATTAACAGTGGTATGTAAGCGAACATATTGTGCAACGTGTACGTTTGTGTTGACTTGCACACAAAACACACCCCATATACACCATACATCTTAAAAGTCTGACGAATGCAAGACGGGCGCAGCTATCCCGAGCTGCTTGCTGAGCACGGACCATGTATGCGACAATGTCGTACTGAAGCTCGTGAGCCGCCAGGTTCGCTGCCTGCAAATCTTCATGCGCATTGCCTGTTTCTCGACTTGGAAGCTCGGAGTACAAATTCAGGCGGCTCAACCCAGGAACAACAGAGGCTGGAAATCTGGGACTCAGTCCGAGCCTGTGAATTCGTCAAAGCCATCCCTCAGACCCACAGACTCAGAAAAAGCTTTGAGCACCCCGTGCTGCGGAGCCAAACGCAAACACGTACACTTCGACTCAAAACACTGCGCATGCGGCATCCCGAAGCCCGCCTCAAACCTGTCAAGCTTCCCTGAAAAGGGCCACGTGTTTGTCCCATCTCATCTATCACTGCTATCACCCTTTTTTGACACTTGGGCGCAGCCGTCCACCTCTGGGCCCGGAGCCACCCGTGCCAGCTCCGACACCTGGGGGCTTAGAAGCGGCAGGCGCTCGGCCTGGCGCAGCTTTCGTCCAAGATGTCGTAGAGGCAAACCAGCCAATTGAAAAGTGAGAAGCGCAATAGAATTAGAATGGAGCAACTTTGAAGGCATCGGCCCAGGGCCCTGGCAAGCAGCTAGAGTGCGCCAGCTTCAGCCGTTTTCTTGACATAAAGGCAGGTCCATGGCTTCGGCCGCATGTGTCTGCAAGTGCATCACATTTGACTGCCTGCTCTGCCTTTCTGGGCAAGGTCACCAGCACGTGCAGCCCTGGGCCAGGCGTCAAAGAAAAGAGAGGAAGAGCAACCGGCATACTCCCCACACTCGCTCCAGCACAAACCAAGTTTCAAAGGCGCAATGCCCTGGCACCAATGCACCATCTGCATCCTGGCCTTCTAGAACTGATGTGACATATGTGCATTCATCTGGCCAGCTGCCCCCAGACCGGCCTTTGTGTCTGCGAAGTATGCGTGCAAGTAGGCGCCTGCACCACAACCAAATGCTACATGCAAATCAAGGAGACAGTTGGGCCGAGTTCCCTTCCTGCACAAGGAACCGCAACAATGATGAGTCACAGTGCCATCCCTAGGCCGCAATATCCGCCTTGGGCCTTCGCGCGTGATGTACTCCAGGCCATCCACTAGGACCTGAAGCCCATGGCGTGTTGCTACGAAGAACGAGTTTGGAGCAACGGTTGCCTTGGTCCTCATTACTATTACTTCTGCTATTGCTAGTACTATCAATATTACTATGACTCCCACTAGCACTAACACTACTTCGACGACTATTCCTATTACTACGAGTAGTGCTAATCTCATGATCCTCGTCACTGTCACACTGATCTTCATTGTGATGATCATTCTGATTTTCGTGGTTGTCACGATTATCATGATCATGGCTATTGAGTTTCAATTGATGAATAACATATGCTCCACAAGCAAACTTGCCAGCTAGCAAGTCATGAAGAGGCCCTCAGCCCCACGCCAGGAGGGTGCGCGTCTGCATGGGCAACGCCGTCATCCAAGCAGCCACTGCCTGACATTGCGGCTGGGTGGCTCAAGGGTAAAAATGCAGCTGATGCTTCCGACTAAAGTGGGAGCATGCTGAATACCTTTCCCAATCTAGCCTCACCAGGCGAGCAATGCAACCCGTGACATTCCCTGACATCGGGGAATGACTCTGAACATCAACCAGAGTTTGTTCATCATCTCCATGCGAGATGCTTCTACAAAAGAAGGAAAGGGAGGGGAAAGAAATGCGAAGTAAAACAATGTATGCCCGGGGAGTAATTGAGCCCGTTTCCTCCACAAGATCCTGCAGCTGATTCCCTTAGCCCCCAGCTGATTCTGCGGGAGACAGCGCATCTGCTGTTCCTGGGCAAGTGCTGGTGGTGGAAGAAGTTGTGGTTTCAACTCTTCAAGAGATACCACTACAGCTTCCATTGCGGAAGTACCCACTAGCGTTTTCCACAAGTCACCTTTGTAACAGAAGGATTCCAAGTTGAGTCACTCTTCATGGATCAGTTGGGCCTTCGCCCCGCGCAGAAGAAGGCGTGGCCGATGACCCATCTGACAGCCCGCTAACAAAGCAAAGGCAATGCTGAACGCTGCATGCACAGGGAAAACTGTGATAATCCGCAGCCCCCCCCACAAATATCTTCCAGGCAGTAGCAATGATACAAATTCCTTCGTAGATAGAGGCCGAGCGAAACCTCAACACCCACGACTTCCTGATTTGCCCGCCTGCTGATGAAGTGGTGCCATACCAACGCTCAATGAGTGGCACCTGGTGAGACTCTCTCCGTGGCCAACATCAAGCTGGTGAACAGATGCCACATTGAACATTTGCAAATTCAAGCTCAAGCACACTGCACGGGGGTGACGAATCAAAAATACCGTTAGGCATCAACAAAAACCATTCCTGAAGATCAAAAACACTTATTAGGGGTCAAACAAAATCTTCTCGTAGATATTCTATTAAAAATAGAGAGTCAGAGGATCAAAACAACACTTTTTGTGGCAGGTGCAGCACTTTTCGTGGCAGGCGCAGCACTTTCGCAAGGTCAGGTACAGATTTCGCGGCACGCGCAGCACTTTCGCAAGGTCAGGTACAGATTTCGCGGCACGCGCAGCACTTTCGCAAGGTCGGGTGCCGATTTTGTGGCAGGCGCAGCACTATTTGAATGGTCAGGTAGAAATTTGGTGGCAGGCGCAACACTTTGGCAAGGTTAGGTACAGATTTCGCGGAAGCAGCAGCAGCAGTTTAGCAAGGTACGGTGCAGATTTTGCAACAAGCGCAGCACTTTCGCAAGGTACAGTAAGTACAGATTTCGTGGCAGGCGCAGCACTTTCGCAAAGCGATACAGAGAAAGAGAAAGATCCAGACATCTAAACATGGAGAAAAAGGGGGAAAAAAGAGAGATCGAGAAAGAGAAAGAGAGAAAGAGGGAAAGGGAGAAAGAAAGAGCGAAAAAGAGAGACAGACAAACAGACAGAGGGAGAGAGACAGAGAGAGCGCGAAAATGAGAGACAGACAAACAGACAGACGCAGAGAGAGAGAGAGAGAAAGAAAGAAAGAAAGAAAGAAAGCAAGAAAGAAAGAAAGAAAATAAAGAAAGAAGGAAGGAATTAACTTGTGGAACCCTGCTACGGAAGCTAGCCTTAGGCCAGAAACTTCTCGCAGGAAATCCAAATAAGTTTGCGTGAGACCCAGCAGCAAGTCAGAATGGTACTTGGGGAACTCTGCAAAATATAATCGAAGAGATGATTCAACAAACAGTGTCCTTCCTTCAATCCTTGCTTGATTCCTTTCTCCTTCCTTCCTTCCTTCCTTGATTCTTCCCTGCCTTCCTTCACTCCTTCCTTCCTTCCTTCCTTCCTGCCTTCCTTCACTCCTTCACTCCTTCACTCCTTCACTCCTTCACTCCTTCCTTCCTTCCTTCCTTCCTTCCTGCCTTCTTTCACTCCTTCACTCCTTCACTCCTTCCTTCCTTCCTTCCTTCCTTGCTTGATTCCTTTCCCCATCCTTCCTTCCTTCCTTCCTTCCTTCCTTCCTTCCTTCCTTCCTTCCTTCCTTCCTTCCTGGAATTCCTTCCTTCCTGGAATTCCTTCCTTCCTGGAATTCCTTCCTTCCTGGAATTCCTTCCTTCCTGGAATTCCTTCCTTCCTGGAATTCCTTCCTTCTCCCCATAAGAATAAAAAGAAGTTGTTTTGATTCTTAATAAGGTTGATCAATAACAAGTTCTTTTTTGGCCCCAAATAAGTTGTGTTGATGCCTATCCCACTGCGCTGCTGGCTTCTGCTTGCATGGGCAATGCCGCCACAAGCCTGCTTGTCAGCCGCCATCTTGAGGTTCTGGCGAATCAGCACAAAAGGCCGGATCGCGCAGACAGCTACAGCACGGCCAAATGAAATGAACAAACACACTTAGTGGGTGTGATTCCCCCATCTGGCTTTCGGCGAATCAGCGCACATCAGCTGATATCAGCTGACTAGATGCAGCCAAACACAGTCCTCGCAAGACTGGCCAATAATCACTTTTCAAAAGTGATTTGAATCGCTGGCACACGTGGTCCACATTAGAAACGGGAACTGTTCAAACCTGCGCCGCTGCCTCTTCTAGCGCCTGTGTCATGTTGTCATCGTCTAAGGTCTCTCCGCGTCGGAGGCCTAGCCAGTTCGCACAATTCTCCTGGCTCTCAAGGAAAGCCCTGAGACATCAGCGCCTTGCACTTTGATGGCCAAGACGTCACTTGCGGCGCATCCCACTATGCTGAGCAAGTTTCCAAATTGCAAGAAGGCATGTGAAGCCAGACATCATTCACCAAAAAGCGACATCTTTACGGACCCTGCCTGTGACTTGACAACGCAGCCTCTTCACAAAGTCCGTCTTTGGGTCTGGCCAGGGCGGGCTCTATATGCGAAAGCCGGGTCTCAAAACTGGCTGGTTTGAGCTTCAGAATGGGCTGGGCTTCAGAATGGGGAAGTAGAACCCTCAAACATTTGACATAACCCAAAGGTTCTGGGTTGTAATTTGACCATTTTGGCCTTGGTTGTGATTCTGTTGTCCCTTCTTGTTTTCCTTCAGGGCGAACATAGTGAGCTTTGCTCAGTTGAGCAGTCAGTGCAAAACCGATCGAGACTTATAGTTATATACCGTCATAGCAATCCTTCGCGGAGCTTTCAGGAAGCTTTCGCGGAGGCGAGTTTCCCTTTCGCGGCGGCTTGTGTTGCATCAAACCTTTCGCGGCGCTTTCGCGGCGGCTCCTTGAAATTCGCAGAGCAACCTTTCAGTACAAGAATCATGCACCAAGTATACTTGGTAGCTCCAGCTTCGAAAACGAAAATTTCGGAACAAGCGTAGCCCTGGACCCACGCCTTTCGTTGACCCTTCACAGAGCCTTCGCGGGGCTTTCGCGCCAATCCCCCTCAATTTCGAAAGTGGGCTAACAGCCTGTGCACACTGATGAGCAAATGCATACTCTCGCACAGTCAATGCCCGCTCTTTCCGCACGCTGCCTGCCCCATCTTTCGCGAGTTTTCAAAAAACGCTTGCGCGAGCTTTCGCGATGCAAGGTGTTCCTTTCGCGGAAGCTATTTAGGAAACTGTTTAGATAAAAATCATCGGGGGGTTTTGTGCGCTGCTCGGTTCTCTTGGATGGTCCTGGCGGGTCATCCTGGAGGGTGAAACTCAGGCGGCGCACTGTCGGCTTGGGTTTTTTTGGGGCGGGCCTAACTCAATTTGCAGCGCTTTGTTGGGTTGGTTTAGATCTTAGACGGCTACGTTTTTGGTGTTGATCATCCTGTGACTTGGGCTTGGGCACCTTTGTGGCCCCTTGGAAGGGCGTAAGGCTGTGTAGCGCCAGTTCTCAACGAATTGCAAGCGGCAAGAGCCAAGCGCCCCGTCTTTGTAGCATGTTCAATGACCCTAGCGTTCTCCTCTGCAGCCAACCTTCGTTCTAAGTATCTTTGGCCACTAAGCAAACTTTGGTAAGAGACATTGGGAAGCTGAGGGAAGGAGCGCCAGCCGTGCTACAAGCGGAGCAGACCAAGCCAACCAACAACCCACAACATATACCCAACGTCTGCTTTGTTTAGCAACACAAATCAACCTCCTTGAATACGCCTTGAGCTTGTCTGCGCCGTTCTTGTCAGCTTGTGCCAAAATATATAACACATTGACGTGTGTCAAGCCTTGTTGCTGCGCAGTCTGAATATTGCAATTGCGCGGCGCCACGCTCTTCCAGGCTAAGAGACCAGGAGACCAGGAGACCAAGAGACCAGGAAACCAGAAGACCAGGAGACCAGGAGAGAAGACCACAGAAACGTGCCGCAAAAGCAGCTCACAGTCCTCATCCTTATCATCGTTATCATCATGATCATCACCATCATCATCTCTTACTTGGCAGCATTGGCAACGCCGAGGATGCTACGATGATAGCTATCATCACAGTCACCACCCTTACCATCATCATCGTCATCTTCATCACCCTTATCATTATTATCATGATGGTCATCATCACCCTTGTCATCACCATGATGGTCATCATCATCTCTTTCTTCTATTCATTTCAAGTGTGGCGATGGGCAGCATTGGTGATGCAGAGGATGCTACGATGCCTCCTCCTTAACATCATTTTCACCATGATCATCATCATCATCATCATCATCATCATCTCTTATTAGGCAGCATTGGTAATGCAGAGGATGCTACGATGACAGTTGTCATCACAGTCATCGTCCGTGTCATCATCAACCCTTCTCATCATCATGATAGTCATCATCACCCTTATCATCATCATGGCGGTCATCAGCATCTCTTTCTTTATACATTGCAAATGCGGCGTTAGGGGTAATTGGAAACTGCGTCTGCGCTGAAATCAGCTGCCACGCAGGAATACGCACAGGGACCCCCAGCCTGGCCAGAAGTCGCACTGCAAAAGTCCATCCGCTGACTCCACCACAGAAAAGACGAAAAGCACACGCCAAAAATATCCCTGTTCACGTTCCTCGTGAAACTGGCAGATTCGTTCGTAAAACCAAGGAAGCTGTCAAGCTTCACCCTTTGCGAATTCAACCAAGCAGTATGGTTTCCACGTATCACGACAGGTCGCTGGTTCGTGAAGCGAAAGTTGGGGTGAAAAGCAAAATCGATGACGCAAACCAGGGCCTTCAGGGGAAATCGTTTGACATCCGTCATGGAGAGCTTGCGCTGGCATTTGAATACCAAGAAAGAGTGGTCCAAGGCTGTTCCGCAAAGTCTCAGAGTGTGTTCACACATCCCAGAAAGCAAATACTGATCAACATCCATGACTCAGTCACCAACTAAGACACCCCCGCCCCGAGACGGCCTGAACTGAAAGGGGCTGCTTTGCTGATCAGCAGGGATGCCCCAGCAGCATCAGTGAGGCGCACAAACTGCAGCTTCTCTCCTGATTGTTGAACTGCATGGAGACCAGCTACAGATCGCGCATTCCCGGCACGCTCAGCGCAAACTTCAGCGCCAACACGACTGGAGTGAGTTGGGCAGAGCTAACCAGGTTCAGAGCTGATCGGGCCGGTTTAGCGATCGCATCCTTTGAGGAGCTACGAGGTCCTTGACCATCGTGAACAGTGTTGTAGTGATCGGTTGCGAGGAGTGAGCCGGATCGGCGATGCGCGAAACCAGCCTTTGGTTGGCTAGGTGCTCAGAGAGCACCTTCTCTGCACACCCTCTGCTGACGGTGTTCGCAAATGCGTCGCTCTCCTGCACATGTAGGTGCCCGCCGTGGGCCCTTTCTGTTGCTTCGCAGCCATCAGGAGCAGCATGCAGATCGCCAGAGAGATGCAGGGGCCGGTGGGCACTTCTGCGGCAAACTGGGAGAGAAGCTTGAAGTCCTTGTCGTCTGGCTCAGTGCCAATGAACTCGGCCATTGAGATGTAGCCCTCCAGGATTCCGGTGCATCTCACGGCCAGTGTGTCGTGCCAACGAAAGCACAATGGAGCGCTGTGAACTTTGCAGCACCGTTGTAGAAAAACAACGATGCCACAGCTGCAGCCAACCCGAGATGTTTGTCCCCGAAGGTGCAGACGTTCACCGCCACCTGCGATGCCCCAGCCGAGGCGTCGTCAATCGAACTTGTGGAAGACTCAGGCGGCGCCAGTCCGCCTACCGAGGCCACGGACGCTTGCCCTATGGCTTCAGAACTTTACAAACTTAAAACCATAAAATATTAGAATCTGAAATTCTTAAATTATTGGAATTTTGAAATATTGAAATCTTAAGATCTTAAAAATCTTAAAATATTAAATTCCGAAAATCTTCAAACCTGAAAACTTTAAATCTTAAAATCTTAAAGCAGATGGAAAATGGATTGAACATGGCCTGGATTAAAAATATTAAAACCCTTAATGCGCGCGCGTGCGCGCATGTGTGCGCGCGTGCCTGCGCGCGTGTGCCCCTGTCGCGTCAATGTGGGGTGAAGGTGTGGGGCTGGCTGGGCCAGCCCAGCCAGCCCAGCCAGCCGGCGCCGGCTCAAGGCTGGGCTGGCCCTGCCTGCGTGGTATATAAGCATCCATGCCTCCAAAAGTCAGACATGGGTTTCCAAGCCAAACAAAGCAGAAATGCTGACGACGCTCCCACAGTATGACAGTTACGCCTGATGTGTGTTCTAACTGCGGGTGGACGAAATCCTGCACCACCTGAGAAAAACCCTGGAACGATGATCCCCCTCATCGCAGCCTGCAGTGCCAGGCTTTCAGGTGCTTCTGCGGTTCACCACCAATCCAAACAACCTAAAAGATATGGGGGTTTCTCAAAATAGGGGTCCCCTAAAACGAGTGGGTTCCCTCTAAAACCAAAACGAAACCACCTACCTGCAAAGGTCCAATTTTGAGAAACACCCATATAGGCCTTTTGAGATTAATCTGGAGGACATTTCATGGATCTATTGCGGAGGGTCTATCTCAACACTTCAACATTCGCAATTCCCGCAAATGACAACGGTCCCACGCTTGGAAATGACGTGTCTTCTGAGCCTTGCTGCAGCTCTGGCGCCTGAGCATTGGACAACACACGGCAGTTACAGGAGTCTTCAAAGAGGGGATCCGATACAACAATTGCGCCACCGGCATCTGGCTTCACAGCTGTGGCTGGCGCGCTGCTGCTTCTGTCCACGCTTGTTGGCGCCGGGCTGGATCTCAGCCAAGGTGTTGCACCAGACATCAAGTGGCAGATGCAGCAGCCTGTGTTGCTTTGAGAGGTCGCCGTTTTGAGACACACTTGAAGAAAGCGCTTGCTCCAAGCTGAGCACAAGTGCCCCTCCGAAAGCTCTGACTCATCGGCCTTGGGCAAGCGCAAAGCTGCTCAAATGCTCATGTCAGCCAACATGTCCGCACTTGATGTGACTGAGCAGGACAGCAGGACCCCGTAGCTTGCGGGGATGCGTAGCGTGAGTATCTATGATTGCCACCACCTTCAGGGCCGGGGGGCGCTCAGATCCTCGTTTAGATCATAGGGATCTTCCCACTTCCAGCCACAAGCGATCTGAGGGCTCAGGGCTCAAGGCCAAGCTCAAGCAGCTCAAAGGCTCAAAGGCTCAAAGGCTTGAAGCGAAACTTCAAGGCCCAGTTCTCATGGCCCGGATCCTCCAGGCTCCTGAAGCCACCATGTTGCCAAGCCCGGCTGGAGTTCAAGTTCCTGCAACGACTTTGCGCTGCAGTCCCAGCATCATTTGCTCAAGCCCGCATTGCTCTTGCAGTTCCTTGCAGACTGGCCGAGGAAGGCAGCACGCAGCGTTTACAATAAATACTGCATAGCACACTGAGCTGCATGGGACAACTGCAAACTGCCGACACAATATTGCTGTTTTCAGCTTGGCCTTTGCCAGCGACAAAAGGAATCAAACCCAATATGACAGCAGCTGTACTCTCAAATACCCTGGAGTCTGAGTGCCCCTGCTGTAGACTTCGAGGCCGTGCGAAACTGACAAAGGCGAGTGGCAATCAGCAAGTGTTCCAAATCAGGTTGACAGCTCTAAGCTCAGTTATGTGAATTGCCGGCCTAGTGTGCAACCAAATGATGGTCGGCCTCCTCGCGACTTATGATTTGGACACTTGCAGCACTCTATCTTTCTGGGTGATTGTACGGGTATGGCAGAACCTTTTGCTTGCCGATAAGGCCTCGCCTGTGTCGTCACTTGCATCTTTGCCCAGGGACCAATCCTGGGCATAGCCGACAACGAGGGTGGTTGCCAGCAGATTCAGATGCAACCCACGTTAAGCTTGCCCAAAGAATATTGTATTATCTTGAATGCACATATATATATATATATATATATTTCCGGAAGCTGTTGCGGGACATAGCTAAGCACGCAAGTTCTTCAACATCCTCAACCTATTGACTATGGTTCACATTGGCCGGCAGTTAGAAGGAACATCAAGGCAGGCCTAATTATCATGACTCCTCTGTATCCATAGCCATTATGTGCATCTCCTGTCCTTGCCAGTACTTTCTTGGGTTGCAGCAGAAAATGGAGTTCTGCCTCCATCTGTACCGTGGTCAAAACTCCGCCTCAAAAAAAAAGGTTGTCCAACCCCATCGCTAGTATTCGCTAGTAACCCCAAACGTGGGTATATAAGCAAGTCGTGTGACCATGTAGCACATGTAGATGATGTGTGGCATAATTCGGCATGATGAGCTTACATGATTCATCAATGTCGGCATCTTTGACTCTCAATGCCTTTCTGGCACGGATTCTTCTCGCCCCTCTTCAAAAAAACGACAACTGCGTTGCAGCAGGTGTGTCTAGAACTAGACCTCGCGCAGCGGGGCAGGCAATGCACAACTCAAGTCATCCACTCTCCACAATCATGCTTGGCGCAACCACATGACATGACATGTGGTGGAGAATGTGGAGGTGGAGTACGCCCTTGCCCCAAACCACAGGAACCTTAGGAGCCTTCGCGTCCCCTTCAGCTTGCCATTTGAGGCCCCGGCGGCATGGCCGCTGGATCCACTGGCTGCTGCCGCTGAGCCGGCGGAGAAGAGCAGCGAAGGCCGTCGCCATAGATCTGGGCATGCGACTCGCCGGATGTTTCAGTGATTTTGAGTGAGGCAGGATTGCCCCTCACAGGTTTAACCAAACCGCGCGCTTTTTCAATGTGTGCGATTTGCCCAATGTGTGTGTGTGTGTCTGCAATGCTGGAGTATTGATTGCAAGCATCTGCAAGGTCAAAAAACAAGATGCAGACTGCTGCCAGAATGATACCTCATGCAGGGCCTGCATCAGTGCACTCTGTGTCTGCACCAGGTCCGGAGGCAACACAAGTGTGATATACCATTCCGTGACAATCGTTGTACATATACATATATATATATATATACATAGAATATATATATATATATATTGATTTACATATATATATATGACAAGAAGGCCATGAAGCCAGGCGCACGCTCTCAATCCCCTTTCTGCCAAACCCATCCAGGGCAAGAAAGTTTGAATATATATAATATATATATGTATATCATAGAAGCTACATGCGACACTCCATTGAACGGCATGCATAACTCCTGTGATGTCGCTGGTTTGCATTGCAGTCCGTAACGGAGATGTCTGCTTGCAGCTGCTCGCAATGAGGCCTTCTTGGGTGGTGTAACACATTCTGAGTGTCTGAACGGACAACAATATTGTCTAGTGACCCTTTCCCTGAACATGAGAGTGGGATTGGGATTCATTCCGTTCAAGCCGTACTCAAACACCGATGCAACGACTAATTCACCCATCATCCAAACATTATCTATGCATATGATGCGCAAAAACTCGCAAGCCAACCCACCCACCCGGGCGCTTGCCAGATTCGAAATCAAGATTCACTCCCAAACTAGCCACTTCCATTCAGTCATGCATGCTTTGCCGCGAGCAACTTGTTGTGCAAGCAAGGCAAAAGCCCGCCCAATCTCCAAGCTTTCTTGCTGTGGGACTCAGCATGTCCTACACTGTCCCCCTCGCCTGCGCAGCGTTGCGATTCATCCATAGCTGCTGGGGATGAAGGCGTGCCTCCAGGAAATCTCCGGCACGTAGAGGCGTCGGTATCAGGCTGCCCGGCACCTCTCAAAACAGCTGCTCGCGAAAGAATCGCGGAGGGTGAACTGTCTGGGAGCTTAGAAGTTGATTGTACCAATGATTGCAGAAATGGCAACTATGGGTCCAGACTTCAAGCAGGTGATGAACAAGCCTCGTTGCGACTGCTGGTGGGTCTGGCAAGATCGGGCACAAATTGCAAAAGCCCAAAAACATTGTGAGTAGAAGAAAAACAAATAAACTGTTGCATAAGCGGAGGCCCCGGCAAGAAGCACGTCCACAACACCACCCAGCCTGGAAGCGTCGGCCAGGAACAAAGTCCTGCAGAGGCATGGCAGCATCTGCGCCATCCAGATCCCCAATTTGCAATCCGCGGGGTCTTGTTCGGAACTTTCTTAGTCTTTGCTCTTGTGCCAACATCCTAAGATCCTGTGTGCCAGAAAAGAGCCCTGGATGTCACGCCAGATTCCAGCCACAAGCCAGACCACACCGCTCCTCCACATCTTCCTCTGTGACCTGATACAGCAAGGCCGTGCCCTGCTGCCGGAAGCGCTGATAGCCTGGCGCCGGTCCAGCGAATAAACAGGTGCAACAATGCAAAGCAAATATTTCAATCCAACATGATTTTTGAAACCCTGACCGTGGCAATGGGTGAAGCCCTTCTGACTACGCTAAAGGCCATGGCCATGGTTTCATGTCCGATGTTCCGCTGGCCTCGCATCCGCAGAGTCTCGCTCTGGGTGGTGGAGTCCTGACACTCACACTATGATCTGTTGTCCAGCCCCGGAGCCCGGAAAAGCGAGTGGCCAGTGGCCCCCGGAAGCACAAGTACCGTGGCATCATGCGAGCCGGGCGTTCCCTCGACATGGCCTGTGGCATCTACCGAAACTGAGGCAAGCGCACAGGCCTCCACCTCCTCTCCGGGCAGGAAATCCCTGGAGAACTCGCTAGATGTAAACACCTGCCAGCGAGCATCGATGCGCATGCTCGAAAGCGAAACATGCACAGTTCATTCACCATCCGCGTCCAGCAATGCGGTTTTAAGGCAATGCGTTAGCTTTGGGCCAGAACCAAGTGGGAAGCGCGGCTGTCACTGGTGAAACAATAGCTTTCGATTGGTTCGCAGCTGACAGTCTGGCCTGCAGTTCCCGGTCCGTGGTCTCCATGCGAGCCACCATGCTCCTGAGAGTGACCGCATCCCAATCAGTGCTGTTAGTGCACAGCATGCATTCGCCCTGAATAGCAGGTCTGACAAGGCCCTGTATCTTGCATACAAGATTCCCAGGCTCTACGACAACCTTTGCCACCACCTCGCCGTCAATGATTGTCCTAAGGTTGGCCGCAGGCTATCAGCCACTTTAAGCAGAATCAAAATTTAACCAGCGCAGACCCCAGATAGAAAAATAATGCAATTGGCCGTCGAAATACAAAAGACACAGAAACGAGCTTGCGCGCTCATCTGTTTTGCTGCGCCGGCGGGCGGCAACAACATCGCTGTTGAGCAGCAACGGCACCACTGCTGCAAAAGCACCCAGCCCAAGCCCTTCGTCATACCCTCCACCAGCACTCTACAACAGCACACAACAAAATCACGACCTCCCCCTACGACAGCACCCTGCAACAGCACCCTGCCACAAATCCTAGTCACTCCCTGGCCAAGCAGCCTCCAATAGCACCCCGCGCAACAACAACAACAACAACAACAACAACAACAACAACAACAACAACAGCAGCAGCAGCAGCAGCAGCAGCAGCAGCAGCAGCAGCAACAACAACAACAACAACAACAACAACAACAACAACAACAAGGCATCCGCGTCTTTCGCCGCCGTGGAAGGCGGCGCGTTTTCCAAGGCCCTTGTTTCCAAACGCAGAACTGTCAATCTTTTTCTGTTTTCAAAAAGTCCGGTTTTTGAAAACGGTTATGGCTCAAAGCGCTTGTTTTTCTCCGAGGCAGCAGCGTGTCACTTCGCCCACAAGGCCTTTACCAAGCACTCCTCGCGCGTGAGCGGGTGTTCTTACCATTTGCCTGTCATGTGTGCAGTGCTGAGCGGGTGCGCGTGAGCGGGTGTTCTTACCATTTGGCTGGCATGTGTGCAGTGCTGAGCGGGCGCGCGTGAGCGGGTGTTCTTACCATTTGGCTGGCATGTGTGCAGTGCTGAGCGGGTGCGCGTGAGCGGATGTTCTTACCATTTGGCTGGCATGTGTGCAGTGCTGAGCAAGCGCGCGTGGACGGGTGTTCTTACCATTTGGCTGGCATGTGTGCAGTGCTGAGCGGGCGCGCGTGGACAGGTGTTCTTACCATTTGGCTGGCATGTGTGCAGTGCTGAGCGGGCGCGCGTGAGCGGGTGTTCTTACCATTTGGCTGGCATGTGTGCAGTGCTGAGCGTGGCATGTGTGCAGTGCTGAGCGGCCGCGCGTGAGAGGGTGTTCTTACCATTTGGCTGGCATGTGTGCAGTGCTGAGCGCGTGCGCGGGTGTTCTTAGCATTTGCCTGGCATGTGCGCAGCGCTGAGCGGGCGCGCGTGGACGGGTGTTCTTACCATTTGGCTGGCATGTCTGCAGTGCTGAGCGGGTGCGCGTGAGCGGGTGTTCGTACCATTTGGCTGGCATGTGTGCAGTGCTGAGCGGGCGCGCGTGGACGGGCGTTCTTACCATTTGCCTGGCATGTGTGCATTGCTGAGCGGGTGCGCGTAAGCGGGTGTTCTTACCATTTGCCTGGCATGTGTGCAGTGCTGAGCGGGCGCGCGTGAGCGGGTGTTCTTACCATTTGCCTGGCATGTCTGCAGTGCTGAGCGGGCGCGCGCGAGCGGGTGTTCTTACCATTTGGCTGGCATGTGTGCAGTGCTGAGCGGGTGCGAGTGAGCATGTGTTCTTACCATTTGGCTGGCATGTCTGCAGTGCTGAGCGGGTGCGCGTGAGCGGGTGTTCGTACCATTTGGCTGGCATGTGTGCAGTGCTGAGCGGGCGCGCGTGGACGGGCGTTCTTACCATTTGCCTGGCATGTGTGCATTGCTGAGCGGGTGCGCGTGAACGGGTGTTCTTACCATTTGGCTGGCAGGTGTGTAGCGCTGAGCGGGTTCGCGTGAGCGGGCGTTCTTACCATTTGCCTGGCATGTCTGCAGTGCTGAGCGGGCGCGCGCGAGCGGGTGTTCTTACCATTTGGCTGGCATGTGTGCAGTGCTGAGCGGGTGCGAGTGAGCATGTGTTCTTACCATTTGGCTGGCATGTCTGCAGTGCTGAGCGGGTGCGCGTGAGCGGGTGTTCTCACCATTTGCCTGGCATGTGCAGGCGCGCGTGGACGGGTGTTCTTACCATTTGCCTGGCGTGTGTGCATTGCTGAGCGGGTGCGCGTGAACGGGTGTTCTTACCATTTGGCTGGCATGTGTGCAGTGCTGAGCGGGTGCGCGTAACGGGTGTTCTTACCATTTGGCTGGCATGTGTGCAGTGCTGAGCGGGTGGCGCGTGAGCGGGTGTTCTTACCATGTTGGATGTGTGCAGTGCTGAAGCGGCGCGCGTGGACGGGTGTTCTTACCATTTGCCTGGCGTGTGTGGCATTGCTGAGCGGGTGCGCGTGAACGGGTGTTCTTACCATTTGGCTGGCATGTGTGCAGTGCTGAGCGGTGCGCGAAAGCGGGTGTTCTTACCATTTGGCGGCATGTGTGCAGGCTGAGCGGGTGCGCGTGAGCGGGTGTTCTTACCATTTGCCTGGCATGTGTGCAGTGCTGAGCGGGTGCGCGTGAGCGGGTGTTCTTACCATTTGCCTGGCATGTGTGCAGTGCTGAGCGGGTGCGCGTGAACGGGTGTGACTTCAAAAAATAACAAACCTTCCACGGCGGCGAATGGCACGAATGGGAACAACAACAACAACAACAACAACAACAACAACAACAACAACAACAGCACCCCGAGCACCTCCCAGCCATGCTCTGAAGCAGCACCCTCCAACCGCACTCACCCTGCAAGATTTCCGAGTCGCGCCATGGCCCAACACTAGAAAAACTCTTAGTCACACCCCAGGCCCAGCACAACAGCACCCTTCGCAACAGCATGTGTCCCAATGGAACCCCTATGTCTTTCAGCTGTGGCCGGGATCAAGAAGCTAGGCAATCAACATCCTTCCCACACATTATTGGTTTTAGCTTTCATGTCACTGACATCGTTTCAGGCAGTGGGTCTTGACAATCCGCAGAGTCTGCTTGGATCCGAGAGATGTTCAGGCGGCCAAAGCATCCCTAAGCAGCGTGCCGGATGACTTCACCAGCCTGGCGTCCAGGCACCGGCATTTTGAAGTGCACTGAACAGCCCAGACGGACCATCTGACGTGATCCGCAAGAGAGAAAGAAGCGAAGCCTTTAACAACCTTGATCGCCAATTCCGTCAAAGACTTGCACATATGGGCATATCTATTCTAGGCAAGCCTGATACGTCAGATACTTGCCTTCTGTTGAGATGAAGGAAAACAACTCCTTGACTGCTAATGACCGTCTGCCTGTCCAGGCCGGGCGTAGACACTGCCTGTGCGGCCAACGCGCAGGCCTTGGCTGGAAAGCTGAGAGCGAGCAACCGCAGTCTGAAGCCTCAGACTCTAAGCTAAATTGCCGTGAGGTTGGCCAAAAGAATCCAAGGAGCCGGCCTCGCTGAAGAAGAATGGGCAGAAAGCGCTCGCACATTTCCTCCTGACTTCGTGAAGGCTCGATCCCGGTCTAGCTAGAAGAACTAGGTAGGGTGACTGATGTGACTGACGCGCCAAGCCCAACTCCTTGACCCACTTATTCCCCAACAGCTGAAAGCTTTGGGGTCTCAGCCCAGATAGGCTCCGGGGTGGTCCGGGGCGGCCCTGAGGTAAGGTTCCACGAGGGTTCCACAAGGGTTCCACCAGAGTTCTGGTTCCACGAGGGTTCCACCGGTTCTGAGGTCCGGGGGTGGTCGGGGCGGCCCTGAGGTAAGGTTCCACGAGGGTTCCACCAGCGTTCCACCAGGGCTGGGGTGGTCCGGGTTCCACCGGTTCTGCGGGGCGGTCCGGGGTGGTTTGAGGTGAGGTTCCACGAGGGTTCCACCAGTGGTCCGGGTTCCACCAGTGGTCCGGGTTCCACGAGGTTCTGCGAGGGCTGCGGGGTGGTCCAGGTGAGGTTCCACCCAGCGTTCCACCAGGGCTGGGGTGGTCCGGGTTGTACCAGGTTCTGCGAGGGCTGCGGGGTGGTCAGTTCCACGAGAATCCACCAGGCTTCCACCAGGTTCTGCAAGGGCTACTGGTTGGGTCTGGGGTGGTTTGAGGTCAGGTTCCACCAGGGTTCTACCAGGGTTCCACCAGGTTCCACCAGGTTCAACGTAAGGTTCCACGAGGGTTCGACCAGGTTTTACCAGTCAGGGTTTAACCAGGTTCTGCAAGGGTGGTTTGAGGTAATTCCGCCAGGCCAGGTTCTGTGCAAGGGCTACGGGGTAGTCGGGGTGGTTCCGTGAGGCGACCACAAATCCACCGAAGGTTCTACAAGGTTCTAGCAAGGCTGCAGGATTCCACGAGCTGTGGCTGAGGTAAGGGTTTCACAGCAGTTCCGCAAGGATTCGACAAGGGTCACAAGGCTCCACAACGCTCCACAAGTTCCACAAATGTTCTGCAAGGAAGCAATGTGTCGCGCGACCACCAGGTTCTGCAAAAGCTATGGGGCTGCCCTGAGGAAAGGTTCCAACAAAGCTTCACGCTGAGCCTACGAGACCACGAGAACGGTCTGCGAGGTTCACCGGGCCCAGTCGGGCAGGTCGGGGCCCGATTGCACCGTCGGGGCCCCGATTGCGCCGTCGGGCCCCGATCGGGCCCCATCAACTACCAAGCCGGTACCGCCTAGTTTTGCTTGATACACTTGTAAGGCCGCATCCTAAGCAAAACCGGCGTTCAGCGATGATATGGGTGGCTGGGTTTGGTGGGAGCCCGCTTGCGCTGCGGGACCATCGGGCCCCGATTGCACCGTCGGGCCCCGCTCGGGCCCCGCTCGGGCCCCGATTGCACCATCGAATCGGGCCCCGATCGGGCCCCGATTGCGCCGTCGGGCCCCGATCAGGCCTCGATTCGGCCGTCGGGCACCGATCGGGCCCCGATTGCGCCGTCGGGCCCCGATCACTCTTAGTTTTGCTTCTCAAAATTACCCTCAGCAAAACCGGCGGTGAGGTGGGTCCCGGGGCGGGTGTGGCGCTGTTGTTGGGGATATCGCCTGAGCATATTTTATCTTCCATCAGTCAGCAACATGCATGTTCTTCAGTTTGCAAAAGGCTCCATGTGGCAATTAATGGCGCTGAGCCAACCAGCAGCATCACGAAGATGCCAGTCCCGTGGCTTCCCAGTCCTGTGATCGCACGAGCTCTTCGGGCTTTGCCGGCTCAAACACCTGGCACGGAAAAGCGTCAACCATCCAACACAGAAAGAGGGTTCCAGCTCCAAGTCGTCTCAGAACAAAAAAACGCAATGCCTCCTCGCCGTGGCGACTGAGGTATATCTCGCCAGAATCTGGGTACCTGCAGTGCTTACAAAGCATAGGTCGATCGTCGAACCACACGTAAACATGAATCACTTGGAGCGACGAGTAAGGGTCCGTCAACACCCGTATGTATGATCACGTATGCTGACCCTGTGCAATCCAAGCTTAATCTGCCGCGGCTGCAAGCCAGCCATGGGCAACAATCGGCAAGCGCACCCCGTCACCAAGAAGTCTCCCGCACGCAGCGGCAGGGGTATCGTGCCCCGAACCCAGAACTTCCTGCATGGCACGCCGGCCGCGAACCAAGTGCAGGTCAACGGAAAACCAACCGCAACTAACAGGAAAAGCTCCAAACTGCTCACGTACGTGCGCTAAGTCGGCTTGATTTCTCTGCGCATCCCTTCCTGGATGGCAGGAACTGCAAATCAGACTCTGAGACCTGGTAGATACGCGCCATGCCACGCCTTAGATCTCAAGGTGTGACCTAAGGTTATCATCTTCCTCTGCACTGGGGCAATGGGCGCAAATGAATGACGATCAGGCGCAGTGGCTGAATGAGGAGTGCTCTCAGTAGCAAGCCCATCAAGCAACGGTGCTAAGAATCAATTCCCTGAGACACTCGCCGCTTGTAGTACTTAAAACCTGCAAGTGGTACTGTGGCAGCACGACTTTGACTCACCCAAGTCTGGCAACCACACACAGCACAACATGACACGGCAAAAATAATTTGGGGCAGGGCGAAATCCTGCTGTGCAAAGCTGATTTGGTGCCAGTCAATAGTACAAGTCTTCAAGCCCCTTGAAGACTTGGGCCACTACTCTTGAACGCTTTCCTTCTGCTTTTGGATCCGCCTCGCGCACGAAGCACTTCATAATCCGGCCCCTGCTCAGTGATCTCAGCACCTGGCAAGAAAGATGGCCACAGGCCCACAGGTCGGTTGCAATGCGAGAGCAGGCAGCCGGTGGCAACCAGTTGTTCAAAAATGAGATATTGATGCATCCGGTGGCATCCGGCAACTTGTGCTGACGGACCGAAAACGGCTGTTCTGACACGAATGCCGGTTTGCCCCGTCAGTCTGTGTCAAGTTTAGCAAGGGCGCGCACCGAACAGCGAGCAATTGAATCCGGACGAACACAGCACCCAAAAGCGATTCCCTGTAGCCATAAAGGTGAGTTCCAATACTTTCCCATACCCTCATCCGAGCAGACGCGACAGCAGCATAATGAAATCCTGGAAAAAGCAAATCAACTACGTCCCTTACGCGAGCTTCGACCTTCTGCGGCTGCAGTGTAGTACTACCTGTTCTGTTACGATGTCCAGCTCTAGACATGTTTGTTTGAGCGGCAAAAAATGCCACTCAACTAGCTAAGCAAAGCGGGCGCCTGGTAGCTCGTAGCTGGCAGCAAAGCTTGCCTCATCGAGTACATACCTGGAGATGTCCACACTCGAACGGTTGAGGTTTGTAAGTTACGGTAAACAATGGCTATCAGCACTAAGGCGTGCAAATCAACCCCGTTGCACTACTCTACGCAGGAAGTTCTGCTGCATTCATGCTGCTCCTTCTGGTGTTCGCATGCCGAAGAGGTCCACGCTTCAGTGGCATCGCGGTCTGAGGCAGCTGCCACTCTCGATCCGATGTCTCCGCCATGATGACCATGCTCGTGTCGTCATTGACTACTGCCTTCAGCCGCGGGGAGCAATGGAAACAAAAGCAAGCAACATGAAGGATGCCAAAACGCGAGCAACAACAAGCCAACAAAAATAACAACAAGACAGCAACCGTTTTGGTATCAAAAGCTGTTCGTGTGAGCAATATAGTCATGTGGCGCCTAAAGTAGCAGTTCTGAGGCCAAGCATGCTTGCGCCAGCGAAAGACTGGCAATGCGACGGAAAATCGCGAGTAGCCTCGCCGCCATTTCGTTAAAACCTGCATTTCAAACAAGGCCATATTCGCATTGATTGCGTCCCCAAGGCATTGCGTGCCTTGGCAACAACCTCCCCGTCAATGATGGTCAACACCTGGCAAGGAAGCTTGAGGCACTCGAGTGAGAGCCGACCCACAAACGCTCGCAAAGAACCGGGTGCATTTGGAACACCACCGTACTCATCCCTAAAGCTAAAAAGACAAAAACAAAAAATTGGATGGGAAGTTCAAACGGACAGACCTCCCACAGTGCACCTCCTCGCCCTGCTGCGCCAGCCGCGCCAGGCGCCGGCCCAGCTTACGCACCTACGGGTGCGCATACGGAGAGTGTCCAAGGGATGGCGAAAACGGAGGATCAAGGAATCATATATATATATAGATTATATGTATATAGCCGATCCCAATTCTATCAAACGTTGAACGTGTCTGCCTTTGCCAATGCTTCCTCCGAAACTCGCCAAATTGAGACACGTCGCCCAGGGATGAGCTCATAACTTCAAACAAGGGTTCTGAATAATTGAAGTTGACCAGCTCGTCACGAGGTGCTTGGTGCTTTCTTTCTTTTCGCAGCAACAACTTGACATGCAAAGGCACCTGAATAGGGAGGGTTGGGTGGGGGGGGGGGGGGGGCGGGCAAGAACGCGCGTGGCTTCAAGTACCCCAGCTTGGAATACAGAATGCGATGTGTTGTTGCAGAATCCGGACTAGCACATCTTGTTGCAGAATACAGAGAACTGAACATCTGTTGGACTACAAAACGCGAAGTGCGAATGTGTTGCTACAGGCGCAAGGACCTGTTGTGAAACATCCTTCTATCACAATTATTGTCGCAGTTGATGTTGATGCGGCATGGCTGCTTGCGACTGTCAAAGCGCTGCTGGTGGCGGGAGCGCCGCCGCCAGTGTTGGCGCTGGCTGGCATTTGGATCAAACACGTTTGCTAATTATAATATTTATATTTTTGCCCACGCAGTTCTCTGTGCTTCAATGAGCTGTCCGGCCGCTGAGTTTGTCACACTACAAGAGTTTACATGCGGGAGGAGCACTGGCGTGGATTTGCATCGCTTCAAAGAAATGCTTGCTGCTGCAGCAGCTGTCTGTGGTGCAGACTCTGGGTACGAGGTTTCACGGCAGCCGAAGACAAGGCGGCTGCTGGCTCTCAAACAGTTATTCTGAGAGTTTGTGTCCACCGTCGAGTAGCTTTTACGTTTGCAAATCTAGAGGTCACACGGATGAACTGCGAATTCCGCTTGCACAGTCGAAGCTAGGACGCTTTTACTCCCAGGCGCCCGTCTCCGAGCTAACCTTGTGGTTAGAGAGTCCAAGAATGGCTAGTGCGAGAAAGAATGGCTCTAACGGTTGATAGCTTCAGGCCCCCGCTACGGTGCCACGCTTGCGGATGATCGGCAAGAAATGCCTGCATGAGACACCATTCTGTGACGCTTTCCTCACACACATGCCGATTCAAGCTCCTAGCTGAGAGATGGGAAGAAGGCATGATGGCCAGGTCATGGTCATGCAAGGAGAAAGGGGCTGCTTGAAAACCGCGAAAAGGACACATGCTGCCTCAGCATCTCTTCCTGAGAGCGTATGATCTGAGACAAGTAGATCTGCTCCGCGTTACGGCTCAGAAAAACCTCACAGGCAAGTCAGGCTTGCAACGCTCAGCCCAACCATGCTGGAGCCTCGGTGGATTCGGGATATCCTGTTGCGAGGTAGTCACCTGGCGCGAAATGGAATAACACCAAAGGGTGGAACTGTCCACGTGTTGTGCTCACTTGTTAGCCTCCTCCAGCCACATCAGCCATTTTGTGCCGCTAGCTGCACCCCGTCAAATCCCAATTCTGACCAAACCACTCCAACACCTCCATTTCAGGTTGGAAACCGTTTTTTGGCAGGAGGTCGAAAGCTCCAGACTCTCGGCCAGGCCTGCACGCACCTGCGAGAGCTGCATCTGAAAAGTCACAGATTGGAAGGACGAAAACGGCAAAGCCCGAGTGCCCAAGAACCCGAACCTCGGATTCCAACGAGCCTCCCTTTCACAGTGTAATCTTAGGAACCCATTCACCTAAGGGTGCCACATTACCGTGTATATATATATATATGTGTATACGACATTATTCAGTACCCCCAAATATACCTAGCATCGAAAAGCTGCTTGCCAGTGAAGAAAAAAAAGGTTGTCCAGCCCAGCTCTCTGAACCGTGCAGAACCCCTCGTTCCAGGACGTCAGTACCCTCCGGAAATTTCCGGAGAATAACTTTCAGCTGTTGGGCGAGAAGGACAGGGTTCCCAGACATGAAAGATTCAAGAAATCAGGGTCCCACATACAGTTAAGTTTACGTTTGGTTTAGGTGGATCATCATTCAACCCAAATCATCACTGCTTCTCTGCCCCCTGGACCAGCCCTGCGCCCCCCCAAACTGCAAAGTCTTTGTCGGCGCCTTCCTGAAGACAACTGCCAACATTTGTTCAAGCGGGCAATGTTTTAAGGACCCCCTAAAATGGCTGCGGCACCCCAAACTGGCCGCGGACCAAGGGGTCGAACCCGGGAACCCCCTTGTCCTGGACAAGCTTCCGGTTCGGGAAATACTACAAAGTAGTAAATTGCTGCCCCCCGCCCCACCCGTATCAGCACAGGGAACTAGGGGGACCTAATTACGCAAAATTACTTCCCCGAAGGCCCACCAGCTGCAGATTTCGTATGCAAGCCTTCTTGAAAAGCGCCCAGCTAACAACTATTCATGCCCAGCCCCTGACACTCAAGTATTGTTTTGGGCACTTTGGAATCGAATTTCAGTATTGCCAATACGCCCAACTCAAAAAAAGTCCACCACAGAGAATGGTTTGACGGGTCAATCATACTAAACAAGGTCCAACATTATTAAACTCTAACCAATTCGAATCAGTTCATGCTACAGGATTAAAAAAAAAAACTTAACCAATATGTACCCATGTTAAGCTTGACAATTGATAAGCCGACACTAAACAGAGAGGACTGAAGAGGACCGACGAGTACCTAAAACAAAACCCAAGACCAACTAATGCTAAAATATATAATCAATGCTATCCAAGCCCCAGCCGACATGAGGCGCAGGCTGGCTGGGGCGTTGTACTGAAGGACACCTGGCACAAAACGTACATGTGCTGAGTCCAACTCAAAACTGACACTTGGCTCTGGCTTCCAGCTTGGATGCCAACAGCTGGGCTGAGAGGACCGGCCTGGAATTTGCCACCTGGCACCAGCTCCATGTCCTCTTCAGTAACCTTGTAGATCAGCACCTCACTCAACTGAACAGAGCAGCCCTGGATTTGAGAATTTGCTTGAGATTGACTGTGTGGCAAGTCTTCTGCGTCAACACAGCACTTTGACAACCCCAAAGGAACATGTCAAATGGGAAATTAAGGCTCAGCCAGCTTAAATCTCATGTCCACGTCTCACCAGACCCATCAGCAAACAGCAAGCCACATGTTGCCAAACCCGCTGATCCAACACATCCTCCCTGTTCTTTTTCTCCTCCACTAGCGGGCACGTGAAGTACTTGAGAAAGACAGAATTGGGCAGTACCCCAACTTCTTAGGTAGCTCTGTGCAGACAGCATGCCCCACGCAGGAGGAAAGGCCAGTCGCGACGGGTTCCTGCGGGAGCATGACCCGCTGCAAGAGCGAACGCGTTCCGCGTTGGAAATGCCGAAGCTTGCGAAGCTCGTAGGGCTCGCGAATGTGAGATCTGACCAGCCTGAGGCTGCCAGTGGCCCAATGTCCGAGAAGCAAAAGCGAAGAGCAGAGCCATGCAGGCATTGGGGATCCTGACAGCCCGTAGCAAGTCCTCCAAAACTGAAGCGTGGGAACAGGGACTTGTACCAGTCCATGTCGTCCATGTCTTCGTGTGTTGAACAGGCAACTTTGATGATTGGCACGCCCTTGTGGTCGCGCAGGCGAAGTTGAAAAACAGATAGCTGTCAGAAGCCAATGAGGCGCTCGGGCTTCATGGCAGTTGTACTACATGCTGATAGTAAATTACTTAAACTGATCGAGACCTCCTGTGGCGGACGTGCATACGTGTGTCGAACTGAATGAACGTCCTTTCCACCGGCAAGTGAGAAGTTCCCAGACTGACTGCCCTTTTCCAGCCACAGCTGAGTTCGCTGATGTCGTCGAGCTCATTATCCTGCCGGAGCTGCCAGCTAGAAGCACATTCAAGAGCAGCAAACCAAAATGACGTTGACTCTCCCATGACTCATGCAGGACATCTTCAAAACAACAACATAGCCGATTCACGCTATGATTAAATGTCAATCGGTGCAGTCTCAATGCGTCTTGATGATACCTCTCACATTCAACCTAAAACAATTGATGCAATTCTGCAGCCAGCTGACAAGGTTGTCCGTAGTACTCTGGGATGCCAGGTCGAGGGGTTGTGCTTCCTGGACTTCCGCCTGGATCTTCGGCATCTGCTGCGGCGACTGCTGCGGCAGCTGTGGTATCTGCGGCATTTGGCAGGGCACGGGCCGAGGGACACTGATTGCCATGATCGGCACCAGGTAAGGCATGGCGATGACTCTGACTGCCTCACGACCGGAAATCCAAAACCAGTAGCACGAGTGCGGAACATGTCTGCCAAACAATGCTCCAATCCGCCGACCCCTGCTCCTGAAAGGGGGAGGCGCACGGGAAGGGTGCTGCGGATGCGTTGCTACGATGATAGTTGTCATCACCATTGGAGATGCAGAGGATGCTACGATGATAGTTATCATCATCATCATCATCATCATCATCATCTGCAATCTTTTTCATATCATTATCATCATCATCATCATCATCAGCACCACCATCATCATCATCATCATCATGCGTGGACATGATTATCATGAGGACTGCTGGTGATGCTGATACGTAGTCGTCACCATGTCTTTGTATAGTATACATTTCAAGTGTGGCGTTAGAGCCCATTGGTGATGCAAAAGATGCGTGGACATGATTATCATGCAGAGGGTGCGTAGTCATCGTTATCATCATTACTGTTGGTGATGCAGAGGATGCACGATGGTTATCATCGATGATGATAACGGTGATGATGACGATGATTTGCGACGGCCATGATTAGAGCCGATTGGAGATGCAGAGGATGCGTAGTCATCATTATCATCATGGCTGTTGGTGATGCAGAGGATGCACCATGATGGTTATCATCAATGATGATAAGGGTGATGATGACGATGATGGGCGACGGCCATGATGACGATCCTTCTCTTTTTCATATCATGATCATCATCATCATCATCATCATCATGCGTGGACATGATTATCAAGAGAACTGCTGGTGATGCTGATACGTAGTCGTCGCCATGTCTTTGTGTAGTATACATTTCAAGTGTGGCGTTAGAGCCCATTGGTGATGCAAAAGATGCGTGGACATGATTATCACGATGATGAGATTGGAGATGCAGAGGGTGCGTAGTCATCGTTATCATCATGACTGTTGGTGATGCAGAGGATGCACGATGATGGTTATCATCGATGATGATAACGGTGATGATGACGATGATGGGCGACGGCCATGATTAGAGCCGATTGGAGATGCAGAGGGTGCGTAGTCATCAATATCATCATGACTGTTGGTGATGCAGAGGATGCACGATGATGGTTATCATCGGTGATGATAATGGTGATGATGACGATGATGGGCGACGGCTATGATGACGATCCATCATTATCATCATGACTGTTGGTGATGCAGAGGATGCACGATGATGGTTATCATCGATGATGATAACGGTGATGATGAGATTGGAGATGCAGAGGGCGCGTAGTCATCATTATCATCATGACTATTGGTGATGCAGAGGATGCACGATGATGGCTATCATCGATGATGATAACGGTGATGATGACGGCTATGATGACGATCCTTATCTTTTTCATATACGATTCAACAGTGCCGTTAGAGCCGATTGGAGATGCAGAGGATGCGTAGTCATCGTTATCATCATGACTGTTGGTGATGCAGAGGATGCACGATGATGGTTATCATCAATGAGGATGCACGATGATGGTTATCATCGATGATGATAACGGTGATGATGAGATTGGAGATGCAGAGGGTGCGTAGTCATCATTATCATCATGACTGTTGGTGATGCAGAGGATGCACGATGGTGGATATCATCGATGATGAGGACGGTGATGATGACGATGATGGGCGACGGATCTTTTTCATACGATTCAAAAGTGCCGTTAGAGCCGATTGGAGATGCAGAGGGTGCGTAGTCATCAATATCATCATGACTGTTGGTGATGCAGAGGATGCACGATGATGGATGAGGATGCACGATGATGGTTATCATCGATGATTATAACGGTGATCATGAGATTGGAAATGCAGAGGTCCTTAACTTTTTCATATACGATTCAAAAGTGCCGTTAGAGCCGATTGGAGATGCAGAGGATGTGCAGTCATCATTATCATCATGATTGTTGGTGATGCAGAGGATGCATAATGATGGTTATCATCGATGATGACAACCGTGATGATGACGATGATGGGCCACGGCTATGATGACGATCCTTATCTTTTTCATATACGATTCAAAAGTCCCGTTAGAGCCGATTGGAGATGCAGAGGGTGCGTAGTCATCATTATCATCATGACTGTTGGCGATGCAGAGGATGCACGATGATGGTTATCATCGACGATGATAACGGTGATGATGAGATTGGAGATGCAGAGGGCGCGTAGTCATCATTATCATCATCACTGACGGTGTTGCAGAGGATGCACGATGATGGCTATCATCGATGATGATAACGGTGATGATGACGATGATGGGCGACGGCTATGATGACGATCCGTATCTTTTTCATACACGCTTCAAAAGTGCCGTTAGAGCCGATTGGAGATGCAGAGGATGCGTAGTCATCGTTATCATCATGACTGTTGGTGATGCAGAGGATGCACGATGATGGTTATCATCGATGAGGATGCACGATGATGGTTATCATCGATGATGATAACGGTGATGATGAGATTGGAGATGCAGAGGGTGCGTAGTCGTCATTATCATCATGACTGTTGGTGATGCAGAGGATACACGATGATGGTTATCATCGATGATGAGAACAGTGATGATGACGATGATGGGCGACGGCTATGATGACGAACCTTATCTTTTTCTTATACGCTTCAAAAGTGCCATTAGAGCCGATTGGAGATGCAGAGGATGCGTAGTCATCATTATCATCATGACTGTTGGTGACGCAGAGGATGCACGATGATGGCTATCATCGATGATGATAACGGTGATGATGAGATTGGAGATGCAGAGGGCGCGTAGTCGTCATTATCATCATGACTGTTGGTGATGCAGAGGATGCACGATGATGGTTATCATCGATGATGATAACGGTGATGATGACGAGGATGGGCGACGGCTATGATGACGATCCTTATCTTTTTGATATACGATTCAAAAGTGCCGTTAGAACCGATTGGAGATGCAGAGGATGCGTAGTCATCGTTATCATCATGACTGTTGGTGATGCAGAGGACGCACGATGATGGTTATCATCAATTGCACGATGATGGTTATCATCGACGATGATAACGGTTGCAGAGGGTGCGTAGTCAGCATTATCATCATGACTGTTGGTGATGCAGAGGATGCACGGTGATGGTTATCATCGATGATGAGATGACGATGATGGGCGACGATTATGATGACGATCCTTATCTTTTTCATATACGATTCAAAAGTGCCGTTAGAGCCGATTGGAGATGCAGAGGATGCGTAATCATCATTATCATCATGACTGTTGGTGATGCAGAGGATGCACGATGATGGTTATCATCGATGAGGATGACGATGATGGTTATCATCGATGATGATAACGGTGATGATGAGATTGGAAATGCAGAGGGTGCGTAGTCATCAACGGTGATGCTGACGATGATGGGCGACGGCTATGATGACGGTCCTTATCTTTTTCATATACGATTCAAAAGTGCCGTTAGAGCCGATTGGAGATGCAGAGGATGTGCAGTCATCATTATCATCATGATTGTTGGTGATGCAGAGGATGCATAATGATGGTTATCATCGATGATGATAACCGTGATGATGACGATGATGGGCCACGGCTATGGGTGCGTAGTCATCATTATCATCATGACTGTTGGTGATGCAGAGGATGCACGATGATGGTTATCATCGATGATGAGAACGGTAATTTCCCATGGCTTGAAAGTGGTGCGCACGGATTTCACTGTATTTTGATAAACAAACGCGCCTCCCATTTCTCTCGCGCGCCTCGCAAGCGTTGCTTAGTGAGGACGCCGCCGACGCGGAGCCCCCCGTGTTCAAATGCAGCAGATATTCCGAACTCGACCACTGACGCGGTGCACCGGCTATCACAACAAACACATGGCTCCTCACACCCCCCTCACGTGGAGTTCGTCACATGACGGAGGGAACGTGCGGTTCACTGGCAGGATATAGAGCTCACACTCGTCCGCAAACAGCTGGACACTACCGCCATCAGCGGTGGCGCAATGTCACATAGGCAGTTGCGCGACATCCCGGGCATTAAAATCCCGTTAGTCGGGGTAACGCTGTCCAACATACCTACTGGAAAAGTCCACATGAAGACACTAGGTCACAACTGTTTGCAGCAGAGATGACGCACTCTCGCCGAACGGCGCCATGTGCGTATGACCATGCATACGTCAAAACGAACTCCGGGGTAACCCCCGGTCCGTTCCTTTGCCTCTCTCACTGGAACAACTTCGGAGTGAACTTCGCCAGCAGCCCAGCTGCGGTGCGGCAGGAGAACGGCTTACGCGCCTCAGCGGTTCAGGAGGGACGCCTCACGTCTTCGCGCAGGTCTTTGCGCCGCACTTGTCGCGGTGGCTGTCGTCATCTGCTGCTGGAGGCAGTCGTTGCACGTTATCGTGCCATTGCGAGTTTTGGGGCGGCGTCTTTGGAATCGCGAGAAGAAGCTACGCAGCAGCCGCTCTGCGCAGACTGTACAAGTCCAGCGCCCTCGTTCCTTTTTCGCGCACTGCTTGCAGCACAAGTGTGCAGAAAGCAAAAACCCAAAGCCTTCCAAGACTCTAGGGCGCCAACGCTTCCTCTTTGGACCGTGCAAAGCGATGCAAAGCTCTGAACCTGTGCCGCGCAACCTGCAAGTGGTATCTTCGCACATCGCCCTGCGAGTGTTTTGCCCACACAAGAGCGCAGAACTCGCAGCGCCCCAACGCGCACAAGACTCTAGGCGTCATTGCGTCACCGTCCAGCCGCCTGACCCTTCCAAGCCGGCTGACGCAACCCGTTACGCAAATCCCATACCTGGTCACGCAACCTGAGCGTTCGCCAGCTGATCTAGCGCCGAAGCTCGATCGAAAAGGAATAAGCCAGCCAAGACAGTTAGGCAACGCGAAACTTCGAAAGCCTCCGAGTCGAACATGTATTATATTCGCGCATAGTCCCGTGTGTGGACACGCCCGCGAAAGTGTGCAGAATGAAAAAACCCAAAACCTGCCAAGACTCTCAGGCACCCAAAGTTCCTCGTTGAATCTGTCAGACGATCCCAAGCTCTGATCCCGTGCCACGCAACCTACCGCACCGGCAGATAAGCGAGCGCCAGAGCAAGCACGCTGGCGCAAGCTCACGGGCGGCTACGATCCCCGAAGTCTCTTTCTCCTTCCACACGGCGGTGATCGACGTGGGGACCCGGCAACGCTCATCCGAGGCCGCGAAGGTCCGTAAGACTTGAGCCAGACATCACAGTTCAGTGATGTTCGCAACAGATCTTCTGATCTCCACCACTAACGCGATGTACCAGCAAGGACTTTTTCAAGAAGCGCACGGTTTCTGCGGTCTCTGTCCGATTCAACTTGGTCAGATTCAACAGGAAGCAGTACACCCATCTCCCAGTTCTGGCTTCTTGTTGCGAGCCTGCATTAGTATGTAGCCATGGTCTACAACTCATTAAGCCTTTTGAGTTTTGAGGGCCTCGGGATGAGCAATGTTGGCAAGCGCTTGTTGCCAGTAAACTGAGGCTACAAAGCTGCTGCAGTGAAGCTGATGATCTATTAGGCAGCGGATTACCTCAAGGATTTCTAGGATGACGAGTCAGGGAAACTTCGAGCCTGCTGCGCCTTTGCAATGGCCCGGTTTCAAAACATATTTGTAGATTAAGCAAATCAACCTAGAAGGGTCACCTTTCGACCCGACAGCGCGCTTTTTGCTTGAGCCAGGCATGATGGTCGGAATGCACATCATGCAAGCGAGACATCCATGCACTTAGGCTTATTGAGTGCAAATCTAGTTGATGGAATGAAATAATGGAAAATAAACCCCCGCTCGTGATCGATAACCACCACCCCATCCTCAACCTCGATAGGGGCTGACGGAAGTGAATTGACCTTAGGAATACATTGAGATATTGCCGGGATAGCGTTCTTGGCATTCCCAGGGATGAATGGTACATTGTCTTTGACCTCAAGCTTGATTCGCCTCCCCTCCGGTAATTTGAAATAAGATCTGTTATATGCTCGCCAAACGAAATCATAACCATCTTGCAAGCATCTCATTCCCACAGAAAGCATTGACGGGCATTTGTCGAGGGGATTCAATGCCTACGTCAGCTTGTTCTGTCCCAGAGACACTACCATTCGCAGTCGAAATTTCATTGGATGAGAAGATTCATAAATGTCTTCCGGTTGAGCATCGTCTCGGGACAACAAGTCTTGTGCCGCACCAGTATCTGCGATCCATGGGATATGGGTTGAGCCCATCGGCATTCTTGCAACAGCAGCCCTTTGAACTTGCATCTAGAAAAGGCTGCGGAAACACAGCCTTTCCCCTGAGAGCCCGGCTCAGCTTAGGTTTTTGCTTTGCCTGAGAAGTTTGGCAACTCCTGAGTTTTACAAAGCACAAGGAAAAGCGTGTCTGTTTTGCTGCCAGCGTTGCGTGCGGCTCAGTGAGTTTTCGCCCGCCGCCTGCCCATTCGGTTCAACTGGCTCAGCTTCGGTTCGGCTTCAACTTGTTGAAATGTCCAGCTTTGTAACCAAAGCTGGCGAAGCCATGGCATCCAGGTACTTGGAGGAGGGCTCACCTGGCATTGTGCGGGGGAATTGCCTATACAAGTTGGCGGAAGACATCCCACGAATCACTTGCGGGCAACCAGACAAGATCCCTTTCTCGATGCTCATCAAGGTCTGCGAGACTCTGGGCCCTCTGTACAAAGACAACCGGATGAACTCCAAGATCATCAGCAAGTGCTGCGCCACACGCACTGTGCTTGAACACTTTTTTTGTCACAAGACACCGGTGACTGATGTGCGCTACAAGGACGTCTTGTGGATGTTTGATGAGTACGAGATGCTGCGGCCGATGAAGGGGAAGCTGAACAAGGTTAAGCTTGACGAGCTGCGCGCTCTCCATGACCAAATGTTGCAGGTGAGCGAGGCCCTGGATGTGTGGGGCGGTCTTGCCGCTGGCCACGATGCAGAGTGTGTGTTTCTGGCCATACTCTGGCCAGTCCATGTCCTGATACAGGACTTGCAGCCGGTGCTTCGAGAGTTCACATACGAACACACTGCGGCAACACAGTGAGTGTTTGGGCTGAGCTTGAGGGGCTGCTGCAGCCTGAGAAACGATGTGTTTGCTGCCGCATGCTTGTTTGCAGGCAAGAAAAAGAGCACCTGGGGCAATATTTGTCAATTTGAGATGCTTTTTGTGCAACTTACTTTGCAGCGCTCTGGTCCAAACTGGCCTTTTTTTTAGGGGAGCCATGATGGAACAGTCACCTGCGTTGCGCGCCATGACCGAGGCTGGGGCTCGACGACGGAAGATCGAGGCATTGAAAACGCAAATGGAACACCTAAAGGAAGAGTTGCAGATGGTGGTAGCTGTTGAGATCCTGATGCGGCAGGAGTACCACAATCTGGATTCGGCGCTGGACCTCATCGAGGAGTTCCAAAACACGCGCAATGGCAGGCAGCAGCTGTTTATTGATTCTGAGAGGGGCAGTGACTTTTCAGGTTGAGTCTATGCGCAGGATGTCGCTCCGCATGTGGCAGACGGCAATGGACACCACGGAGGTCATCGATCACAAATTGTGGCAAAGCACGCAGGAGCTGGAGAAGTTAGAGTCTGAATTGCGCCGGCGATAGATGTCCCATGTTTATACTGCCGGAGTTCCGCGCAGCGCTGCTGCCGCGAAAACCAACTGTGTGCCCGCAGTTGGTTCTTGTTAATGGCCAACACATCTGCAAATTCCAACAGTAGCTTAGTCTTGACTTTACACGTTTCGGGCGCAAGGTCGGAACAAGAAAAAGACCCTCTTACGCAAGGCTAATGGTGGTAGAGCTGCAGTCTTCGATTCGTGCCTGTGTTTGCTCGGGCGCGCCTGTGAACAGTTTGAAACATGTGTCAGGGATGCTGTGTTCATGTCGTGATGGTTGAATTGCCCGCCGCAGCTGTTAAGGAACATTTGCGGAAACGCAGCTGTCAGTCAGACAATGCCGTGGAATTCTGACTGGCAGGCCGTGTGCGATGTCTGCGGATGGAAATGCAAGACCCCGTTGTTCAAGAAGAAGGCCTTCAAAGACAGCGGTGTGATGGTTTGCGGTTGGAACTTTGAGGTGATTTGCTGCGTGTGCCTGCTGGAGGGAAAGGCTGTGGCTGGCCTGCAGCACAGCTGGCGCTACACCAGGGATGAGGCCTTCAAAGTTCGGTCCGAAAATTGCGAACCGCCGATGTGTACTAACTGGGTGGGCGCCGTGTATGATCGCTTGCCGCCATCATCGCAGGCATCCTCGGCGTGGACCAGCACCTCCCCGCCGCCGCCGTGGCTGAGTCCGCCGCCGCTCCCGCCCAAGGAAGTGCTTAAGGATATCTTGGACGAGCTGACAGGGGTGCAAGGCCGTGTCAACAAGATAGAGATGATGATTATTAAGCTGCTGAATCAGAAGAATGAGTCCAAGGAGACAATCAAGCACAAGGAGACAGTCTTCGAGCATCGCTAGACGCAAACAGCGGCCACGCAGTCTTGCCAGTGTTTCACTTGAATTGCTGCCGCAACAGTCTCTTCGCACATTTTGCAGCCAGAAAAAAAACGCAGCGCAATGCTTTGTCAAACCATGAGCAAGGGCCCGCCCTGGGTTGGCTGTGCAGCTCTTCGAGTAGGGTATGCAGGCATCTGGTAACACTGCACGACTTTGTTTTTTCGGTTGTGTTGTCGTTGGCGACAGCGGGAATTGCCCTTCGCCTCTTCAACATAAAGCTTCCGCAACTCCATGCGCACCACATTGTTGACAAAACTGCATCTAGAACCAGCTCTGCACCCGCAGTTGAACAGTTGCTGTCGAATGATCTATTTGTTGGAGCTCCTTGCCTTGGTTGTTCAAACTTACTTACTCAGGCTGCTAGTGGAAAAAACAGCTCTCAAACGTTGTTGCCGTTCAGTGATCATGAAACACAACTGCATCTCACACTGCTTGCGCGCCAGCCTTGGCTTCAAGCAAGGGCAAGGCAGATTGAAGACTGCTTTGGCAACACAGCAGGACATGCCGCGACATTCCGACGAGTATGGCAGTGTGGCGCTATACTTGTTCATGAATGTCAATTTAGACTGGCATGTCTTGGCGCACCGAAGGTGCAGCGGGTTTCTTGCTACACCTGCTGGAAGCATAGTTCCAGCAGATCTTGTCTACAGGCATGGTGGAAACTGGCAGGACGATGCGGCCAAGAATGCCGCCTTAAGGGAACTGGTAGAAGAGGCTGGGTTGCAGCTGGACTCCAGCGTCGCGGGCCACTTTTTCACGCTGGCAAAAGACACGACGCTGATAAACCAGAAATTTCAGGACAGGTTTGGGAAAGTGCATGGGGTTGGGGCGTGTGAAGAGCTGCATGTCCCTGTACGTTTGTTCTAACTATTGCAAACACTGTTCAAGCAATGCCCCTGCAGGAAGGCAAGCGGAGAAACGTAAACCACATCAATTTCGGCTTCGTCTTGCCGTCTTTCTTCCACGATACACTAGAGGTCCATGGCCCTCAACGCATTGGCAAACCCGAGCTCCTGCCACACGGGATGGCCAATGTGGATGGGGTCTCAACAAAGCCGCTCGACTTCCGGGCACAAGTGGGTGAAGGTCAATACGATGCTGAGTCATCGCGACCTCTATGACCTTTGCAGGACTCCGCTTGCAGACTTCCTGGACAGAGTGAACCAAGCCGCTGTGGCAACACAGCGGCCATCACACAGGGCACTGGAAAGCATTGAACGACTGCCGCTGAAGTCGGTCCTCATCGCGAGCGAGATGCTGGCGAATCTCCTGAAGCTGTCGCATGTGGCTGGCACAAAGTCAGTGGAGTTGGCCACTCCATTGGTGCAAGCCCCGTATGATGTCCTGAGGAACAACATCGGGAGATTGACCAAGCGTTCAAAGTGGGAAAAACACGGGAGGAGCCAGAGCAACCACCCCCTTGCAAAGACCCAGCATTGGTGGAGATGATGGTGCGGCGCTGGGCGCACGTCCACGGAGTCTGCGACTCTCTGGGCCAATGCCGCCATTTCCCCCAGGAGACCTCGAAAAGCTCTGGCCACATTGAGTTCGATTACTTGCAGTCGGACAGACTGCACTCTGCGCAGTGGCAGCGTCGTATTCAAGACATCTGCGGAAACGCAGATGGCATCCACTTGCACTCGGTGGTTCACGGCACCGACTGGGAATGTGCCCCGGCAATCCTGAGACAGGGAAAGCTGACTGCGTCAGATAACGACGCCGGGCTGGGGGCACGCGAGTATCACGGCCGTGGAAACCGTGGAGGTCGGAGTGCGCCTTGCCAAGAAATTTGTGTTTGGTAATGATTCCTGAATGTTTAGTCCTTGGTTGTTGTAGTCTTGCCTGTTCGTGCCTTGCCGACCTTGTGCGCCAAGGTACACAGCAGAAGACTGGGAGCACGTCTTCGACCACTACGCGTGGAAGACAAATGTCTTCGGCAACAATGTCTACTACGCTTTGGGCTTCCAGCTTCTGGGCCACACCCCCAGGACGATTTTTTAACATGCATCGTGGCACAGAGCTGGTGTGGAATGCGGAGGACCTTGTGATAGTGAAGGTGATCGTGAGGTACAACATGCGGGTCCAGCAGGGCGAGGCGTGCTCGCGGAATTTCCAGCCGCAATGCCGCCTGCTGCCGAAAGAGTTGCAGGGGGACCACGTGGCGGTGCCCGTATACGAAAAGATTGCAGCAAGCAGGTGGCACGACTGTGCCCACACCCCTCACTGGGAAGAAGACTCTGTCCCACGCAAGGACTTGTTCTTTCAAATGGACTATGACAAGGTGAAGTATCTCACACCCTTGAGCTGCTGCTTCCCCTGGGCTCCTCAGCCCACCAACGTGAAGGCAAGAGCTGCTGCGTTCACCGCTTGCTTGGATCACTCACGCAGCCTGCGAGGCGGATCCCCAAGCAGCCTTGCGCCGACGCCAACTGTGGTGCCGGGCATGGAGCAGGAAACTCCAACTCTGCAGCCGGAGGAGCCCACTGTCACTCAGCTGCCGGAGGAGGAGTGCCAGCAGGAGCCGGCAAGCCCAACTCCGTTTTTGCCCATGCCAAAATCAGCTGCGGCGACGCAGCTTGACACTGAGCAGGAAGAAGTTCCGGCCTGGGTCAACTGTTCACCGACGTCGCCGGCTGACGACATGCAGGAGGATGATGATGACGATGGGCTGCAGCAACAACTCCAGCGTGCGGAGCACCTGACAATGACCCTTGAGCGTGTCAATGTTCGTGATTCTGACTCTGAGCTGAGCGGAATCTCAGATGAGGATGATGAGGAGGAGCCGGATGACAAAATGTCACAGAAGGACGAGGACCAAGCTGAGCACCCGGACCAAGATGAGTGGCGGTGGATGCCGCTTGAGTCAGGTCGATGGCAAGGAGCACAATTGCTGCAATTGGAGAGGCAGTGGCAGGACGCCGGGTTCCCAAAGCTCGGCACTGAGGCAGGCGATTGGTTCCACGCACAAATTATAGCAGCGGAGACGGCCTATGTCACTGCGACAGGCATCTATGACAACCTGCCTGACCCGGATGGTGGAATTGCGGCGGGGCTATCCAGGACTCGACAGCAGAAGACGCGGTCGCGCGTGAGAACAAGGTTCAAGAGATCCCGAGTGATTGGGCTGCCCTTCAGAACTCGGGGAAGCATGAAAGCGACTAAGAGACTCGCGCCGGTGCACAGGATGCACTCTAGCGGCACCTATACATATACACAATGGGTCGCTGCTGGATACATTGCCGCGCAGTTCCGCCGGCTGCCACGGGCGCCAAAATTTTCCACGGGCCAACGCTGGTACAATTACCGGGGACAATGGCTGAAAGTGACCTTCAACGACGGCATTGAGTGGTGGACTGATGATCCCTGCACAAAGCAGGCGCTCGCTGACGTAAAGGACTGGTTCCTGGGCCTCGAAAAGGTCAAAAACTGAACTGCGTCGCCGCAGTCAGGTTTTGGAATCATTGCTTGCGAAGCCTGACGGCTTCGGAAGCGGTCGCACTTCAAGCACACAGTCCCGCAGAGGTAAAAAGGGCTCGTCCGTTTTGCCTGAGTATTTCTGTCGTGGCACAGTTCATGTTGCGGCATCGTTAATCGTTGATCACGCCTGTCGAAACATGCTCAAGTTGTAGGGCAGCTGCTGCACCGACTGCGGCAACGCAGTTCGGATGGCGCCATGCCTTCTTCCAAATGCGTGATTAAGTGGGGAAGACTGTTCAAGTGGGCAAAACTGACTGAGTCGAATGTGCAGTGCCGGTACTGCAAGTGCTTCAGCCGCTCAGTGGAAGGATTGCGAACAACGCAATTGAAACAACATGAGCGTGGAGTACTGCATCGGTTCCGACGAGCGACAGCGCTTGGCTGCAGCCCAAATCTGCCAGGCACCCCGTCAATGGACACCTTTCTGGGTGTTGTGGAGCGCCGCTTGAAAGGAGAATCGCTTCGAAAATCTCCTCTTGGCCGCTACAAGGAAAAGAACATTTCATGGTGCTTGAATGAGGCTATGTTGGACATGGAGCGGAAGAAACTTGGGAAGTGCCAGGTAGCTCTGATTTCGCAAGATGCGCAAGGGCCGATGCTTTCTGTCAGATTTGCCTGTGTGTCAAACCGCGGTGTGAACCGCAGCGCGGTCAACTTGAACTGCATCAAGGCCTCTTGGGGCTCTTCCACGGCCAAATTTGCGGCGCCCGAAGGATTGCCAGGACAACGCTGCGAGTTGCAAAAACTATGTTTCAGGCTAGAAGAAAACCTCCGTCTGGGTGGTGCGGGAAGGCGCCGACATTTTACAAAAAGGCTTGGCAGCATTTTCGCAGAAGGGTGGAACCTAGGCGGCAAAGCTTTGCTTGCTCCATGTTTCAAAACAAAATGCTTCTCCCTGACGCTGACGCTGCTGAGGAAATGTTTGCTTCGGATGCGGCCGCTGATGAACTGAGAGCCGGCCGTTTACTCTCACTTCGGGACCACTTTCCTGCCGAGACTTTTCCAGCTATGAAGATTCGACTGCGCGACAGCGCGCATGCTGTCCAGCGGCAACTCAGCGCAGTCCTCACGTGTTGCATTCCCAGTAAACAACCCTGCGCGGAACGGACAACTAACAGACAGCTGCCTTGCTGGCTAAGGTTTGCAAAGAAATGGCATCTTGACGAGACGCTTCAGGAATACATGCAGCAATTCATATCTGGAAAGGAGTCTATGACTGCGCTGATTTGGCATTCGCCAGATTTGAAGGTGATGTTTGCGAAGCATGTTGCTAGGCTCAAAAGTGGACATGTTTTAACACACATGCCGCAAGTGTGGCCATAGTGTCTCGTCGCGCTAAGGTTCGGCACATGGACGCCGAATTTCTGCGTCACAGTGGCATGAGAGACTTGCAGTCGGCCAAGCATCGTCATTCTTCTCTGCAGAAGCCGATGGGGCGATTTATCCTTCTTGCGGATGCGTTCTTGGCCACAGCTCACGAGAGACTTAGTAGGCATCAGGCTTGCTTGAGTATGTCGCCATTTCAAAGAAAAACTGTGTTGCAAATCTAAGGATATTGCGAGTAAAGACCAACGCGAAACCCCGAAGGGTTGCCAAGAAGTTCCTGGAGTCTATATCCACAGAGGTGTACCTGCAAATGGCTATGATGGCTGACGCTGCTGATGAGGAGATCAGAATTTTACGCAGATTTGACAAGAGCCAGATGGACATGAGTGCAGCGCAAACCTGCTTGACAACCTTTGCTCAAAGGCTGCATGTGCTCTTCGTGCAGAAAACAGCCACCTCCAGTGGTTACACACAGCACGCTTCTAGACAGCACTGAGTCGCGAAGCCCGTGATAAGTTTTCAGAGCTTCAAAGACTTGATCTGACTGCCAGGTGCTGAAGTGGCTGGAAAGACCTCGTTTGATTCAACTGGGCGCTGGGCACAGGAGTGTGGGAGGCAGCGTTTCGCCGATCGTTTTCAACAGGTGCTTTGCAAGGATGGCTGCATGGCTCGCCCTTGTCTCGCAGACCATCAAGACAGAGTTTCCTGAATTTGAACTGATCCACAACTTGTCAGCCTTTTCGCTCAGCGGCCCCCAAAAGAGCGCTGCGGAAACACAGCGCTGTCTTCTGCGGCTCTCCCAGATGTTCGACGCGAACTCTAAGCAGCTCTATGAACAGTTCCAAGACTTAAAGCCTACTGCCCAACGCCACCGACCGGTTCTGAGTTTGTTTAACGGTGCATATTGCTTGTCCTGCTTTGCTTGTCGCTTTCCAATGCTCTGCCCAGGAAAACAACTGTCCAAGTCGGAAGAGTTGGGTGATTTGCAAGCCTGGACCTTGGCAGAGTCAAGTGTCAGCGGCCGCTGCCCGGACATGTCTAAAACACTTGCCCGTGTCTTGCTGGCATCGGCGGCTGGAACTGCGCAGAGCGAGCGTGACTTTGCAGATATCAAGTACCACACTGCACGCGACAGGGCTTTCTTAGGCCTTACTTCAAGGCGTTTGAGAGGCGGCTTCGCCAGTGGGACAAGAACAGTCTTCGTGGTGCAGTTGCTATGCTTGCCCAAAAGATTTGGCAGGAAGGCTTCGGCTCTGAAAGATCATCTGGGTCCGCTCGCAAACCTAAGTTTGTTTCCGGTCTTCGACTAGAAGCAAGCCGGCAGGACGCTTGGCGGCACATAGCTTTTTTTTAACTTGCCGGAGTTCGCTTTGCACACCTTGCCGGCCAAGGCACGAACAAGAAATCCTGTTTCGGAAGCCGCGTGGATAGCTCGACGCCGGAAGAGTGTGAAGCGATGCTTAAAGCTGAACGATGCCCCTCGGGACATGCTGCGGCTGAGCAAAAGTTCCCGCAAGGCAGCTGGAAATGCAATTTCCACCAAGCACGAGGAAGCGACCAAAAAGTTGTCGGAGCTGAAGAAAAGACGGTGCTTTCAAGCTCAGCAAGACGACCTGCTGCTGCGGCAAGAGCAGCTTCGTCCAGCAGAGCACAGCCAATGCTTGGAGCGTAGGAGGAAAGCTGACCACCAAGCTCAGCTCGAAAGCTCGCTGCGGAAACGCAGGCGGAGTCAGCCTGAACTTCCAGCTCTGGCCAATATGCGCCTTGGCGTTTGAATTTGCTTTTGCGCCTTTGTTCTTGCAAGTTTTCTTAGGCGATTGCTCGCGAAAGAGGAGGCAGACTCTACTGACTTGCACCAGAAACTCCACTCTTTGGGTGCCCTGGTGGTCAATGATTATCTCTTGGCTGAAGGCGTTGTGGTGAACAATGTCGCAAAACCTGGCTCTCGAGCTTCATGGCTAATGCGACTCTCTGGTGGTCTTATCGTAAGCCAAGCTGCGATCAAGACCGGGTTTGGGCCTTGGGGTAAATACAAAGGGCCAGCCAAGGGCACCCGAAGACATGTGCTCATTACGCCATCATTTCGCAAACGTCATCCGCGATTCGCTGTCTTGGCACAAACACGCATGCAAGAGCTCAACTGGAAAGTGTACGTGCGGGCCTTGGCTGGCTGTGGCACACTTGTCGTCCTGTCCGTGTCCCGTTTGCCTTGTTTGGAGCGGCGCGCCCCTGGTAACAGAACTGAGGACAAGGCTGCCACCTGGGTGAACGCAGCCAAAGCTGCCAAGACCAAGAAGAACTATGTGAGTGTAGGACTTGTGCAGGAAAAGTCCGTGCTGACATCCACAAAGATGTTCAACGCCCATACATTTGTACAGTGGGGAGCTCTTGGGGCAATAGAGCGATTCTGCCTGGGTCACAGCCGCCAATGACGAGCATTGGTCGCTGCACAGAATCTGCAGACTGGGGAAGAGGGCTGCCACTGCCTCGCGTCATAACAGAGAGAAACACGTCTATGCGATGGCTCGCTGTCTGATGACGGAAAGTGCTTCTTGAAGCGCTGGGAGTTAAACAGTGTACAAAGCCGTGGGGGGGTGGGGGGAACCTTGTCCCGGCTGATGCGCGGGTCCGGTCAGCCGAAAAATCCTCCATTTTGTGGGAGTTTTGTTTGAGCGCTTTCTGCCACGCAAGCCTGGTTTTTGGTGTTGCTCCCTGTGTCTGCCAAATGAACAATTCTGATGCATCAGAATTTTGGGCCCCTGCGAGTTCTGATGCACTAGATTTTGGGTCCCTGCGAGTTCTGATGCACTAGATTTCGGGACCCTGCGAGTTCTGACGCACTAGATTTTTGAGTCTAAGTCGTGTATGCTTTTTCAATCGGGTCCTCGGGCTCTTTTGGGCCCGACAGCCCGAGTGCCGGGGGGTTCCGAACCCCCTGGCACTGCGAGTTCTGGTGCATCAGGGCTTGCAGTGCCGGGGAGTGCCGGGGGGTTCCGAACCCTCTGGCGCTCGGGACTCGAAAATGGGGGGTAACCCCTGGCACTGCGAGTTCTGATGCATCAGAACTTGCAGTGCCAGGGGGTGCGGAACACCCTGGCACTGCGGCTCAAAATCGGGCTGACCTGCTATTTGTTTTGGGGGGTATGTGCAATTAAGCCCCAAGCCGAGACTACTACGTCTTGTTGTCTGTTGTCTGGTGCGCTCATGTGTTCTGTCTGCCCGTCAAGCCGTTTCACGCTTCGCCCCGCAGCCAGCTTTCCTCCAGTTGCTTCTTCAGCTGACTTGCTGCGTTGCCGCAGAAAGTCCGTGAAGCATGGGGAGGACATCCTTGAAGGTGAAGAAAACTGGCATCAAGAAGCCTCCTCGCGTGGAGAAGGTGGAGTCACATTGCCAGCGCAAGTGGCCAATCATGCTTGGGAGCGACTGCAGCGGCATGGGAACTGATGTTGTGGCAGCGAAGCAACTGGGGATTGAGTTCATGGTTCAGTTTGCCACCGATGTGGACCCAGATTCCGAAAGGTGATTCTTTCCCACAAAAAGGGACCGAGGAGTCTTGGATATGCTCTTGGAAATGTTTGCGAGAAGTGTGACTTGTACACAGCTGGGTTTCCGTGCCAACCATACAGCAGACTGCCAGAACAAGTAGCTGTTTTCAACCGAGTTTGGGTTACTTTCTGTTTTTTTTGCACATAGGTCTTTGCTTAGTCTGCTCCTTCCGAGGTACGGCGGGCGTCGGGCAGGGGAAATGCGACCAACGTGATTTATCAAAGGCTGTGGTGGACTACATCTGCCGCATGCAACCGCGTGGATTTGTGCTGGAGAATGTGACGGGCATCCGGAATAAGAAGCACAGGAAGCACTTCAACAAACTTCTGCAGCAGCTCAAGGAATGTCGGCTTCCTGGGTCGCAGAAGCGGGCCTATGCTGTGAGCTGGCGAATGGTGAACAGCCGCAGTTTCGGGCTTCCGCAGAACCGGAAGAGGATCTACATCATGGGCGCCAGGAGGTCCACGCGCAAGGGTGTGAAAACCAGAAAACCAAATAGGGTCCACTCGCTGCCTGAAAGCAAGTTCGCTTGCCTGGACGACTTCTTGGAGAAGGGGCTTCCCAAGGTGGACATCAAGAAGCTTTGCAAAACCAAGCGGAACAACATTTTGGCAGGAAGGAAGAAGCTCAAGGCGAAGGGTGTTTGGAATTGGACAGGGACATCATCGACGCAGGAGCCGGGAAAAACTTCCGGCAGGTCACCTCGGGCTATGTTCCCACAATCACATGTGCACGAGCCTCCGGCGACAACTTCTGGCTCGACAACGATTCTTGTCCAAACCAGATTTAGCGAGTGCAAATAATCAAGTGTGGCGAGTTGCGCAGCCCGCAGCCCGCTTACAGCCTGTGCTAAGGAAAGTCGCTTTCTCAGCCTCAAGGAGCTGGCGGCTTTGCAGGGATTCCACACCTTCCGCTGGCCCAAAAGTGTGTCCCGCGCCAAGAGAGGCAAAATGGTGGGCAACGCCATGTCGGTTCCTGTCCTGAGGGAGGCAATGAGGGCGGTGCTCACGGCAGCTAGGTTGATCCGCTGGGCCTAGTAACTGTGGAGCCACAGTTTTTAAGACAAGAGCTGCTCCTGTTTAATTTGCTGGGACGCTGGCCCTGCTTTGGGTTGGTGCTCCGCGACTGCAACAATTGACCGGGGTAAACAAAAAACGGAAGCGTTGCTGACGCGGATCAAATTCGACTTTTCACAGAGCGTGGCCCGTGGTTTCAGATTAAGGCTCATCCGCAGTTTTCAGATTAAGGTTCATCCGCAGTGTTTTTTATTTGAGGCCCCCGGTGCCAGCTGCGTAACCGCAGCGAGGTGCAGACTGCTATGGTTCAATCAACATCCTCGGCAAGCTCAACCCCGGTGCAATGCCGGAACATAAGCGCTTCCCACTACGATGACGTGAGGAAGGCTTGGGGACTCATTGTGGGGCGCGGGCCTCAGTAATAGAGATGCCATCAGTCAGTACTGCGCTGCTGCTCAGGACGGATCTTTTCAGGAACCTTGAGTCAATGAAGCCCTTAACGATCGAGGAGGGCGGTCGTCAAGACCCCTTCGACAATCGCAAGTTGCAGTCCATGATGGAGGCCTTGAAGGAGGGAGATTCCACTACTGACCAGTACATTGCAGGCGGCAATGTAGCGTGGGTTAGCTGGTCATGGTCTTCGACTGCAAGTGTGCCAGTGTACCAGAGCAGCGTAAAGTGGATCATGCACACCACGTACAAGACGCCCCAGCCTATAAATTTGGTGGTGGCAGTGGATGACTTGTTTATGGACCAGAAAAATGGGCAAATGAAGAGGATCAGTCCGGAGGAGGACCATCACGCCTTCATCTTGGCCACAGCGAGGGACTTTTCAGGAGGCCGGCGCCGTCGCTGTCTTGGCCCCTAAGTACATTACTAGCCAAGCGTTGAGTTGCCAGCGCAGGAATGGAGAAGGGCGTGGCTGTCTTCTACGATCGATTGCCGCTTCAAGCCCGGGCTGAATTTGTTCTGGGAAGCGGCCAAGCAAAGGGAGGATGTTGGGACCAACTACGAGACCATGTACTACAGCCCTGTGCAACGCATCTTTCAAATAGTGTCCTTCAAGTTGAATCACGAATCAGCTTCCAAGACCAAGCTGACGACTAAGAAGCTTTTCGAGATCTTGTCTGCCAACTTGACGGTGACATCGGGGGAGGCAGTGACGCATCCTCGAAGTCTTGATGGCTCTGTGGAATTCCTTGCTGAGCGACACTTCTTTCCGAGAGGAAGTCCTGCTTTCTGAGGAGCTCTTCGGAAAGCGAAGTCCCATCAAGTCCATATATGTTTTGCGAGACCTTGCCACTGCTTGCAAGAAGCAACCGCCTTGCGTGAAGTGGGTGTTCGATGCCCTCATGGATGCGGCGTTGAACAAAACCTTCAAGCAAGGCGAGCTCAACCCCCAGGCGTTGGCCGGCAAGAACCCCCGTGGGAATAATTCCAAAGGGCCTGTGGGCATGGAAGTATGTCCTGAAAGATGAGATCCTGGACATGCTGTTGGCTCACAAGAGCCTGCCATGTGCGGACGCAAAACGCATCCGGGAGAAACTCTCCACTCAGGAGACGCGGCGCAAGGCAATGGCTGGTGGCCTTCTCTTCTCGCGGGAGACGCTCGACAATATCCCTGACAATGAACTTGACCCTAGCATTTTGACTGCAGTTGGCGATTCAAGTGTCGCCCATGACATTGTAATGATCTGGACATGGCGCCGAGGCAAATCCGTGAAAGTCGTGGCCAACAAATCGTGGCTGGGGGCGCTGCAGCCAGCCAGTCAAGAGGCTGCGGAGGCAGATCTCATTTACACCAAGAAGTGGTGAAGAGCGTGTTGCGCACCAACTTTGACGTGAATGCCCTTCTCGAGCGCGAGGTGCTGAAGCCCATCTGGGACAAGCTAACCAAGAAAGCCGACAACACGGCTGCGGCAACGCAGGCGGAGTCAGCGGACGAAGGTGCGTTGGATGACGCCGCCCTTGTGAAAGCCGCCATCCGCCTTTCAGAGCCCAATGAAGCCAAGGCTACTGAGGCTGTCCATGCAGTTGAAGCTCTGAAGACTGAAGACAAAGAGTTTCTGCTAGAAACTGAGACAACCGCCAAGGACCTTGTCAATTCCCTTTTGCAGGTCGCGGTGGCTGACCAAGAGATTGACAAACTCATCCTTGCTTTGTCGACGGTGGAATTCCTAAACACGCGAAGCCAGGAGGGTTCCCAACTTTTCATTTGGGACGTTGAGCAGGCAGGAGAGCATAAAACCGACGCTCGGAGGTCACCCCCTCCGTTTCAGAAAGAACACTTCGAGAAAGTGGTCAAGGGCGTGCTTTTTGCACGAAACAGGCAATCCACTTTGACCTTTGACGACTCGGACGGGCCGCCTCCCCCAGACGCTTCGGATGTGTTGCCTAGCTTATTAGATAAACACAGGATGCGTGCGCTGTCCATGCGTTGCTCATCTTAGGTTCTTGTTCTTTTGACGGAGGCCGGTCAGGCCTGCATTCTCATTGGAACAACCTGTTCAAGGGCATCGGCGTGACTAAGATTTAATCCACAGTGAGGCCTCGACAACTGCGAACAGGAAGGCCAGGAATCTGTCAGGGACGGCGATTGAGCGTGGGGCCAGGGCCTCAGTGTTTTAATGTGATTTCCTCGGAGGCGCGGGGGCTGATAATGAGGTCAACGTGATTAACTTGGCAGAAAAGGTCTTGGTGACCACCACGGATGCGCAAAAGCTGCAAGCTATCACGGGAAGCCGGAAGAACCTACATTTTGAGGGGACCGTGTGTTCAGATGCTGCGCCTTGGTTAAACCAAACAGTGCGCGGTTGTTTGGCGCGCTCAGCTTGCGCCCCTTGTTTGCGTGCGAGTTTCTGAGGTCTACGGGGTCCCCCGGCATGATTTGGCAGGGCTGACAAGGCTGGCACCTGTGTTCAAGCACGAGTTGCTTGGAAGCTTCCGCGTGGCTGGTGCACCGAACAACCAACAGCGAACAGATGGAAGTGCAAAGGACAACGTGGCAGGAGAACCGATCACTTGGAATCCAAGGCATTCGCACATGATCGAGGATTTGTTGCACCGGTATCGGCCACGGGCTGTCACACTCATGACAGCAGCAGAGCCTGCGACAGCCAGCGTGATTTTGACAAAAAGAATTCCAGTGACAGCAATTTGCTCCTTGGCTGCATCGCAGTTTGATGTCCTTTTGCTCGAGTTTGGTTCTGGGGCCCAAGAAGAGCACGCCAGGCTTCTCACAAAAGCACGCCAAGTGGTTCAAGGCCCAGGTCTGCACACAGCTCCTCGCGGCGATGACTGACCCTGCCAACGACAAGATTTTCAACGCAAAGCTGGGAAAACTTTTGCACCTTCCGCATCCGCAGAGCAGCAGCACCCCTGAGCCTTCCACGTCCACGGTGACAGGCAAGAAGCGAAAGTCGCGGGGAGGTGCCAATGCAAAGCCGAAGCCAAAGAAGGCTGCAAAGATGAAGGCGGCTCCGAAGAAGAAGTCGGAGAAGGATCTGATTGCAGAAGACGAAGAAGACGAAGAAATTGAAGATGAAGAGGACGTCGAGGAGGAGAATCTGAGTGAAGACTCTGTGGGTAGTGATGACTAAACAAACTGTGGTGCCACAGTTTGTGCATTCTTTTGTTTAGCCAGCGCATGACAATAATGATGATAGCGGGACATGTCTGTTGGCAGCGAAGCAATCACAGACCCGGGGCAGATTGCAGTTCGGAGCGCTGGGAGGAAAATGGGATAAACACGCTGCTGCAATTGTGAGTGTCCTGTCTTTTGAACTGACAGTGCACGGAGAACCATTTGCAGTCCACGACCTGTGCTCTTGAGAGCCCAACCATGAGCCCCTCAAGCCAGTAAGTAGCATTGCCATTCATGAGCGGCGGCATCGAAGAAGGCAACTTTTTCCCGAGCCTGAGGAAGAACGACAATTGCGATGAGCCTGACTCTGGCAACCAGGAGGCTGAGCCTTCTGATGAGCCGGAGGACGAGAACGAAGATATGAATGAAGAAGAAGAAGCAAAAAAAGAAGACAAAGACGCAGGAGAAGATCCTCCATGTCCAGTAGCGAAGGCCAAAGCCAAGGCCAAAGCCAAGGCCAAGGCCAAAGCCAAGGCCAAAGCCAAGGCCAAGAAAGAGCCCAAAGCCAAGGCCAAGGTCAAAGCCAAGGCCAAAGCCAAAGGCAAGGCCAAAGCCAAGGGCGCGTCAAAGAAAACCACAAATTATGAAAATACCCGAAAAGCTTTCTTTGACAACGCTGCCGAGAACGGCCTGGATAGTAATGCTGCCCGGAACGCCTGGCTTGAGAGCACAGAGAGGAAGAATGCGATAGCTTCAATGCCAAGTCCTGAGAGAAGGCAACGCAAATTTGTGAAACCTCCTCCCGCTGATGATGTAAACTAGACCTTGTGGCAATGTCTGCTGCGGGCGCGCAGCAGACCATGGCACCGCGTGATGGGCAAAGAAACAAAAGAGCAAGCATTGCGTGTTGGACCTTGCAAGTTGCGACTGTCCTTGAAAGTTGCGATGTTGTTGATTGATGTTATTGCCCTGCAGCTGTTTTCGCTTCACATCTAGAAACTGCGCGTCAGTCCCACTTCCCACAGACATTACTGTGCTACCACAGTAATTATGTCGTCATGGTTGGACGGCATGGGCGTCAGGAGGCACGGTTTCAGCCAGGCGACCACGCTTGCTTGGTGACGTGGAAGTCCAGCTTCTTCCCGCTCTATCAGCTTCATTCGGAGATACTGGAAAAGTTGGAGCAAGCCATCGTGTTTCGCAAAGGGAGCCCCATCTGCATGGAGGAGTTCAGGGATCTGCGAGTGTTCATTCATGTGAACAGCGACGATTATCTGGAAAGACTGGTGCAATCACGAAACTCGCACTTCCTCAGTGCAGCAGTGGATCGAGCATCGGCCTTGGGTTCAGCTGGTGCAAGGGCCCACGAAGAACCTGATATGTGCCATCAACGAGTACAAGTGGAAGCATTATCAGTTGCGGTGTGTGGTGTATGACATTCAACGTGCCCCTTAGGGTGGAAATTATGGGCCCCTTTCCCATGCTTCCTGGGAGAAGCGCTTCTTGATTTGGGGCTGGCAGGACGAGCTCGATCGCGTGCCTGACCTGGTTGAGTGGTCCCAGGACTATTCCTCGATACTTTGCCTGCCAATCAGTGACCCCGTGCCAAAACCACGGGTGATGCTGAAGGCCCTTCACAGACGAGACGTTGACATGATTCGCAGGTTCATGCCACTTTCTCCCTTTCCTGGCAACGCCATCTGGCATCCTGATGACATCGAGCAGATCACTGCAGTAAAGCATGAATCTGATGCAGAAGGAGAGGACGCTGACATGCAGGTTGAGGATCCGGAGTTTCTATTGGTCGACACCGCCGACCAGGTCCCTGGCACCAAGTGCGATCAAATTGGCCGTGTCCAAGTTGGACCCATCATCAACAATTCGCCATGGCACCAAGATCAGCGCGCAAAGCAGCGTGCTGCCGCCAGCTGCGGAAACGCAGCTGCTGGAACTTCAAAACCAGTCCCTGTGTTCTCCTCTGAGTAGAGACTGAGACAGGCCCGCCGCCAGCCACAACGCACAGTGTTTTTGAGGCTGAAGTTGTGTGGCCTTGGATTGAAAAAAATGCATCGAGCCACGGAGTGTGGTGTTCGCATGTGCATGAGCACTGCTAGGCTTTGTTGTGGTGTGAGTGCACGGGCATTGCTGCTGCTTGTCGTCCTGCCCTTGACTTGCATCGCCGCAGTCATTAAGGCCCGAGTTTTGCCGAAGGTTTCCAAACATGTCGTCTGAACACGAGAGCACGGTGATTTTCGGCAGTCGGGCTGACCTTCGCGCAGAGCGGAAACGCAAGCGTGATGAGTCGGGGGACTGGGACATGCTTAGCCACCCAGACTTGCGGAGCATTCTGCAGCAGAAGGAGCGACATTTTGATGAAGTATTACCCCACGCTCCTCCATTTACCTGCGGATGCCATGCCTGAGACACCGCCTGTTGGCAACCATTCCTACACGGTCAAGCCTGCAGGATGCTGCAAGATTATGGTTAAGCTGGACAACTCAAGCTTTGTGGTGAAAGGCCTTGGACAATCACAGAAGTTTGGCTTCGGGATGAAGTTCTACGTGGGGAGTGCCGACGATTTGCCACTGAGTGAGCGAGTTATGCCAGGGCTTGTCGCAGTGGCTTGGGCAGAGGCCCAGGTCCTGGCAAGGAAGTGGCAGCAGAAGAAAGATTCCGAGCAACCTGATGTCTCGCCCAGCTGCGATGCAACAACTGAGCCATCCCCCCAGGATGCCTCTTCCGGAAGCGAAACAACACTGGCTTGGGAGCAGTTCAGCCCTGATCGACTTTGACTCCAGTACAGATTGGATCAGGTGTTCAAACAACTGCGCCCCCGCAGTTGGATGCCTTGCTGTTTTCCCAAACGGTGGTTTTTGCAAGCTGCAATTGCTGCTTGCTTCTTAGTAGCAACATGGTCGGGGAGACATGCAATTGACATGTCGCGGGGAAAGCTGAGAGTCTGAAAAAGGAGCCCGCGTGAGTTTCAACAGCCACTGCGTGGCCATGTTGAAGCCCCCCGAGTCACTCTGCGCAAAAGATGAGGGGGTCACTCTGCGCAAAAGAATAGGGCAGGCGGGATTTGAACCCACGACCTCCCTACCCCCCCGCGTGTCCGCAGGTTGGTCCGGGTACGCTGCCATTGCGCCACCGCCCCTTGCTCCCTCTGTGGCAACTTCGGGGCCTGAACCCGGCCCAAATTTTGAACAAGTCTTCGGAGCCAACACGGAGAGTTTTTCCAGCTTGAAAACAATTTAGAGCCTGAACCCGGGGCCCAAATGGAACAGCTTTTCGGGGCCCGAATCCGGGACCCGAATGGAACAGCTTTTCGGGGCCCGAATCGGGGCCCGAATCAAACAACTTTTCGGGGCCCGAATCCGGGACCCGAAAGGAACAGCTTTTCGGGGCCCGAATCGGGGCCCGAATCGAACAACTTTTCGTGGCCCGGGGCTCTTGGCTGTGGATGTTTCTGGGGGCTCTTTGGAGGCCGCCGTTCTGCACATTTGTGTCCACCAGCCATCTTTTCGGGGCTCGAATGGTATACGACTTTTCGGGGCCCGAATCCGGGACCCGAATGGAACAGCTTTTCGGGGCCCGAAACGGGGCCCGAATCGAACAACTTTTCGGGGCCCGGGGCTCTTGGCTGTGGATGTTTCTCCAGGGACTCTTTGGATGCCACTGTTTCAATTTGCACATTTGTGTCCACCAGCCATCTTTTCGGAGCCCGAATGGTATACGACTTTTCGGGGCCCGAATCCGGGACCCGAATCCGGGACTCGAATGGAACAGCTTTTCGGGGCCCGAATCCAGGACCCGAATCGAACGACTTTTCGGCCCGGGGCTCTTGGCTTGTTTGGGTGGTGTTGGTTTATTTTTTGTTGCTTTTTTTTCTTTTTGGATAAAATGTTTTTCCAGGGGTCTTTGAAGGCCCCGTTTTCAATCTGCACATTTGTGTCCACAGCCAACTGTTTCTTTACGGGGCTCGAATGGTATACGACTTTTCGGGGCCCGAATCCGGGACCCGAATGGGACAGCTTTTCGGGGCCCGAATCGGGGCCCGAATCGAACAACTTTTCGGGGCCCGGGGCTCTTGGCTGTGGATGTTCCTCCAGGGGCTCTTTGGAGGCCACCGTCTCAATCTGCACATTTGTGTTCACCAGCCATCTTTTCGGGGCCCGAATGGAATGATTTTTTGGGGCCCGAGCCCAGTGCCCGAATGGTAGTTTTTTTCTTGTGGTGCTTGAACACTTTGTGCAAGTTGGACTTTTTTGTTTTTGGGGGATCTAAAGCTTGACTTGCCGGTAGTTGAACCTTTCGACCATTGACAAACTCTTATGGGCCAGCATTGAAAAGATCTGGGCAGGGGGTGGACTCTCGCTACTTTCTTTGTCAAGCTCCAGCCGCCTGACTTCACGTCGCCGTTGCCAAAGGGGGCGTGCCATGGTTGTGAGAATAAAGAGCGAGCTGGGGGAGATGAAGAACACCAAGAAGCTGCAGGCCGACCCCGTGAATGTCAAAACTGCAACTAAGAGACGGCAGCTTGGAATAACAGTTCAGTCAATAATTGTAGTATGTGTTTTATTATCTCTTCAACTGTGTTCTTGAGCCTGCCCAAAACATCTTTGCAAACTGCACTGGGCCAGGTACGAGAACAGCCGGCGCTGCAACATCCGTGCGCGACTCACCAAGGAAGAACTATTGAATCTCCAAAACCATGATGAGTTGCTTGCTGAAGTAGATCGGCTGCGGCTGGACAATGACTCCCATGAAGAAAGAATTAGATTTCTGGACCAAAAGCACTACCATGGGTGCACGGGACTGGTGTGACCGTCTCCGCCAGGCTGAGCAGAAATTCCGTGAAGCAGCTGAAAAGAACGCGCGGCTTGAAGAGGCCCTGCGTGATTTAAACAGCAAGTTGGACCAGCTTGCCCTTATGACAAACTGCGCTCGCGCAGTTTGTTTTGAGGCGAAAGCAGCCAGCGCCAGTGCCTGAGGCAAACCTGGCAGCTGCCATATGACGGGGTCTTTTCCATTGGCATGGGGCAATGCCGGAAAAAAAGAGAGCAGCTGCGCGTTCACGGCCTTTTGCTTCTTGCTTATCGGCTGCTAAGGTGGCCAACGATTGTAACCAGTAGGCTGCCAAGTTCCCCTGCTGCATGTTTCTGCCCAAGCGGATCCCGCCCCTTCCCTCTTGACTTTCTTCTTTGGGGTCCTTTTGGCCATGCAGCAACGCAAGTCAAGTTCAAGCCACCTCGGAGTAAGAGCGCATCCCAAAATTCTTCCCCCCCCCCCTCCCTCCCCAAGATTTTCGGCAAAAAAAACACTTCCGAAAAACGGATTGTTTTGACAAAGAACGCGCGCGCGAAAAAACAAGGTTTTCGGTCCAAAAAAAGCACCAAACAAAAAGGCATAAAAAGCATGTCCTTAATGACCGGCCAGTTATAGGCGCAAGTTTTGACTTTAAAGCCGCACACAAGCAAATTCAAGTGCGCCCGAGTGAACATGGCTTGCTCTTGTTTGTGTCACAACGCAAATACTCTGTACCACTATAGAGTGTGCCACTTCGGAGCACGGTTCTCCGCATATTGGTGGCAGCGCGCAGGAGCTTTCCTGCTAAGGCTGCTGCGCAGCGTCCTGTCATCACACCCGCGTAGAGCTTGGCTGTTTGTGGATGACCTCTTGGCCGCGCTGCACTGCCCAGACGCGCGTCAGCAGTTGGCCCTGATGGTCATTTTCTTCGCAGCCATCAGTGCGCCCATTTAGTGGAAAAAAGTCCGAGTCCAGAACTGCCTGACTTGGTGCGGATGGTCAATCAACTTCACCCTAGAAACCATTGAGCCCACTCCGCTCAAAACTTTTAAACTGAAAGAGCAGCTTTCCTCATTGCTCCGCTCCAAAAGAGGCAAAAGAAAACTTTTGGAGCAAGTCCTGGGGCTACTCATCTGGGCTACCAGCCTCAGTCTAGAATTAAGGTCTTGGCTTGCGCCTTTATATGCAGATCTGCGTTCGCCGCCAGGGTGCATGATCTCAGTGAACGCACGCCTGTGGCCTGCATTCCTGTCAGCGCTAAACGCCAAAGCCGTGCTGGCCTCGCCCGCGCGGCGTCTTTATGCCGCTCGGCTCCAAGGTTTTAGAATACCAGCAAACCCCAACACGCAGCTCCTCCGACTTGCCTCGCATCGTGCCCAGTCATAGACCAGCATGGGTGCGCATCGCCGACCCGGCCGCCGAGCACACTCGCTTATCTACAGCAAGCAGGGCTAACATTGAATGGCTCTTGCAATGTTTTCAAGCAGATTTGGCATGCCCGCTGCGAAGCAAGCCAATCCTGGCATGCAAAGCAGCCGCCGATGCCTGCGCCGAAGGCACCAAAGTCGGCATAAGTGGCTGGTTTATATCCAGCCGCTCCAAACTGTTCACTACAGCATGGCCATTGCAGATTTTTGTGCAATTAGTCGCCGCATGGGCCTATAAGCACAAATGGTCAGTGCTAGCCTCGCATATCCCAGGCGAACGCAACGTGTGCGCTGATCAGCTCAGCCGCGGCAACACATCCGCTTTCGACAGCAAGCCGCAAGCTCGCTTTCGTTTTCGCCCGCTTGATTTCTGGCCCCACCAACGCAGGCTGTCGCTGCATCCGCCCGACGCCCCATGGCGGCCGGAGCATGTGAGCGCTTCGCAAACGCTCTGAAGAGGGGGTGATATTTTAGGTTCCCCCTGCACCCCCGAGCCTCAACTTCCAAGCAACGCCTTATAAAAAAAAAGAGTGCGCGCATGTTTGTCGGTCGCACCCTTTTTGTTTTTGGCTGCATGTTCCCTTTCGGATTGAAGCAGTGATCAAGATTCTAACTGCCGTGCTGTGGGGCTCTGTTGGCTGGGCAACATTTTGATCCCAGATGGATTTTGTTCTGGTCGCTGTAACCCAATCGTTACTGAGTTTCGTGCCACCGATCGCCCTGTTTAATCACGGAGGACGTTGTGTATTTTTTGCGGATGGCCAAATGCTTTGGACTTGAGGTTTTGGACTTTAGACATTTGGTGGCAGCTGCAGATGTCTTTGCATTTTGTTCCAGGGCGCTGTTTGTTTCCAGATTGAAGTTGTGCATTTGTAGGGGCATCGTTGTGGGTTTGAGTGATTTGCGTTTGCTTTTCAGCGGTCCTGGAGTTGCTCAGTGCCAGCATTTTATTCTTTTCCATCCCGGGACCTTTAGGGATTCGGAAGTGTGTTGGAGGCATGATGTTCCTTATATCCTTTGGCTTTTGGCTGGAGGGGTGGTCTGCGTCTGTGGGGCTCTGTTGGCTGGGCAACATTTGATCCCAGATGGATTCTGTTCTGGTCGCTGTAACCCAATCGTTACTGAGTTTCGTGCCACCGATCGCCCTGTTTTAATCACGGAAGACGTTGTGTGGTATTTAGCTTCAGTGTTGAATGTGGGATGGTTGAGTGCTCCATTTTTGCGGATGGCCAAATGCTTTGGACTTGAGGTTTTGGACTGTAGACATTTTGGTGGCAGCTGCAGAGGCCTTTGCATTTTCTTCCAGGGCGCTGTTTGTTTCCAGATTGAAGTTGTGCATTTGTAGGGGCATCGTTGTGGCTTTGAATGATGATGGCCTGAAATCAATTTTGACTGAGTCTTGAATGCCAGGATGGTTGAGTGTTCGCGCGGCCTTGTGATTCGGGCAACAAAGGTTGTTGGACTTGTTTTGCCTGGAAAAGCCATGTGGTGTTTCCTGGCATTTAGGGTTTGGGCTGGGATTCAGGCCTTGTCCTGGCATGATGTGCGTTGAAGGCTTTGCGTTTGCTTTTATCTTTTTCCATCCCGGGACTTTTAGGGATTCGGATGTGTTGGAGGCATGATGTTCCTTATATCCTTTGGCTTTTGGCTGGAGGGGTGGTCTGCCGTGCTGTGGGCTCTGTTGGCTGGGGCAACATTTTGATCCCAGATGGATTCTGTTCTGGTCGCTGTAACCCAATCGTTACTGAGTTTCGTGCCACCGATCGCCCTGTTTTAATCACGGAAGACGTTGTGTGGTATTTAGCTTCAGTGTTGAATGTGGGATGGTTGAGTGCGCTCGGCGTTGTGATTCCGGCGAGTTTAGTTCCATTTTTGCGGATGGCCAAATGCTTTGGACTTGAGGTTTTGGACTGTAGACATTTTGGTGGCAGCTGCAGATGCCTTTGCATTTTCTTCCAGGGCGCTGTTTGTTTCCAGATTGAAGTTGTGCATTTGTAGGGGCATCGTTGTGGCTTTGAATGATGATGGCCTGAAATCAATTTTGACTGAGTCTTGAATGCCAGGATGGTTGAGTGTTCGCGCGGCCTTGTGATTCGGGCAACAAAGGTTGTTGGACTTGTTTTGCTGGAAAAGCCATGTGGTGTTTCCTGGCATTTAGGGCTTGGGCTGGGATTCAGGCCTTGTCCTGGCATGATGTGCGTTGAAGGCTTTGCGTTTGCTTTTCAGCGGTATTGGAGTTGCTCAGGGCCAGCATTTTATTAGGGATTCGGATGTGTTAGGCATGATGTTCCTTATATCCTTTGGCTTTTGGCTGGAGGGGTGGTCTGCCGTGCTGTGGGGCTCTGTTGGCTGGGGCAACATTTGATCCCAGATGGATTCTGTTCTGGTCGCTGCAACCCAATCGTTGCTGAGTTTCGTTCCACCGATCGCCCTGTTTTAATCACGGAGGACGTTGTGTGGTATTTAGCTTCAGTGTTGAATGTGGGATGGTTGAGTGCGCTCGGCGTTATGATTCCGGCGAGTTTAGTTCCATTTTTGCGGATGGCCAAATGCTTTGGACTTGAGGTTTTGGACTGTAGACATTTTGGTGGCAGCTGCAGATGCCTTTGCATTTTCTTCCAGGGCGCTGTTTGTTTCCAGATTGAAGTTGTGCATTTGTAGGGGCATCGTTGTGGCTTTGAGTGATGATGGCCTGAAACCAATTTTGGACTGAGTCTTGAATGCCAGGATGGTTGAGTGTTCGCGCGGCCTTGTGATTCGGGCAACAAAGGTTGTTGGACTTGTTTTGCTGGAAACGCCATGTGGTGTTTCCTGCCATTTAGGGCTTGGGCTGGGATTCAGGCCTTGTCCTGGCATTATGTCCGTTAAAGGCTTTGCGTTTGCTTTTCAGCGGTCCTGGAGTTGCTCAGGGCCAGCATTTTGTCTTTTTCCATCCCGGGACTTTTAGGGATTCGGATGTGTTGGAGGCATGATGTTCCTTATATCCTTTGGCTTTTGGCTGGAGGGGTGGTCTGCGTCTGTGGTGCTCTGTTGGCTGGGCAACATTTTGATCCCAGATGAATTCTGCTCTTGTCGCTGTAACCCAATCGTTACTGAGTTTCGTGCCACCGATCGCCCTGTTTTAGTATTCAGCTTCAGTGTTGAATGTGGGATGGTTGAGTGCGCTCGGCGTTGTGATTCCGGCGAGTTTAGTTCCATTTTTGCGGATGGCCAAATGCTTTGGACTTGCGGTTTTGGACTGTAGACATTTTGGTGGCAGCTGCAGATACCTTTGCATTCTGTTCCAGGGCGCTGTTTGTTTCCAGATTGAGGTTGTGCATTTGTAGGGGCATCGTTGTGGGTTTGAGTGATGTTGGGCTGAAACCAATTTGGATTGAGTCTTGAATGCCAGGATGGTTGAGTGTTCGCGCGGCCTTGTGATTCGGACAACTTTGTTGTTGGACTTGTTTTGCTGGAAACGCTATGTGCTGTGTTTCCTGGCATTTAGGGCTTGGGCTGGGATTCAGGCCTTGTCCTGCATTATGTCCGCTAAAGGCTTTGCGATTGTTTTTCAGCGGTCCTGGAGTTGCTCAGGGCCAGCATTTTGTCTTTTTCCATCCCGGGACTTTTAGGGATTCGGATGTGTTGGAGGCAAGATGTTCCTTATATCCTTTGGCTCTTGGCTGGAGGGGTGGTCTGCGTCTGTGGTGCTCTGTTGGCTGGGCAACATTTTGATCCCAGATGGATTCTGCTCTTGTCGCTGTAACCCAATCGTTACTGAGTTTCGTGCCACCGATCGCCCTGTTTTAGTATTTAGCTTCAGTGTTGAATGTGGGATGGTTGAGTGCGCTCGGCGTTGTGATTCCGGCGAGTTTAGTTCCATTTTTGCGGATGGCCAAATGCTTTGGACTTGCGGTTTTGGACTGTAGACATTTTGGTGGCAGCTGCAGATACCTTTGCATTCTGTTCCAGGGCGCTGTTTGTTTCCAGATTGAGGTTGTGCATTTGTAGGGGCATCGTTGTGGGTTTGAGTGATGATGGCCTGAAATCAATTTTGGACTGAGTCTTGAATGCCAGGATGGTTGAGTGTTCGCGCGGCCTTGTGATTCGGGCAACAAAGGTTGTTGGACTTGTTTTGCTGGAAAAGCCATGTGGTGTTTCCTGGCATTTAGGGCTTGGGCTGGGATTCAGGCCTTGTCCTGGCATGATGTGCGTTGAAGGCTTTGCGTTTGCTTTTCAGCGGTCCTGGAGTTGCTCAGGGCCAGCATTTTCATTTTTTTTCCATCCCGGGACTTTTAGGGATTCGGATGTGTTGGAGGCATGATGTTCCTTATATCCTTTGGCTTTTGGCTGGAGGGGTGGTCTGCCGTGCTGTGGGCTCTGTTGGCTGGGCAACATTTTGATCCCAGATGGATTCTGTTCTGGTCGCTGTAACCCAATCGTTACTGAGTTTCGTGCCACCGATCGCCCTGTTTTAATCACGGAAGACGTTGTGTGGTATTTAGCTTCAGTGTTGAATGTGGGATGGTTGAGTGCGCTCGGCGTTGTGATTCCGGCGAGTTTAGTTCCATTTTTGCGGATGGCCAAATGCTTTGGACTTGAGGTTTTGGACTGTAGACATTTTGGTGGCAGCTGCAGAAGCCTTTGCATTTTCTTCCAGGGCGCTGTTTGTTTCCAGATTGAAGTTGTGCATTTGTAGCGGCATCGTTGTGGCTTTGAGTGATGATGGCCTGAAATCAATTTTGGACTGAGTCTTGAATGCCAGGATGGTTGAGTGTTCGCGCGGCCTTGTGATTCGGGCAACAAAGGTTGTTGGACTTGTTTTGCTGGAAACGCCATGTGGTGTTTCCTGGCATTTAGGGCTTGGGCTGGGATTCAGGCCTTGTCCTGGCATGATGTGCGTTGAAGGCTTTGCGTTTGCTTTTCAGCGGTATTGGAGTTGCTCAGGGCCAGCATTTTATCTTTTTCCATCCCGGGACTTTTAGGGATTCGGATGTGTTGGAGGAATGATGTTCCTTATATCCTTTGGCTTTTGGCTGGAGGGGTGGTCTGCCGTGCTGTGGGCTCTGTTGGCTGGGCAACATTTTGATCCCAGATGGATTCTGTTCTGCCACCGATCGCCCTGTTTTAATCACAGAAGACGTTGTGTGGTATTTAGCTTCAGTGTTGAATGTGGGATGGTTGAGTGCGCTCGGCGTTGTGATTCCGGCGAGTTTAGCTCCATTTTTGCGGATGGCCAAATGCTTTGGACTTGCGGTTTTGGACTGTAGACATTTTGGTGGCAGCTGCAGATACCTTTGCATTCTGTTCCAGGGCGCTGTTTGTTTCCAGATTGAAGTTGTGCATTTGTAGGGGCATCGTTGTGGGTTTGAGTGATGATGGGCTGAAACCAATTTGGATTGAGTCTTGAATGCCAGGATGGTTGAGTGTTCGCGCGGCCTTGTGATTCGGGCAACAAAGGTTGTTGGACTTGTTTTGCTGGAAACGCTATGTGCTGTGTTTCCTGGCATTTAGGGCTTGGGCTGGGATTCAGGCCTTGTCCTGCATTATGTCCGCTAAAGGCTTTGCGATTGTTTTTCAGCGGTCCTGGAGTTGCTCAGGGCCAGCATTTTCATTTTTTTTCCATACCGGGACTTTTAGGGATTCGGATGTGTTGGAGGCAAGATGTTCCTTAATTATATCCTTTGGCTTTTGGCTGCAGGGGGTGTCTGCCGTGCTGTGGGGCTCTGTTGGCTGGGCAACATTTTGATCCCAGATGGATTCTGTTCTGGTCGCTGTAACCCAATCGTTACTGAGTTTCGTGCCACCGATCGCCCTGTTTTAATCATGGAGAACGTTGTGTGGTATTTAGCTTCAGTGTTGAATGTGGGATGGTTGAGTGCGCTCGGCGTTGTGATTCCGGCGAGTTTAGTTCCATTTTTGCGGATGGCCAAATGCTTTGGACTTGAGGTTTTGGACTTTAGATATTTTGGTGGCAGCTGCAGATGCCTTTGCATTTTCTTCTAGGGCGCTGTTTGTTTCCAGATTGAAGTTGTGCATTTGTAGGGGCATCGAGTGATGTTGGGCTGAAACCAATTTGGATTGAGTCTTGAATGCCAGGATGGTTGAGTGTGCGCGCGGCCTTGTGATTCGGGCAACAAAGGTTGTTGGACTTGTTTTGCTGGAAACGCCATGTGGTGTTTCCAGGGCTTGGGCTGGGATTCAGGCGTTGTCCTGGCATGATGTCCGTTGAAGGCTTTGCGTTTGCTTTTCAGCGGTAATGGAGTTCGGATGTGTTGGAGGCATGATGTTCCTTATATCCTTTGGCTTTTGGCTGGAGGGGTGGTCTGCCGTGCTGTGGGGCTCTGTTGGCTGGGCAACATTTTGATCCCAGATGGATTCTGTTCTGGTCGCTGTAACCCAATCGTTACTGAGTTTCGTGCCACAGATCGCCCTGTTTTAGTATTCAGCTTCAGTGTTGAATGTGGGATGGTTGAGTGCGCTCGGCGTTGTGATTCCAGCGAGTTTAGTTCCATTTTTGCGGATGGCCATTTTCTTCCAGGGCGCTGTTTGTTTCCAGATTGAAGTTGTGCATTTGTAGGGGCATCGTTGTGGGTTTGAGTGATGTTGGGCTGAAACCAATTTGGATTGTGTCTTGAATGGCAGGATGGTTGAGTGTGCGCGCGGCCTTGCGATTCGGGCAACTTTGTTGTTGGACTTGTTTTGCTGGAAACACCATGTGCAGGGATTCAGGCCTTGTCCTGGCAGTATGTCCGTTAAAGGCTTTGCGTTTGCTTTTCATCCATCCTGGAGTTGCTCAGGGCCAGCATTTTATCTTTTTTCATCCCGGGACTTTTAGGGATTCGGATGTGTTGGAGGCATGATGTTCCTTATATCCTTTGGCTTTTGGCTGGAGGGGTGGTCTGCCTGGGCAACATTTGGATCCCAGATGGATTCTGTTCTGGTCGCTGTAACCCAATCGTTACTGAGTTTCGTGCCACCGATCGCCCTGTTTTAATCACGGAGGACGTTGTGTGGTATTTAGCTTCAGTGTTGAATGTGGGATGGTTGAGTGCGCTCGGCGTTGTGATTCCGGCAAGTTTAGTTCCATTTTTGCGGATGGCCAAATTGCTTTGGACTTGAGGTTTTGGATTTTAGACATTTTGGTGGCAGCTGCAGATGTCTTTGCATTTTCTTCCAGGGCGCTGTTTGTTTCCAGATTGAAGTTGTGCATTTGTAGGGGCATCGTTGTGGGTTTGAGTGATGTTGGGCTGAAACCAATTTGGATTCAGTCTTGAATGGAAGGATTGTTGAGTGTGCGCGCGGCCTTGTGATTCGGGCAACAAAGGTTGTTGGACTTGTTTTGCTGGAAACGCCATGTGCAGTGTTTCCTGGCATTTAGGGCTTGGGCTGGGATTCAGGCGTTGTCCTGGCATCATGTCCGTTGAAGGCTTTGCGTTTGCTTTTCAGCGGTATTGGAGTTGTTCAGGGCCAGCATTTTGTCTTTTCAATCCCCGGACTTTAGGGATTCGGATGGAGACATGTCCTGCTTGTGGTCTGGCATGCTGTGCTCTGCATGAGGATCCTGGCATGCCTGCCATGTAGCGACTTGTGTTTCTTTTATTATTTTTATTTGTTTCTAGTTCAGGATGTTAATAGGGCGGTTTGACATGTTTCATGTTGCACGAATTCATATTGAAACCCCGGACGCAAAACGTTGGCCAAGTACTAGGGATGGCGGGGGCGCGGGGAATGCTGATCATTCAGGCAATGCTGGGGATGCAACATGCGTTTCTCAATGCTTTCCAATGACAGCAGCCCCCTTCAAATACACGAACTATAGACTTCTAAAAGCACACAATGCCGGGGATGTTTCGCAGCGACAGGGGATTTCGGAAAAGAAACATGTTTTTTCTAATTTGAGCAGTTCTTAGATCACTTGACCCCGCCAAGACCCCAAACAAGCCAAACCCAACAACAGCAAAACACCATTGGCATTTGCAAAAGCAACAACAAAAGTCAAATCGCCAAGACAGCCCTAATAATGCTGGGAATGCCAGAGACCCATAACGCGCGCTTTAAGCGTTCAAAGACGAAACACACTGGATAATCACAGCACATTTTGCCCAAAACTAGTCTCGCCAAAAGCCTTCGGCTTTAAACGCAAATTCCAAAGGAAGAGCAAATTGAGGATTGCCATCTACACGCTCGACTAGCGTCGGCGGATGATGGGTGATCAAGCCAGTCGGATTCGAGGGGGCTTTTGAATTTTGCTGTCAAAGAGAATTCCGCTCAGAGCATCAAGCCACCCAGTCGCAATTATGAAGTTGACGGACACCTTGTGCGGAGTCTTGCCAACGCTGCGACCGATATTGACATGCAGAGTTGTCTGAAGCATGTTTTCATTTTTTTGTCAATAAACACATTCTGGACGATCTAATACTTAGCCTTTGCGGACACGAAATAGGCACGGCACAGGCAGCAGTTCCAATGGGGAAGCTACTCAGGTTTTAACACCACGTGATCATTGCTTGACAGGGACTTGCAAAAAGGTGGCATTCTTGGTCTTGTGTTCCACCATGTTGTAAGCGAAGTTCGATTGCAGTGCCTGCGGCACTCTAGGCGCGGCAGATTTGTGCCAGAACATTTGCAACTGCCGCTGTTGCTTTCGTGTCTACGTATCATCACTAGCGAGGTACCCGCCGAAAGTGAGGTTCAAGACAGCCTCCCGCGCACGCTCACTTTGCCACTCGCATTCGTTTGTTGCCGGGCCAAGCTCGCCGCCTTATGCGAGCAGTCTCCCGAGCCTGGGCGCTCGTATCAATGAACTATTTTAAAGCTGCTGCCAAAAATGCCGTCAGCACCAAACTCCTACGACCAGTTCATTCTCGCGTGATGAGTCTCAAGGGTACCGCCCAAAAAAAGTCCGCGTTGGCACTAGGCGGCGCGCTTCAATGAGTCCCGCACACGCGGCGGCATCGCGAAGGCATGGTTTCCAATGCACAAGCCTGATGCGCCACTTTGCGGCTGGCATGAGCTTCCGGATCAATCGCCCTTGCGTGCCCTGCTCACACGCCTGCTGCGTGTGTTGACGAGCGACAGGCGCTCTTGGACCTTGTGTGACATTGCCGCTGACGTGCTCGGGCGCGCCACAGCCCCGCACGTTTGCGGATGGAGCGGGTGACGTGCTCAGAGTTGCTCGCGCAGCCACGGCTCGTTGGAAAGCCGAGGCTTTGGGCGCTCGCAGCGCCGCAGCGCCCTTGTTTGCCGTTGCGCGGCGATTGGTGTCGGAGAGAAGGACAGTCGCTGCGATCTCATAGTCACACGCGGGGGAAAAATATTGCAATGGACCACGTCTACAACTCCAGGTATCTCAGTGCAAAACTTCCAGCAGTGAGATTTCCACTGCAAAGTGTTTGAAGCGTTGACCCAGTGCAAACTGTGAAGGATGAACCTTTCCGCGAAAGAACCTAAAACCGACTCTATGGCGTAGACACCCTGCGGCGGGGTCGCTTGCTTGCCAAGACGGAAAAGGGCGCCCGGCGCGCAGGAGAAGCGTTGTGCTACCACATTTTGTCAGCCATTGGTCCCCCTGCAGGCTTGCAATGTAAGAAGCCAAGGTACAATGTTCCACCAAACATCTCTGTGAAGTGTACCAGCATGCGCGGCTGCATTTGCAGCCGCGTATGTCATCAATGCAGGATGTCATGCCAAGGCTGTGTCCAATCTGTGACTGCAGGCGGCCCAACAATGGAGCGAGCTAATCGTCGAAAAGCGACGCCTATTTTTTGCAGTTCTTGTTTGTGCACTTTCCGTTGCCCAGCTGCAAAGCACGCGACAGGTGTCACCAGTCGAAATAGCGTAAGCCATCCCACGGCGAGATTTGCTTGCTGCACAGAATCAAGCAGCTTGCCAAGAACACCTTGCATGCACGCTGTGAATGGTACTCAACATCTGCACTATGGCTGTCGCTGGCGCTTGCGGAAAGCAAGCATTTGCACCATTCGTTTCGAAAGTTGAAACTTCATACCCCATCGCTTTTCTCTTCCGAGCGGTGCGCCCGTGGCCTTTTGGGAGCCAAAAGGTGGAGGAACTTGCCAAAGTGAAGGCCACGACCCGATGGGTATTGAATTCATCGAAGACTGAAATTTTGACAACGAAACACAGGCGTCAGCCAAGCTGAGACCCCGAGCCGCCCAGCCTTGCCTCAAGCAAGGTGAACGTGCTCAACGGAGGCCAGCTTCAAAGCAAGCACCGCGTGTGGTTGGCCGTGGGGCACCAGCGGCAAAACGACTTGGCGCCATGGACGCCCAAGTCCAAGGCACTGAGACCCCCGCCACCGCTGTTGTTCTCTCGAATTATTGCTAGGGGACAACCTGCCCCTCGCAACCAACAACCTCAAGCCCAAACGTGCTCGGGGTGTGCCCAGCAAGCCTGTACGACGGCAAACTGCGGCATGGCCCCCTACTGAATCGACGCGCGCTCCGCAGCCATGCGCAAATGCGCCGCGACGCGCGGCGTGCGGCGAAATGGACGTCGCCAGCTGCCGCGCTTGGAGCTGCCGGGGCAGAACGAGGGTTCCCAAATCGGCGCCAAGGGCGATCAAACCACATTCACTGTGGGTGCAAAAACTGCCAGACATCAAAACCGGAAGTTGTCGCTCCGGCCGCGATAAAGGAAGGACTGTCTGTCGAGCGACGCCGGGCCTGGGAGTGAGAACTTGACGGGTGACGTGGCAGCATCCAACACTTTTGATAAAGTCCTTGCAGGGCCTGGGCACCCCTGGCAGCCGGGTGGGAAGCGCCCACCAATTCGCGAGACTACGTGCCTATGCTGCTGGCCGTGCGTGGCCTTCTACAGCCGGAGGCGGAGTGTCGGGCTGTGCCGGCGGGCGGCGGTTACACAGCCGCGGCTGACGGGTGGCCGAGGCCGCTGCCAGCGCAGAGTTTCTCGGGCGCTTCCTCGCCCACCGTGAGGTCGGCACTACATCCCATCGGCGGCGCAAGGCATCCTTACGCAGCATCTGGGCATGGCGCGGGTGCACCGCCACCAACAGCGCCCGCACAAAGCCAGACCCAGACAGACAGGGCGTCGATGAGCAAACCCGTTCCAGTTGTGCCCTCCCCCGCCGACCAAGCCCACAGCCGCTGCGCCGCCAACTGCCGCGTGCTGCGGAGATCGCCGCTCGCATCCCCGCAGTGCAGGCAGTTCCTGCGTTCTGCCGCGTGCTGGCGGTGCGCAGGAACGCGCGTGGAAACATGTGCTTTTGGCACCCAGGCCCTGGAACGCGCTCGCTCCCCGGCTTTGCGCATTCTTCGTCAAGCCCCCCAAGCCGACAGACATGTCTGCGCGAGCAGGCTTGTGCTCAGATCCGGGTCCCATCCTTACAACAACCAGACCCTCAAAACATTGTCGTGAAATGAAGCATTCCGCCACAGTGACCGTCGGTCAGCGAGCTGAAAACTATTCACTTGGATCCATCCTTGAAAAAGGACGCTTAAGTCCACTGCGCGCGCGCCCGGCGACGAGGGCTTTGTCCGATCCGGCCCGCCGCCCGCCTACCCTCGGCAAACGCTTCTGCCGCCGCCCTCGGCACTGGTAGCGACCAGCCTGGGAGGGTCTCGCCCGGAGGGCCTCGCCCATCGCAGTCCCGCGCACAGGAGGCCCGGCAAAATACAGCGATGATGCTTTGGCAAAGCTCAGCTTGGGGACCTTGCGCGCGATACGACCGGTCCGTTTTAGCCGGCGCCAACCCAAAGCCTTGGCATTCCGCTGGAAAAATAAAAAACCCAGGGAAGTCTTGCAGCGTGGGCACAATTCCTCGGCGAGGTAGACAGGATCCAGCAAAGTGCCGAAACCGTGGCCACCGTGACACACGGGAGGCAGAAGCCTTCCTCGCGCGCTTGCCACCGTTGCTTTTGCCACGGTTAACGCGGCTGCCCCCGCCACCCTTGCCATCGCTGCCCTTGCCTTTGCCACCCGCATCGCGGTGCCGACGCGGGGTGAGTGGGCTGTGGCTGCGGCTGCGTCTGGGCGAGAGCCTCGGCGCCCGGGCAGCGGCAGCGCAACGCCGGCGTCGAACTGAGGCTGGCCGCGTTCGCGACGACCTTCAGCCATCGCCCGTCGGACAACGACATTCCGAGGTTGAGGTCGCGAAGGAAAACGTTCGTCGCTACCCGCGCGCCATCTTCGCGACAAACCGGGCGACGGCGCTCTCGAGCGGGCCCGCGCGGCAAACGAGCACGCCAGCGCTGGGGCAGGGCTGTTTTTTTTTTCCCCCCCTCCCCGCGCGGTATGGGAAGTCTCGGCCGCGGCCGCAAAACGCGGCCGCCACCTGTAAAAACACGGAGCTTCAGGCAAAAAAGGCTGCCTCAGTGGCCGCGCATGGCTGCCACGGCCGCTTTTGCTGCTGCAGCCGCCAGGTCGTTCTGGCCGCCTTTGCCCATGTCTCGCGCCTGTGCTGCCCGAGGATATGCTGGTTCTTTCTCCACTCCAGGGCGACAGGCCACTTGCTTCATGGTCCCTCCCACCTCTACCCAAAATGACGCTGGAAACAGGCCAGCTCCTTCCACGCAGCAACAGTTCTAGGACGGCAGAACACGTTGCATTACTGTACACGTAAGCGCCCGCAAACCACCAACCCCAACAACAACAACGAATGTAAAAAAAAAGCCGCCAGCAAGCAAGCACGACTCGAGTGTGCCTCACTTGCTGCGAATTTCGTCAGCATGCGGCTGGAAAATCCGTGCAGCAAAAAAAACACTGCGCACAGGTGCGGAGAAAAGAGTTGGCGGCACGGTCAACTCGTTCGCTAGCCTGACGCACGACTATCTCAGCAGCAGCCCGCCGCACCAAACATCGGAGCGGCGCTGCAGCATCCTCGTTGCAGCGATTTATGGCTCTCAAATGGCGGCGCACGCAACCGTTGGTCCAAATGAGTTCCTCCCTTCCCGCGCTAACCGGGTTAATGTAGCAAAAGTGCAGCTTTGAGGCCCTCACCGTGCCGCGAGCTTTGGTGGAGGGCCCACCACCTCGCCGCCGCCGGGCAACGTCATGTCCGACGCCCGCTGGGCGCCGGACGCGTGAGGGCCGTTGTGTGTCACCCCAGCTGGATGGAAGAAGGCGCGTGGGAGGAAAAAAAAAGGAGAGAAACAGCAAATGCGGGCGTTCCTCCAGCATAGGGCCGACGCCCCGCCCGCCGGGATGCGGCGCCGTTCCCAGGCGGGGAGGCCTTTGTCATCTGTTTTGACGAGCTGCGCGAGGATGCCACCCTCAGGCCAGAGTCTAGGCGCATTGTGGGCGTCGCCGGTTCCATCTGGACTGCGTGGCGCAGCTCCGGGTAGGGCGCAAGAGCTTTGCCCGCTGTGCCGCTCGAACCCGTATGCTCAGTGCGCTGGGGAGGGATGCGGCGTGCTGCGCGACGAACTTCTGACGCACTTGAACCCGGCGCTGGGTTTGCCGTGGGTCTTGTCTCGCCCATGGCGCACGGAAAGCTTCAAGTGCCGGATCGCCACTTGCTGGCCTCGGACTGTCCAGCTCGACCGTGCGACTGACACAAGCAACAGTCCGCGGGCCAGATCCGGCGGGTGGCCGGAGCGCCAACACCTGCCCCGCACGTTTTCAAAGAGGAGCTGCGCTGCAAGCATGCTTGCCCACGCGACCAAACCATTATGTTCTCAGCTCTGACACAAACACGCGGAGGTTATGTTGATGCTTCGCCCTCTCCCGGCGCCACGGCAATTCCTGCAGAATGTTGTAAAAATGCACACACCGAGGGGGCGCGCTCCAAAAACTCGCGACGTCCTAGTGTTCCCACCTTTTTGTCGTCGCTCCGGTGCAGCGGCGCTAGCCTAAGAAAGCCCAGTTCTACTCTGAGCCGAGCACGTGCCTCTTCTACGATGAGGACGGGGTCGCGCACGACATGACGCAGGCTGAAGGGGGCGAGCAGGGCGACCCGCTCATGCCGGCTCTGCATGCCCTCGGGCAGCACTCGGCGCCCGCCCCGGCGACGATCTCTATGCGTGGACGACGTCTACATGACGTGCACGCCCGATCGCACCGGGCCACTTTCCGATGCTTTGGGCATCGCCTTGTGGGGGGCAAAACACGGGCATGGAACGCAGCAGGCGAGGAACGCAGCTCTCCTGCTCACGCTTCCCCCCGACGCGCGCGCCGCTGGGCGCGCGCTCCAGACCAGCAAGGGCTTGCCGTGCTGGGCACGCCGGTGGGGCATCCGGAGTTTGTAGCCCACAGCCTCCAGGACATGCGTGTCAAGCACGATGCGCTGCTACAGCGCATCCCGTCGGTGCCCCACCTGCAAAGGGCGTGGCTCATCCCGCGCAGCAACTACTTGCTGGGAGTGCCCCCGCCCGCCGAGACGGAGGCGTACGCGGAGTCGCGCGACAACGCCGTCACGCAAGGCCTCCAGCACCTGCTTGGTGACCCGGAGTTCGCCCGTGACCCGCGCCAGCTCGCAGCCAGGCGGGGCCCTCGGGCTCCGATCGGCAGCCGCGTCTCGCTTCGCGGCGTACTGGTCGTCCTGGGCCGACTCCATGCCGGTTATCGGCGCGCGGCACCCGCGCACCCTGGCGCGGATTCCGGGTCGCGGCGCAGTGCCGCCTCGTTGTCGTCGCCCTCGAGGTTGGGGGGCGCTGGGGGGACGAGACGGAAGCCTTCCTGCACCGCCTCGCGAGGGGCAAAGCCCCGAAACCCAGCGCGGACAGGTTGCCGCCGCATACGCGCGCCGGTGGGGGCAGTTGCTGTCTGTCGCGGCGCAGGGCGCGCTCGCGGCCAGCCTCGGCTCGCTTCCTCCCGACGCTGGCGCCGCCGCTGCCGGGGCGCCGCCGCAGGGCGACGTCGTGTGCGACGCCCGCTGGGCGCCGGACGCCTGAGGGTCCTTGTGTTTCACCCCAGCTGGATGGAAAAAAACGCGCGAGAAAAAAACATCCTGCTCATCTTCAGTGCGTGCTCCTCGTTTTGTCGCAGTTTTTGCCTATTTCGCTTTTGCTTGGGCTTGTGCGTGGTTTGTTGGGGCAAGCTGTTTTCTGCTTTTTGTATGCTTGCATGTCGGCCAAGCGCACACACACAATAGTGAAAAACATGAAGCGACCTTGGCGGAAACCAGGGCGGCTCGCTGTTCAGTGGCTTACAGCATGCCGCCCGAGAGCAGTGTTCCCATGGAAACAGAGCTCCCGTGTCTATAGCAGAGGCAGGCTGTCCAGGAGCGGCTGTGCCAAAAACCCATTGCTGGTTGGCGACACGCAGCGTTGTCGCTGAACCCTGGCAGGCAAGTTGGGCTGTGCAGCAAGTGCTCGAATTCGCGGCAGGGCCAGATGAACCATTGCCTTGTCCTTGCGGCCTTGGTGGCGGCTTTGGGCGAGGCATGCTTACGATTGGCAGTGGACATGTCGGATAGTTTGATGCAGGCAGCCCGAGATGGAGAAAGGTCAGTGACGAACCAGGTTGGAGAGTTGCAGGAGAACATGTTGAGATGCATGGAGAGCAACCCTTGGCAGAAGAGTGCCAGGACCAAGGGGCAGCTGCGGAGTATGAGGATGCTCAACAACAAGGGCTTCTCCAACAAGTTGCGCGGGTTATGATTTCGCAGACGCTGGATTCACGTTCGCGCCCCGACATTAGTCATGGCAAACTTTGCCAGGCTGCGGACGCTGGACGCTTTGTGGGCAACAACGCGGACAGCAGGGATCAACTGAGACATCTTTGTAAGCAGACCCCTCTCAGTTTTGCAGCCTGAGTCATGTCTTCATTTTAGCTTGGTTTGATCAAGCGGGCTTGCCAGGACACACTGTTCTTCAATTGGCACGTTGCCACAAGATGCCAGAAACTCAGCCAAAAGCAGTTGCGCAATTTCGGGTTTGTGTGTTGGAGCCGGGATGGCCCCCAACCATGCCTTCCTGTTCAGCTGGTACCGGGGTGTTTCTTTTGGCAGCCAGGTTTCGAAAGAATCGCTTTTGCAGCTGAAGGACTGCGGCCGGCATGAGTGACGACTGCTTGTCAATTCCAATGTTTGCATTTTGTATCATTTTGTTTTGCTCTGTGTGTGCTGTGTGTCTGCTTGTGTTGTGATGCGCCAGCTTTAGACCCGGAGCATGCGTGTGCGTGGGAGTAAGTAAATTGTTGTGGGTGTGTGCTGCGGCAGGACTGCATAGAAGCCGAAAAGCTTCTTTACGAAGAAAGGCGACACATTTTGCAGGACATTTTGCTCTGCGAGGAAAACTCGTCATGTGCCTGTTCCAAGAAAGGAGAACAAAGAAACAGAAGCTGATTATGCCGCGACTCTGCTTCAAAACATGGCAGTAGAATGAGATGACTCCTGGCAGGGAGAGATGGGAGAGCTGAGGCAGAATTGCTTGAAACGACGCGCAAGCTACGGGAGCCCCACCCTGAGATTAGCGGCAGAGGTTGCACAGAACGAGAGTAAAGTCAAGCTTGAAAGGCTTCACACACACGCGCATCAAGCCTTCGCAACGGACATGATGCAAGCCGCTTGACTTTTTGTTGGTCGGATTTGTTGAATTCTTGCCACACTGACCACGCTTACAAGTGGTTGGATTTTCACGGGTGCATTGGGAAAATCGTGAGTTGTTCAGAGTTTGGATGCGGATCTCAGTGGGTGCTTGTTTGCGCTTCGCACTGTGCAGCCATATGTTTTGTCGATGCCACTATGTTGCGCGGCTTGTCGCTTTTGCATCTCAGGCTCGCCTTGCTGTAGAGCAGGAAGTGCGGTCAGCTGAATCCGTGCTCAACAGCTTCAAATTGGTATCATGATCCGGGCGTACCTGTTTGGACATTGAGACAGGCGACTGCGGCCACACTTCTCATAGGTTTTGTATATCGCAGTTGTCGTTGCCTAACATTTTAGTGATGTGGCCCACCATTTCCCACTATTTCAGGCTTGCTTCTGAGCGTCTTAGAGCGTCTTAGAGTCTTGCTCGGCTTGAGGGACAGAAAAGCGGTAAGTGAAAATCCAGTGCCAGTGCGAGCTGGCAGAGATCCACTTGCAATTGTCCATGGCTTCACTGCAACGGAGGTCACTGTGTGCGCGTTGGATCAAGGCAACTTCGGTTGCCACAAACACCGCCCTCATGCCATGTGCGGGGCGGTGATGCCCAGCCTCATGGCTTCCTGCCTGCAATCGCCCTGTGCTTGACGTCCTGGAAACGAGTATTCAATTTAGGGCGAAAGGGTACATGAAGTGGATGGTACAAAGCGTTTTTGTTCCGCCCAACAAGTTTGCGACGAATGTGTGAGTGGTGATCCAGAGGTTGTGCGCAGTTTCGGGATTCGACATTTAATCACATTTCGGGATTAAATCACATTTTTGGGATTCGGGATTCGGGATTTGATCACATTTCGGGATTTAATCACATTTCGGGATTCAGTCACATTTTTGGGGATTCGTGCTTAAATCACATTTTCGAGATTTGGGAGTCGGGATTGAATCACATTTTCGGGATTTAATCACACTTTTGGGATAAATCACACTTTTGGGATTCGGGACTTAATCACATTTTGGGGCTACACCACGTTGTTGGGCTTCGGGATTCGGGACTTCATCACATTTTCTGGATTAAATCCCACATCCTCCAAAGAGTGGTTCGGGACTGGGAAGGCCCAGCTTCTGGTCCGGCTTCAGGATTCGAGATTCGGGATTCGGGATTCACAATTGGGGATTCAAGCGCGAATCACATTCTCCGCCAGCTTCTCCGGATCACATCTCGAATGTGTGCTTGCAACCAAGGCGCCTAGCAGAGGAGCACCACACTCAGATTCAGCACTGGCACGGCGTGGACACATGAGCCTTTCTAAGGTCTGAGACGGCATGGGCGGCGACGTCAAAGTTGCATACTTAATGATACGTATGTTGTGCCAAGTTTGAGAGGCCAGCAGCGGGTTTGCATTTGCAGTTGCTGTGGCAACTTGAATCTCCCCAGGTTAGCATCGATGTCCGTCCACCTGCTTATTACGATCGCCTGCCGCTTGCTGGCACCTACGGCTACGACAGCTTTATTTCCAGTTTGCTTTCGCGACACTGGAAACTTCTGATTTCCGAAAGGCTTGGCTTGGGGAACGCCAGAAGCATGGCTGATGATGAAGAAACTCAGCTGCAATTGGATGTTCGGAAAGGCGAGGAAGGGCACGACACTGGTTGGGGGAACCTGGACCATGACTCGCGAATGCAGAGTCATTGGCACACTCTATTTCGCAGTCTTGCCTGTACCTCCCGCAGCTGGATGCTGCAAAGCAAGTTGCTCGACTGTGTACACTGGCGGTGTTACACATGGCTCATGCTTCAAGTTTAGCGTTGAAAGTCTTCAATTCTTCATTTGTGTCTCATCCTGTCATTGTCCCAGTTGCCAAACAAGCACTACGTTTAGCATGTTACGTTTGTCGAACACAGGGAGGGAAGCGGGCAACTAAGGAAAGATGGCAACTTCATGCTCACCGCGCCTTTGGAGCTAAATCCGGCTCCGACCAGCGAAGGCAACGTGCAGCCATCTGTGATCTTCAGTTACCGCGGGAATCCTTTGTGGTCCCTGGCCACAACATACGAGTATCACCTACAGCTCACCACATATGCGAGCAAACAGCTCATTTTTTCAAATGCCCACTTCAACTTTGGCAGCTCAGTTTTTGTCAGAAGCCTTGCTTGATACGGCTCTCCGCCCTTGGCCTTTGGCAAGCTCAACTCAGACGTGCCTTTGACAGTTTTGGACTTAGCTGAGTTGGGGTTGATGATGTCACCACAGTCTCTGTCACGTCCAGCGTCCGCGCCGACAGCTTTTGGCTCCGGTCGGTCAGAAACGCCACCTGCAGTGCTTGATCTTTTGAGTTTGGGTGCCCTGTTGTTGATCCGGAGCATGTGTCACATAGACTTTCTGCTGTTGACATTGGTTTTGAGCAACCCAGGCTCAGCAACTTTGCTAAAGAGCGCGGCCTGCCTGGGCTCCGCATTATTGGCTGTTTCGCAATTCCGTTTGGATGCCTCTCTGTCCTTGTCGGACAGCTCCGTTCTGGACGCGTCTTCACTTTCACGCGGGCTCAGCTGACTGGACGCCTTTGTGCTTGCTCCTGATTGCGCCGCCTTTGGCGCATCGCCACCACTCCACAGTGTCACCCATCCTGCTGCTGCCACACCTTCGTTTGGCCTTTCTTGGCTGGGTTCAACTGTTGCTGTGCCTGACTGCTCGCAATTGGGCAGTGCATTGCCTTCGCAGAGCTTCGGCTGCCCAGATTTGGCCATGTCAGCGCTGGGCTGCCTGCACGTAGGTCCGGTATTGCTTGCAAGGATGCTTGCGTGTTTGGATGCCGCCCCGTTGGCCAGCGGTGTATTGTGTCCGGAGGCACTTCTGTTTGTCCCTGATTCTTCCTCACTTGGCGCTCCTGTGTTGTTGCAGGCTTCCGCATGACCAGGCTTGCTTTTGACAGCTTGCGACTCTGCATTTTCAGACCTGCCCTTGTCATTGAAAGCGCTTTCCCAGATTGAGCCTTCGACATTGGCAGTAGGTATAGGCCGTATGGAGCCCTTGCTTTTGGTGCTTGACTGCACGTGGCTTGATTTTGCGCTGTTACCACAATCTCTCGCATGCTCAGAGGCTGCCATTTCTGTGCTGGATTTTTCTGAGATGGGACCTGCGCTTCCCTTGCGATCAACTTCTCACCTAGGAGCATTTCTTTCAGCTCCTGCTCGCTCGGTCCTTGGGTTCTCCTTGCCTGTGCTGGACTATACCCTTTTGGAGTTGTTGCTGCTGGCCCGGGGCCATGTTTGTTTGGATTTGTCAGTGCCGGTGCTGAGTGCTGCGGCAGTGGGTGCATCTCCATTGCCACAAGGCTTTGCATGGTGTGCCTTTTCCCTGCCAGCTGCCGGCATGGCTTGCTTGGAATCGCCTTTGCTGACCATGGATTTCGCATATTCCGATTCTCTGCCAGCACTTCGTAGTTTCGCGTGCTTTGGATTCATTCTGGTTGTGCTTAGCCTCCACCATGCCGATGTCCCCTTGCCACTACGAGCGTGCACCCGCTTTGGTGCAGCCTTGCCACCCTTTGGGCAGCACTGCTTGGGCTTGTCGCTTCCCACCCCTGACTCTTCTGACCTTGGTGCCCCGCTGATGCCCCACAGCCTTGCTTGAGCAGAGCCTATGTCGCCTGCACCAGACCTCGTAATGGTCGGGCCTTTGGTGCTGCTGCGGGCTCTTTCTCAGTTGGGCACCACATCACCTGCCCTGGATTTCACGCAATTGGGCAGTGTCCTACCTTTGCATGCCGTCGGCTGTTTAGGCTCTTCTCTGCCAACCCCTGGCTTAGCTTGCGCAGGCTTCTTTTTCTCGCTGCCCGTGCTGGACGTTGCTTGCCTTGCTCCGGCAATTTTGGCGCGAAGCTTTTCTCAATTTGGGGTTGTGATTCCGATTCTGGACCACGGGCACCTAAATTTGCCGCTGTTGTTGAGGAGCCATGCTTGGTTCGAAGTGTCCTTGTCAGTTCTGGGCCTGTCTCGGCCTGGTTTTGTTTCCCCTTTGCTGGTGATTGATTTGACGCAGCTCGGTGTTTCGCCAGCAACTCGAAGCATCACCTGAGCAGGGGCTGCAGCACTGGCCTTAGGCCTGGCAAGTTCTGGAACGCCCTCATTGCCTCATGGCCCAGCCTGAGTGGATCTTCCAGCCTTCGTTTCCGGAATCGCTTCGCTCGGCGCACTCTTGGCAACTCTGGACTTTAGCTGCTTGGATGCTGCGCTGCTGGCCCAGAGCCTCGCACGGTGCGGTGTTGCGACCTTGCTTTGCGGCCTCTCTCATCTTGGACTTCCCCTTCCTGCCCCAGATTCAGCAGAGATGGGAGCTTCTACAGCCCCCAGGAGCTTTTCATGCACAGGTTTAATGTTGCCTGCCTTGGACTCTGCCTGCCTTGGGAGCACGTCAATGCTCCAAAGCCCCGCCCGGTTTGGCATTCCAGCAGTGGTTTTGGGGTTGACACGCCTCGGCCCCGTTTTCCCGCCGTTTGTCATTGAGCCTGCCTTGCTGGAGCCACCCTCGTTCATGCGGTCCTTTGCTTGCCTGGGCCTGGCCTTATTTGTGTTGGGCCACAGCCATTTCGACTCCTCCTTGTTGATTCGCAGTGCTGCCCAGATGGATTTGTCACCCTCTGCGCCAGGAGCCAGCCGCTTTGGATCAGTCTCCTTGCTACTGGTCACAGATGTGGTGCTCTCGGGTCTTGTGCCATTGCTTCACAGCCTCGCCCATGTGAGCCTCTCCGCGCCTGCTTTTGACTTCAGCTGCCTGGAGCCAACACCTTTACTACAATCCTCTTCATGCCTGAATGCTTCATTGCCAGCAGCTGGCTTGGTCAGACTTGACTTCTCTGCCGCAGCGCCTGACTTTGCTCAGGCAGGCATGTCTACAGCTTTGCGATCTTCGAGTTGTTTGGACTTTGTGCCGGCAATTGCGGGCATTGCCAGGTCAGGCTCTCCGCTGCTTGCGTTGGATGTCGCATCGCTGGATTTGTTCATGCCAACCCGATGCCCAGCCTGTGCAGGTCTTTTAGTGTTGGTTTCTCAGTTGGCTCGACTGGGTGTTAGCCCATTTGTGCTGGATCCTGCCTGCCCCGGAGTGGTGGCACTAACGAGAAGCTTCCAGCATTTAGGCTTTGCCCTCTTGTCAATGAGTTCAGTTTGCGTTGGCTCGCCGCTTTTTGCCCCAGATTGCCAGGTTTTAGGAGCCTTTATGCTACTGCACAGCTGCGCTTGCTTGGAGACTTTGTCATCGATTCTTGGTTTGTCTTGCTCGGATGCTTCAGTTTTTGCCGTGGACTTGTCTGCCGCTGGCTTGCCGCTCCTTGTGCACAGCCCCGCTTGTCTCGGCTCCTCTTTGGCGATTGCAAAGTTTGGATTTTCCGGGGCGTTACCATTGGTGTCAGACTGTTCGCTTCTCGGAGTCTTCCTGTTGCTTCAGGCCCCTCATAGAACAGACCTTCTGCTGACAGTTTTTGGCAAGATTCACCTTAGTTTGTCTCTCTTTGTTCTGGACCCTGCCCACTCTGGCATGTTGCCGCCCCCACATGACTTTGCAAGATCGGAGTCTGCACTGCTTGTGCTTGGCGCATCTTGTCCAGCCGCGTTCTTGACAGCCTTGGACTTTGTTTCTTTGGGCCTTGCACTTCTGCCGCGTGGCTTTAGCTGACCTGGCCTTGTGCCTCCAGTCTGTGGTTTCTCTTCGCTGGGAGCGCTTCCGTTTTTGCGAGCTTTGGGCTGTGTCGGCGTGCCTTTGCCACCTTTGGGGGCAGGGCGGTCAGGAGCTGCGGTTCCAGCCTGCGACTTCAATTTCCTCGGAAGCACGCCACTTGCAAGGGCACTTGCGCGCTCGGAAGCTGCTGTGCTTCTCTCGAGCACGTCTGCTTCAGGCCTTCTGCTGCCAGTGTTGGACCTCAGCAGCCCAGAGTCGTCACTGTTGCTTCGCAGCTGTGCTCGTTTTGGTGTGCCTCCTGCTGCCTTTGGCCTGCAGCGAGTTGACCTGCCAGCGGTAGTACTAGATCTTTTGCATTCAGAGTCAGCTCTTGTGCCTCGCACTTCTGCACGCATGGATTTTTCATCAGCCATATGGAGGTGGGCTTGGTCAGGGTTTGTCTTACCTGTGATGGATGTTGCTCAGCCTGGATTTGCTTTGCTGGTTCAGACATGCGCAAGGCTGGAGGCTTCTATGGCGGCTATGGCCAATGCATGCACGGGTTCTCTGTCGTTGGTTCTGGATTTTGCCCGTTCAGGAGCTGCCTCTTTGGCTCGTGGCTTTGCTTGTCCTGGTGTGCCAGTTTTGGCGCTCGAGTTTGCCAAGTTGGGGGCCTTCTTGCTGCTTCGTTGCTTCGCTTGCCCTGGCATGGCAGCGATGGTCCTGGATATGGCGCAGGCTGATCCAGCTCTGCTTCTTAGGTCATGCTGCCGAATTGGCACTGCTTTGCTGGCTCTGGATTTTGTGCATTCAGATTCGCCACCGTTTTTGCGATCGCACAGCTGCTTGGGGTCACTTCTTCCGGTGTTGAGCATTGCGATAGGCCCGCTTCTACCTCCGCGGAGCTTTGCAAGAGTTGGGCTGGCAGTGTTTGTAGTTGGCACGTACTGCTGTGGTTCGTTGTTGCCATTGGTTGATGTGGCTGCGTTTGGCGCTTTTCTGGTCCTCCGAAGTTTTGTTTGCACTGACTTGGCAGCCCTGGTGCTAAATTCATCTGGGTTTGGAAGCTTGCTTCCTCTACGCAGCCTTGAGCATCCAGGCTCTTCAACGCTGGTGTGTGGCTTGGTTTGTCCTGACCCCGGTTTGGTGGCACTTGACTTTGCAAGGCTGGATTTCTTCCCAGTGCTGCGGGGGCTTTCATGCATCGGCGTGTTGCTGTTGGCCTTGCAACGGCTTCGTTTGGGGCTGCTTTTGCTGGTCCTAGACCCCTCCCAGCTTGGCAGCCTGCTGGTTGTACGGCAGCCTCTCTGCATGGATTTGTTATTGTCATGTTTTACACTCTTCCGATTCGATTTGTTATTGCCAGCTCTGGATCATTTGCTCCCTGGCCCATCCTTGCCTATTCACAGCTCTGGGAAACTTGGTGCCTTTTCTTTGCTGATGGGCAGAAACTGCCTAGGTGTTTTGCTGTTGGCGTTGGGGCCTGCGCATGCCGAATCCCTCTCGCTACTGCGAGCTACGGCACGATCTGAGGCGAGCTCCTCAATTACCAGCAAAGCTTGCTCTGATTTGTGCTTGTCAGTGGTGGATTTTGTGCAGGTGGGACCTGTCCCACCATCACGCAGCCTTGCATGAACAGAATCACTTGTGCTGGTCCTGAGCCTCTTTCAAACTGAGGTTGCACCATCGCCGCATGCGGTTTCTTGCCTAGGCCTGTCGCTCACAGTTTTCGGCACTTTGAGGTCGGGCTCTTTTTCAGTGGCACCTGACTGTGTGTCAACGGGCTTCACATTGACGCTGCGCAGTATGACTTGCTTGGGTCTGTGTACCTCAGCTCCAGCATTGGCACATTCGGGCAGCTCTTCACTGTTGAAGAGCTCTGCCAAAACAGGAGCTGTGATGACCGTGCCTGACTTTGTAACTCCTGGCCTGCCATCATCAGTTAAAAGTATGGCGAAGCTGGAAACTCCTCCCTTTGCTTTCTCGTTGCTGCGTGTGGGCTCGCTCATGTTGGCTTTGGACCTTGCGGGGCCGGGCGTCCCGTCCGTGCCCAGGAGCAGTTTGCGGACTGACGTGTCCTTGTTTGTAGTTACAGTCTGCAGGTCGGATTTGTCGCTTTTGGCACCTGACATGAGTACTTTTGGCACTTCCTTGATTTTGCGGACTGCTGGCTGCCCTGGTTTCATGCCTTTAGTCCCAGGATCTTCTAAGATGGCGTCCTTGTTGTTGGCCCTTGACCCTGTGCAACTTGAACTCCTGCTGTTCCTGCAGAGCTCTGTGTGCGTGGGAGCTGCAGTGTTTGCTCTGAGCATGAGCTATCCAGACAGCCCCTTGCCGCTGCAAAGCTTTCAGAGGCCAGGCGTCGCAGCACCGTTTTGCGCATCGTCGAAATTGGGTATGCTACTGTCAGCGCCCAACCTTTCTGGCTCGGGGGTCCTTCTGTCTGCTCAAAACGCTCTGTGTGCTGAAGTTTTCTTGGTGGCTGCAGGTCTTCTTCGCTCAGAAAGTTCCCTTCCTGCTTTGAGCTTCTCTTCTTGCGAAGCCTCGTTGTCTTTGAAGGGCCCTTCCTGGTCAGATGCTTCGCTGCTTGCACTGGCATTCTCTCAGGCTGGCCTAGCAGCATCGTTGAGGGCTATGTCTTGTTGTGGCTTCTCGCTCATGTTGCCTGGTTGCTCTTGCTTGGGATCCTCCACAATTGCTCTGGATGTTGCTAGCCTTGGCTTTTTGCTGCTCTTGCGTGGCCTGGCCCGAGCGGGTTCCTTTGTGACAGCGTCAGCATCGTGTCACCTTGATTTCGTTCTGACTTTGCACGACTCTGCGCGTTTGGGTGCAGCTTCGTTGGCTTTTCAGGCTGCACGGATGGGTCTCTCTGCTCCAGCGCTGGATTCCGCCGCCTCCGGTGCGCTGTTGCCGCCTCGAGCGTTTGCCTGGCTCGGGCTTGCTCCATCAGCGCCGGGCTTTGCACAGCTTGGCAGCCCGCCCTTGCCGCGGAGTCACTGCCAAGCTGGGCCATCACTGGCTGCATGTGGCAAGATACCTTACGAAGCACCCTTGTTTGCCTTGGATTGTGTGCCTCCAGAACTATCTTTATTGCTGCGTGATTCTGGCCGCTCAGGCTCTTCCACGTCTGCTTGTGGCATGTCCTGCTGCGATCCATCGCTTTTTGCAATGGACTTCGTCCAGCCAGGGGTGCTGTTGCCTTCACAGTCACCTTCCCGATCTGAGGCGTCAGCTTCAACCCCAGACCGCTCGCAGCCTGGTCTGTTTATGTCGCTTCGAGGTTCTGCCAAACTTGCGTCAGTAGCACCTGTTTTGAGCTTCGCGCATGCCGGGCCCCTTCTGTTTGTGCAGACCTTTGCGCAAGGAGCCTCGGTGAGCTTCTGTGGTCTTAGCCGGCCAGGAGCAAGCTCGCTGGTGCTCGGCCCCTTTCACCCAGGCAGTTCCCTCCTGTTGCAGTCTTTCAGCTGCTTGGGCAGCTTTGTTTTGAGTCTCGGCTTGTTGCACCCTGGGGCAGTTTTGCCAATTCATGGCTTTGTGCGCGTCGGCGCGCCAGCTTCAGCCTCAGATTTTTCTCATGCTGGCGCATCAACCCTACTGCGCAGTTTCAGCTGCTTGGACTTCGTGGCTTTTGCATGCAGCTTCGCCCAAATGGAGCTTTCCCCACCTCCGCACGCCTTTGGCTGCCCAGGCTTGGCGTTCTTTTTGCTCGGTGCTGGGCGAGTGGGCACCTTCTTGCCTGCGTGGTGCACGCATACGTTGGGGCCCTTGCTTCTAGCCCGTGGTACTTCCTGCCTTGGCCTCTCGCCTTTGTCTTTCGGATTGCAATGTCTTGGTGCCTTGCTGGTGGCCCCAGATCCTGCAGCATGTGGGAGCTCTTTGGCTTTACGATCTTTGGGCTGCACTGGAGCACTGACTTCCGTGGTTGGGTTGTCGCGGCTGGACCTCTCCCCTTTGATTGTGGGCTCTTCGCAGTCGGAGTTGCCGCTCTCAGTGCAGAGCTTTGTCAACATGGATTCCTTTGTGGCAGTATTTGGTCCATCCCGCCTTGCTATCCCTTTGCCGGTGCCAGATGTATCCCGGTTGGGTAGCACACCGTCCCCACACGGTTTTGTGCACTTTGGCCTTGCAATCCTTGTGTCGGGCTACGCAGGGGCCGACTTCTCGCTTGCATTGCGTGGCCATGCTCGGTCGGGCCTGAGCCTAGCATTATTCGGAAGGCTGCAGGTGGAACTTGCCCTGCTTGTTCTTGATGCAGCGCGCGCAGAGGTGACCACACCAACCAGATGTTTTTCCCATGCGGAGGCAGCAATGCCAGTGCTCCAACTGAGCCGTTTGGAGCCAATTCTGTTGGTCTTCGGCTTCTCTGGGGCTGAGGCAAGCTTGCCTGTGAGGAGCCTTGCTTGCATGGGCTTTGCGGCTGTGGTGCTTAATTTTGCCGGCTCGGGTTTTCCGACATTGATGCGTAGCCTTGCGCAAATCGGTGCAGCCACACCTGCGCTGGATCTCTTGAGCTCAGGCGCTTCTCCTTTCCTCCGAGCTTGTGCCCGATTCGGCCCAAGTTTGTTTGCATTAGATCCCGTTCACCTTGGAAGCAGTTTGCTTTTACAAGCTTTTGCTCACCTCGGGTCGCCACTTTCTGCTTGCAGCTTTGGTCATTTGGATCCATCTCTGCTGCTGCGGAGTTCTGCGCAGCTCGGATTTGCCTTGCTAACTTGTGATCACGCTCATTTGGATGCACCTTTGCCTCCAAGGAGCGTTTCTCGCTTTGGTGCTCCTGCCTCTGTGTTACATTTCTTGCGGGTTGGACCGCCTCCCCCGCTCCAATCCTCCGCGCGCCCAGGCCTTTTGCTTTTGGCACTTGGTATAGCAAGGCTGGGCAGTCCTCTGCCAGCAGTGGACTTTGCACATATGGATTCTTCGATCTCATTGCAGAGTTTTGCTCGACCGGGCTTTTGCTCAGCGGCTCCAGATGCTTCACAGCCTGGCAGCTTCTTGTTGATCCGCTCTCTCGCTTGGCCTGACCCGCTGCTTTCTTCTGCAGGCATCTTGCAGCTGGGCTTCCCAGCGGCTGCTTCGGACCCTTTGCACTTGGGCCCGCCCCTGCCGGCGAGGTCACCTGGCCATCTGGGCTTTCCTTTGTCAGCATCCGGCAAAAGCCAGCTGGAATCATCGCTTTCGGCTCTAGATGGCGTGCTTGTGGATCTGTTCTTGATTTTGCAAGTCCTTGCGTGCGCAGAATTCATGCCATTTGCGCCTGACTTTGCGCACCCCGGATTGCCAGTGCTTTTGCGCAGCTTTTCTTGATGTGAGTTGGCTACGTTGGCTTTGGACTTTGCATACGCGGGAGCCTTGGCTTCATCACGGTCACTCTTTCGTCCTGGCCTTGCCCCTCCGTTGTTGCATGTGCACATTGCACCCCCTTTGTCATTGCAGAGCCCCGCGCGCCTGGAACCTTTTCCTGCGGCGTGTGACCACGCCCACACTGAGGCGTTGCTGTTGTTGAAAGGTTGTGCTCGTCCTGGCCTTTTTCTGCTGGCATTGGAGTTCCTGCACCCTGACTTTGCCGCGGCAACAAGGTCTCTCGCAAAGCTGGATTTTTCTGTACTTGTCCTTTCCGGTGCCAAACCAGGCCTGCCTCTCGTTTTGCATGCCACTTGCCATCCAGGATTGACAACTTCGGCAAGCAACTGCTGCCGCTCAGGCTTTTGCCCTTTGGTTCTGGACTTGGCTGCTTTGGAAGTATCGCTGCCTCTGCATGGATTCTCCTGTCTCGAGTCTTCCGTGCTCGTGATGGGCCTCAGTGGTTTTGGCCCCTTTCTGCTGCTCAAGACTTTGAACCGCATCGAGTTGGCAACTTCTGCCTTTGGTTCCAGCTCTCTAGAGCTTTCGCTTCCTGCTCTAGATTTTTCTGTTCTGGGCGCCCTGTTTCTTCTTAAAGGCGCTTCCAAGCTGGGCCTTCTGTCAGTAGCTTGTGGTTTGGCTCGTTCGGATGCTCTGGCTTTTGCATCGGACCCCTCTACACCAGGAACTTTGCTGGCGCTCCGGAGTTGCTGGCACCCAGGCGTTTCACTTCTTGCCAGTCAGCTGGGCCGAATGGAGGCGTTGCTTCCAGTCCTGGACCTCCTACAGTTGGACGTGCTGCCGCCAGCGCACAGTTCGACATGCATGGGACTTGCAGCTTCAGTTTTGGACCCTTTGGAATCAGAAGCGCCCTTGGCCCTCAGAAGCTTTATCCATGTAGGAGTGCTCGTGATTGTATGTGGCATTTCTTGGTTTGGACTGATCTTTTTGGCCTCAGACTTCACCTCTTGTGGCAGCTCCTTTTTGCCCAGAGGAGTTGCGTTGCTGGGCTTGCCCTCGTTGGTTTTTGGTAGGTCTTGTTTTGAACTCCTGCCGCCACTTCTGGGCCGTTTCTGTGTTGATGCTTCCGTGACTTTGCAAAGCTCATCGCAGGCGGGTGCAATGCTACCAGCTCCAAGCAGCACCAGTGTTGATGCCTCAACGCTGCCGAAGTCACTCCGATGCTCGGGTGTCTCCCCGTCACCTTACGGTCGGGCAAAATCGGACCTGCCTCTGCTGGCAGTTGATGTGACTGGTTTGGATGCGTCATTGTTGATCCGGAGCTCTGTGTGAACAGGCCTCGCTTCTTTGGCACTTGACCCTCTGAGTCTGGACCTTTCCCTGTCCTTGCGGTCGTTTGTGCACTTGGGACCAGGCCCGGCGGTATCAGATACGCAGAAACTTGACTCATCAATTCCGTCAAGGTCTCCTGCACGGCCTGGGGCTGTGATGCCCATTTGTGGAGCGGCTTGCTTGGGCAGCTTGCTTTTCCTTCTTGGCGCATTGTATGCTGGCTTAAGCGTGCCCGTGCGATCAACTGTTTGCTTTGAGTTGCTGTTGTCAATGGCTGGCAGTGTGTTCGTGGACTTGGCCTTGTCTCTCAGATCTTTTACTCAGTTGGGGTCTACCCCGTTGCTGTTTGCGGCTGTGAGCTCTGGAAGTCATCCATTTGTGCTGGATACCAGCCAACCAGGTTTTTCCCTGACCTCGCAGTCTATGAGTTGCATGGGCCCAAGCCTGGCAGCCTGTGGCTCTGGGCGAGCAGGATTTCTGCTGGCCATCCTAGCTGCCTATACGATGGATGCACCAACGTTTCCCCACAGTTGCTCACACATTGGATCTGCAGTGCTGGTTCTTGACTGTGCGCAGGCCGGCCTGGCATCGTTGCTGCGGAGTTCCGCTTGTGTTGCTTCTTTGTTGCTGGCCTTCAGCCATGTTTGCCCAGGTTTCCTACCTTCTGCTCTTGACTTTGGAAGGTCAGGTGTGTTTGCGTTCTTGCGATGCTTCGCCTGCCTTGGATCCAATCCATCTCTGTTTGGATTTGCCCGTTGTGGCTCGCCACCCTTCATGGCTGATGCTGTTCATGCTGGAAGCTTCTCATCATTGCACAGCCCGGCCAGGCTTGGTGCCTCTATGGCAACGGTCCGCTTTGCAAGTGCTGGCCTGACCCTTCTACTCAGAGGCTTTGTGCGCAGTGGCCTCCCTTCTCCTGCTGTCAGCAGCTCTTGTTTGGGGCCTTTGCTGACGATCTTGGACTTTTTACATCCTGGCCCACTCTTGCCGCCGCGATCATTCTCCCGTGCAGGAGTCCTTGCGTTGTCATGGGGTCTTTCATGCTTGGCACTTTTAATGTCCTTGCTAGATGTGTCGACGCTTGGGCTGCCATTGCCCACACGATCAGTTGCTGGTCTTGGTGCACCCCCATTGCCATGTGGTCCAGCACAACTGGGTTTGTCTTTGCCTGTTCTTGATGCATGCGGCTCAGGTGCCCTAGTGCTATTCAGATGTATGGCCTGGCCTGGTGTGTTGATGCCGATGTTTGGTGGTTGGTGCTCAGGCTTTCCAGTTCCGGTGCTAGACTTTGCGCAGTCAGGGACTTTGGCAGCGACACGGGGCCTTGCGCAACTAGACTTTTGCTCACCGGTGATGGGGCGCTGCAAGGCAGGTTTTGCCTTGCCCGCGCTTGAACGTGCCCGCCCAGAGGCAAGTATTCCGCTGAGAAGTGTGGCGCAGCTGGAGCTCTTGTCGTCAGCGTTGGGGGCAACCCGAGCTGGAGTTCCGCTGGTACCAAGAAGGTTTGCCTGCATGGACCCTGCAACCTTGCTGTTGCAACTCTGCAGGCCAGGCATTTTGATGCTTGTGGTGGATTTTGCTTTTGGTGGCAGCTTGCTTTTCCTGCGGAGCCTTTCTTGCTTAGATGCGCTTTTGGCAGTTGCGGACTGCACGCTTGCTGGGAGCATGTTGTTGTTGAGAGGTTCGACTTGCCTGGCCACATCAGCTCCTGTATGTGGTTGTGCCCGCACGGGGCTGCTTCCGCTGGTGATGGATTTCCTGCGTTTGGGGTTCCTGCTGCTTCCTCGCAGTGTTTTTCAGCTGGACTCAGGCCTTTCCTTGCTCAGCATTGTGCGCACAAGCTCTTCTGCAATCGCTCTCGGTCAGATGCAGGCGGCTTCCTTGATCTTAATCAGGTCTGTGTCTTGCCTTGGCTCGCTGCCTCTCCTGTATGGCACATTGTGTTTAGACTTGTCACTGCTGCTATTGGACAATTCTTTGCTAGGCTCTTCTTTGCTTCTGCGAAAGCCGGCTTAGGCAGATCCGCCCACTGCTTTGCTGGGCTTGTCTCGGATTGGACTTGCTACTTTGGCTGTAGATTGCGCTTATGCAGAGCCGTTGCCGCTGCTGCACTCGCTGGCTCGTTTGGGCGTGGCTTCGTTGATTTGTGATGCAATGCAGGCTGAGGCATCTCCGATCTTGCGAAGCCTTTGTCAAACAGGGCCCTTTGTGGTGATGCCAGACTTTTTCCAAGCTGGCTTCTTCTTATTGTCGCGACAGTTGGCACAAGTGGATTTCTTCCCTTTTGTTCCGGATCCTGTGCACCTAGATTCGTCACTGCCTTTGCGTACCTCCGGGCACTTGGGCTTGACCGTGCTTGTGGCGCAACATGGGTGCGCAGGAACGTTGACGTTTTCACATGCGCTTCACTGTTTGGATGCTTCTTCAGTTCTGGCTGGCATCTCACGTTTGGAGTTTTTCCTGCCAGCAACAAACCTTGTTTTCCCTGGTGCAGCGCTGTCAGCACGAAGCCTTGCCAGAGTAGGTCTTCTCGCATCTCTGCCTGGGTTGTCTCATTTGGATATGCTGATGGCCCTCCAGAATTACGCTTGCTCAGGGCTTGTGATGTCCACAGTGCGCTCGGCCTGTATTGATTTGTGCGCATTTGTGCCAAGCTTCATTGGAATGGACTTCCTATTTCCCTTGAGGAGTTTCATTTGTTCAGGGCTCCCTGCTGCAGCGGTGGGGTTGGCACAAGCTGGAAGCCTGCTGACGCCTCGGAGCTTCGCTCAATTCGATGCGTCGTCTTCGGCATTGGGGCCTGGACAGCCAGACTTGGCGCTTCCAGCACCTGACTTCCTGCGTTCAGACGTTCCTTTGCTTCCCCATGGCCTCTCACGCTGCGACTCTCCGATGTTGGCCCTGCAATCCCACTGCTCAGATAGCTTGCCGTCTTCGAGAGCTTCCGCGTGTACTGGGCTATTGCCAGTTGTCAGTGGGCTGACTGGTTTGGAGCCCATCCTGACTTCGCCGGACCTCGGACACACTGGCCTACCTATGTTGGTTCAATCATTTGTGAGGTTGGGCTTCTTGTTGGCCTTGTTGCAAGGCATTCGGTTGGGCTCATCGACCCTTTTGCTTGACGTTGTTCAATTAGCACCTTCTCTGCCTTTGCAAGGTCTCAGCTGAATGGATGTGTTCGTGCTGCTTGCAGCATGTGCCAGATTGGGGGCTTCCCTTGTTGCCCCAGACTTCTCGCATCCCGAATTCTTGCTGCTCTTGAGGAGCTCTGCTCGTCCTGGTGTGTCCGCAGCAGCGCTGTCGCACTTTGACATCGGGCCACTTCTTCCCTCGCACAATTTCGGGCAGTTGGATTTGCTGTTGCTTGCTCCGGGTATCGCGTCTGCCGGCTCGGCAGCTGCAACCCTTGATTCTGCACTGGTTGAAGCGGCCCTTTCAGCCAGGAGTTGCGGTCGGTCAGGCTCCAGCTTGACTTTGGCTGGTGCAAGCTGTGTGGGTGCTTTCATGTTTTTGCCTGACTCTGGCTTTTTGGGTGTGTTGCTGGCTTTGCGCAGTGTCGGTTGTGCTGGGTTTGCGTTGCCTTTTTGCGGCAGGGGTTGCTTTGGCCTGTCGGCAGTTGCTGTGGACTCTTCACACCTTGGCATTCCATCGCCTCTTCACACTTTGGCCTACACTGGACTTGCACTTTCAGTCAATAACCTGCTGCAGCCCGATTCCCTGCCTCCAACTCCGGATTTCTCGCACTTGGGTCTTGCCCTGCTGGCGCGCAGTCACGCCCAATCAGCCTTTTCTTTCCCCATGTTCGGCACAGGGTGTTCTGGTGCGTTTGTGCTCCTTCTGGGCGTTGCTTGTTTTGGCTTGCTCATGCTGCCACAGGCACTTTCTTGCCTTGGCCTTGCGTCAGCAGCCCCTGGTTGTGGCCATCTGGCACTGTTGCTGTCCTCGCGTAGCCACTTGCACGTAGGCTTCCTGCTGTTTGCTTCAGGGCTCCGAGGCTGCTTTCTGTCTGCACCAGACCACCTTCACCTGGGCAGCTCTCTCTTGTCACGAGGCCTCGGTCAAATGGGGCCGTCTCTGCCAATATTAAGCCTCACCAACGCAGGGGCCTTGTTGTTCTTGCGTTCTTTCATGTGTGTTGGCCTTTTTGCGTCGGCTTCAGGCTTGCTGTGGTTGAGCCCGCCAACGCCACCTCTTGACAGCATTCAGCTCGGAGCGGCTTTTCTGTTGCGCAGCTTTGCTAGAGTGGATGCTTCCATGTTGGCCTTGCACGCTTCGCATCTGGAACTGGCCTTGCCTCTCCACACACCTGAGTGCCTCGGACTCTTGTTGCTGTTGTCTGGCCGGTGTTCTACTGATGCTTCACTTTTGGCCCTTGGCTTTGCGCAGGCAGGTCTAAGCTTCTCATCGCAAGCAATCAGCTGCTTAGGCCTTGTGCCAGCACCTCCTGGACATGCTTCAGTAGGCCTAGCACTCATTTTGATTGACGTGGCTTGCATCGAAGTCTCATTGCTGCCTCGCAATCCTGGATGTTTGGGCGTCATGGTGCTGCTTTATGGTGTCGGTCGGGCTGGCTTGCCAGCCGCAGTCTCGGACATGTCCTTCCTGGATGCCCCTCCTCCAACACAAACATTTGCGAGAGTGGGCCCTGCACTGTTTACTTGTGGGGCAAGTAGGGTTCTTGCGCTGTCCGCTTTGGACTTTGCTGAAGTTGACCCCTCCCTGCTGACCCAGAACTCTTTGTGCACAGAGCTGGCTGTTCTCGTGTGCAGATGCTCCCGCCTTGGACCACTGGTGCCTGTGCTAGATGCTGTTGGTTTGGGGCCAGTTTTATTCTTGCACAGTCCCCTGTACCTAGCCTTCAGTATGTCAGCAGTTGGCTGTGGCGGTGCAGGTTCGCCTTTGCCGTCGCACAAGCTTACAAGGTCAGAGGCCACGACTTCTGCAGTCGGGCCATCTTCGTTTGACTCCACGTTAATAGCACCTGATCTTTTGCACTTGGAATTCTTGCTGTCGCCTCAGGCATCCACCCAAACAGGTTTCGTGACGTTCACAGCTGGCAGAGCGCAATGCGGATTCTCCTTGCCAGTACCTTCCTACACTACCTGTGGCACTTCAGCGCCTTCACGCAACCTCATCAGACCCAACTTTTCCCTGGCAGTGCTTGGTATCGCAAGGTCGGCTTCCTTCATGCTTTTGTGCAGCTGGGCGCTGCTAGGCATGCCAGTGCCTTTGCACAGTTCCTCCCATCCAGGTGCAATGGCTCCAGCACCAGAGCATGCAGCGATAGACTTGCCAATTCCCCCGCGCAGCACGTCCTGTACTAGCTTTCTGCTGTCTTCATTGGCATCGGCTCGCCTGGGCCCATGCCTACTCGTTTGTGAGTATGCCACCTTGGATGCCTTGCTGTTGGTTCGGGCAGTGGCTTGCATCGAGTTCTTTTTGCCTTCCCTGCAGCTTGCCAACACAGGTCCCCCTTCGTCCCTGCAAGACACTTTCCGCACAAGTGCTGCACTCTCGGTTGCTGGCCTTACCCGCCCAGGCCTGGCCATATTTCCCCTCGACTGTGCTTTCACTGAAGCCCCGCCGCTGTCAAAGAGCTTGGCTTGGACTGACCTTTCAGCCTTGCCACCAAACTATGCAAGCTTTGGCTCGTCCTTGTCACTTAAAAGCTCTGCTTGCTCAAGCAGTGCAGCATCCGTGCTTGACATGCTGAACATTGCTTTTCCATTGCCGCTGCGATCCTTGGCTTGCTTGGACACCTTCCTGCTTCTAGTGGATTCTGTAGGTTTGGGCGCTGCATTGTTTACCAGAAGCCACGCTCAATGCGAATTCACGCCTTTTACAGCAGATTGTTGCCATGTGGATTCGCCCTTGTTGTTGCAAAGCCCCGCTCAAACTGATTTTGCTCTTCTGACTGTGGATTTTGGACATTTTGACGTGCCTGTGCCAGCGCGGCAGCTTGCCCACCCAGATTTGTTGCCTTCTCTACTGCGGAGGGTCAGTCTGGACTCGCCACTTGCGGCCTTGGATGTGTCTCAGTTTGAGGCATTTGCGCTTCTTCAGTCACTTGCTCAGCTTGGCTCCTCGGCTTCTCCCTTTGGCAAGGTCAGAGTAGGCAAGAGCTTATTTGCCGTGGATTTGGTAGTTATGGACTTGTCACCAATTCTGCGAATACCCTCCAGGCTTGGTTTGTCGCTGCTAGTTTGTGGCATGAGTTGCTTCGATACAGCACCTGCAGCATTGGACTCCTTGCATTCAGGCGCGGCGCCATCGGTTCAGAATAGTGCATGTCTGGGGCTGGCAGCTCTGTTGTCAAGCTTCGGGTGTTTTGAATTGCCACTTTCAACAAGAAGCCCCGTTCAACTTGGTGCGCCTCCGCCTCCCGTGGGGGTTGCGCAGATTAGGGGGGAGACGGCGATTCAGGATACGGTCCCTGTGAAGGGATCCATGCAAGTTGGCCTCCCGCCGCTTGCGTTTGGTTTGGTCCGTCTTGGCCTTTCAATTTTTGTGCTGGACTTGGCCTTTTTCGGCTTCGCGTTGCCACCCCGCAAGCTTGCACAGCTGGACTCAACTTCGGCGACCCTTGGCTGCTATAGGGGTGCATTGATATCTCCTCTTGATATTCTACATGCTGACTTGTCTTCACTGCCGCGGCAGCCCACTTGCTTGAGCAGCCTGCTGCCACTGATTGGTTGTGCTTGAGTCGGGCCACCTTTAGTGGCATTGGACTTTGCACAGTTCGGCATTACTTTGCCACTGCGCAGCTCTGCCTGCATGGGGCCAGCAGCCTTGATCTTGGCGAGGGTGTCTCTTGAAAGCTTGCTTTTAGCACTTGATTTTGTTCAGTTGGGAAGTTTGGCGCCCATGCGGAGTTCTAGCTGGGTCGACGTGTCTGTTTCTCTGTCAGGCTTTGGTGCTGCTGGCTCCGCCTTGGTTGTGCGAAACCTCGCGTGCATGGACGCTCCTACGGCTGCAGTAGGTATTTGCAGGTTGGGAGTCTTTTTGGTTCTCCTGGATGTTGGAATCTGTGGCAGCGTTTCATCTTTGAGGGCATTGGCGCAAGCGGAACCAATTCTGCTAGTTGGCGGCCTCGCAAGGTTTGGATTTCAGTTTCTCGTGCTGGATCACTTGCATCTAGGCAGCGCCCTGCTTCTGCAGAGTCTTTCTCAGCTCGACTCAATGGTATCCATTGCGGGGTTGTCTTACTCGGGTACTCTGCTGGCACCCTTAGATGTGGCCAGTGCAGAGCCGTTTCCATCCATACAAAGTTCCGCATACTCAGCGTTTGCAGTCTCAGTTCTGGATTTTGTGAGCTTTGACGCCCTGCCTTTGTCGAAGCGCTTCTCGCAGATGGAATTGCCCCTCACAGCTTTTGGGGCGGCTAATTTCGATGTGCTGCCACCACTACCAGACCCAGTTCTCCTGGGCAGCCCTTTGCCCCTGCGATGCGGAGCCCGACCTGGCCTGCCTGTGCCAGTCTTTGCCTTTGCGGCCTTTGAAGCGCCTTTGTTGGTGCAGAACCTTGCTCGCGCTGAGTTGGTGCTGCTTGCGGCTGGGCTTTCAAGACTGGATGCAGCATTGCCCTTCCCAGACCATGCAATGCCTGGCTCTGCAATGCTGCTCCGCTCTTTTGCACGTCCAGGTGCTTTGCTGTTGCAAGTTGACTTCATGCAGGCAGAGCCATTTGTGTTGCTCAGAAGCTTGCTGTGGCCCGGGTCTTCGTTGCTAGCTGGGAGCCACGCGCATTTTGGCTTGCCTTTGCCCATGTTAGACCATTTGCAGCCGGACAGCACGCCACCTCTGAAATCCTTTGCGTGACTTGGATTTGTGTTGACAGCTTTGGATTTTGTACATTTGGGCAGCTCCCAGTCCGTTCGCAGCATGCTCCGGGCAGGAGTCAAATTATCCTGCCGAGGCTCTGCACAATCGTGCTTCACACCCTTTCTGGTGGACAGTGTCTCCTTCGGCTCCCTTTTGATAATCAGGAGCTTTAGCTGGGCTGCTTCAGTGCTGATGCTTGACTTCGTTGAACTCGGCCTCCCGGCGTCCTTGCAAAGCCTAGTTCGGGTTGCGCTCGCTTTGTCTGTTTTTGGTTTTCTCAGGACGGACGCCTCAACGCTTGTCTTGGACTTCGCCTTTCTCGGTTTCCCCCTCTCCTTGAAAAGTTCCTGCAGGCCAGACCTTTCAGTTCTGCTTCCTGGTAGAAGTTGCGCAGGCGAGTTCATGCCTTTACCTCAGCATCTTACAGTGGGCTCCTCGTTCCCCATGAGGCAGCTTGCCTGCACCGGCTTTGCGGTTTCAATCTTGGCACGGTCGAGCTTTGGCCTTTCGCCTTTGGCTCTTGACCATACCCGCACCGATGTTTCAGCTGTACTGCGGAGCTTTATGTGCTTGGACTTTCTCCTGCCTTCGTTGGACACTGTCAACACGGGCTTGTTGCCTGCTATGCGTGGCCCTCATTGTGCTGAACTCCTGCTGTTTGTGTTAGGCAGGGCTCGCCCAGACTTGTCGCCCGCAGCTGCTGACTTTGCTCAGCTCGGGCCAAGCACTTCATCGAGAGCATTTGCAAGGATTTCATCCGGGATTCCAGTTATAGGCACCTTCCGCTTGGCACCTTTCATGCTGCCGGCTGACAGTATCACCATGGGCAGCCCGTCGCCTACCAGATGTTATGGATGACTGGGTTCCTCGCCTTTCACCGTGGGTGTGCTTCGGGCCGGGCAGGAGTTTGATACCTCAAGCTGCCTCTCGATTCGGGGCTTCGCCAGAACGGGCTCTTCTCTGTCGATTTTCTACTGTGCCCGGCTTGGCTTGTGCCCGCCGGCCTTTGACTTCCTCACGCCGGGCAGCTTGATTTTGTTGCAGGCATTCTCCTGCTTGGAAGCGTCGGCGCCGGCACCACGGCCTGCAAATGTTGGAGTCCCCATGGCTTTGCGTTCCTTCTCCTGGCTAGGCTTTCCGCTCCCCGTGCCGAAGGCCTCCAAGGCAGGAGCATTTCCACTTCTGAGAAGTCGTGCTCGGCTGGCATCGTTGACTCCTGTGCTCGGTGTTGCTTGCCCGGAGTTGCTGCTTTCAGCCAGTGAGTGGTCTCACACTGGTGCCATCCTATTTCCAAGAAGCTTTTCTTGATTTGGCACCCCAGTTTTTGCCTTGCAATTTTCCAATTTGGGGTCAGTGCTGCCAGCACGGATGTTCTGCCAGGCAGGGTTATTGTTGTTTGTGCTTGGAAGGCTTTGGGCTGGACTTCTCCTGCCAGTTGTCTGTTTTGCACATTCAGGCCTTCCGCTGGTTCTGCGCAATTCCTTACGCATCGCTTTTCCCACGTTGGCCTGCGAAACGGTTCGTTCAGATGTGTCGTCAACCGTGTCGAATCTTTCACTTCTTGGTGTTTTGCTGGTGGTACAGAGCTTTGCTTGCACAGGCTTGGCCGTTGTGGCTCTGGCAGCGGCGCACATTGGACTTACCTCGCTTTCACAGACTCATGCTTGCACAGGGGCCTTGCTGGCAACATGTGGGGCAGTTGGGGTGGATTCTTTCCTCTTTGTGCTTGACCTTGCCGAATTGGGCTCCTCCCTGTTACTCAGGAGGATGGCTTGTTTGGCAATGCTGGTGTCGTCATGTGGGCATGCAAGCTTGGGTTTGTTTCTGCTTGCTCTTGGCTTTTCGCAGCTGGAGTTTCTGTTGCTGCCGCAAGCCTTTGCATGGACAGGTGCTTCTGTGGCGGTGCTTGGTTCCTGCCAGCCAGGCGTTCCCCTGTTCCTGCGCAGCACCTGCCGAGCAGCACCCCCCATGCCATTCATGGGGCTCCTCCAAGTCGGATCAAGCTTGGCTGCTTTGGGCATGTCAAGCTTGGAGTCGAGCACGCCGGTGCGCAGCCCCGCTCGCTTGGGTTTCCCCTTTCCCTTCTTTGGCTTGGCTTGGCCTGGCAGCTTGCTGCTGGCACCCGGGTTTGCCCACCTTGGCAGCCCAACCGCGATTCGATCAGCGCTGAGGTTGGGCTCTTCAGCCTCTTTCATTGGCAACTGCAACTTTGAAGGTGCCATGTCTGCTTTGGATTATACAACCTGTGGTGCCTTGTCGTCAGCCCGTGGCTCTGCCTGCCTAGAATTAACGTTGTTGCCACCGGGGTTGTCCTATTCAGAATCTGCAACCTCGGCACTTGACCTTTCCCATCTTGCAATCTTCTTGTTGCTACAGAGTTGGAGCCATCCCAGTGCGCCACTATTGCCGTGTGGCATTTGTTACGTGGGATCACCTCCTCCTGCCCTCGACTATCTGCCGGTAGCTTCTTCAGCGGCTTGGCTTGCAGCGGATCGTTGCATCCGCAAGATGGCATGCTGACAGAGGCCCAGAAAAAGTCAGAATCTCACCCCCAAACCTTGCAACTAGTAGCAAGCGCTGCTTTGAGCCAAGGTCTCCTTGCAAGGCTTTGCACGTATTGGGCCAGCAGCGCCTGCCCCTGCAGCAGCGCACATGGGTGCCTTGATGTCATCAAAGTGTTACGGCCATCCAGCAGCATCCTCGTTTTTGCTGCTTGGCAGCATTGAAGTCTAAAGTCATTCATTGCAAGCTTTGGCCAATAACGAAGATGTCAGATGTCACCAGGAAAAAAAGAGAGACCACACAATAAACGCACCAATCTCGGGTTGATGACACGTGACGGAGTTGCTATAGGCCAGTCAAATCAGCAAACAGTTAATTGAAGTCTACTTATCCCATGCTTGAAACAAGGGCAATTTGAGCGTAGCGCTCTTTCTGTTGCAGGCGTTGGCAAGAAACCCGGCCCTTGGACGTGCTTTCAGTTTTCGTTGCGTTGGCCGAGGTATGGAATGGGTTGTTCGGAGTCCTTCACTTCGCTGCCGAGTTGTGACTTGGCTGGCTCGCCGATGTCACTTCAGAGCCCTGCTCACGTGGACCCAGCCGCCTTTGTGCTCAGCCGAAGCCTTAGTGACCCATGACACTCCGCGTAAAAACTTTGGGCACCGAGGCCCTTCTCAGATTGGCAGCCCGCCTTTGTTGCGCACCTCCTTGCAACTGGGTGCCAGCTCAGCGCTGAATGGCTGCTACGGCACAGGCCGCAGCGCATTTCTCAATCACAATTTAGAATCTTGCTTTGTGCTCTGTCACCTTGCTCTGTCGATTTGTTGTGGACCTGTGTCAGGCAAATCTCTGCTTGCTCTTGACTTTCTCCACCCAGAGTTTGCCTTGGCGCTGAGGACGGCCTCATGAGCATCCCTTGCTGCAATGAACAAGACGATGTTCGGCCCAGCCGAGGAGTCTCTCTTGGTTTGGCTTCGCCCCTGCAGCCTTGGACGCCACGAATCTGGCAAGCCCGCTGCCGTCAAGGACATTGCGATGCAAATAGACTCGGCAGAAGGAGGCTGCACCCGATGCTCAGGAACTGCTGCAGACTGGGACCGCCCTCGCCCACGTTGGGTGCAACTTTAGAGTTTGCAGCACACCTAGCTTTCTAGATCTTTCTAGATCCTAGGCTCTAGCAACTCCGTACTGTATGCTGGTGTGCGTGGGCTTTGCTGGAGGCAGTCACCGTATTGGATGTGACACTGCTTGATACATCCTCGGCTTTGCGGCAGCCTGCTTGTAGCTCAGACTGGGGTAGTGACGGGCAATGGCTCGGACAAGGTGGGGTGTCGGCAGAGCCACAGTCTTTTGACAAGGCTTGATTGGCGCCTTCCTCGTCGTTGCCGGGTGCTGCATCACTCGGAGTGCCCTTGCTGGCGTGCGATGTCGTCGGGCCTGGCAGTGTGCTGCTTGTGAGAAGCAAGGAGCCCAGACAAACATCAACGAAATGGGGCTGGGATATGAAGAAGCAAGCCGGGCCCAATGCGCACACCAGGTTTTAGTCACGCGGATAGCTCACTGCCATCAGCGGGAATTTCGAAATCAGAAGCGCCAGCATCTCAAGAATTCCCTTGGATCGGGGCACTGTGAGTGAAATTGTGTCATGTTTATGTAGGCGTTCAGGCATGCCACTGCATTGTTTGTCATTCGATTGTTGCATGCCAAGGCCTTTTCCAGCCTCAGACTTTGCAGGCCGTGTGGAAATGCATGTTCCGTGAAGGAAGGTAAAAAAACGCAGGGCAATGCACCCGAGGTGTCGAGTTCCCTTTGCTGGTGCAGACGCTTTGCTGCTGTCCTCGGGCTTAGAGGGAATGGTGCAGCCAGGGCTGCCAGGCTCTGGTGCCTTGTTGGATCCATTTGCATGAGGTGGCTTCTCCTTTTCATTTTCTGGCATCACCATGCTGGACGCACCTTCAGCCCGAGCCTTTAACGAGCATCGCATGACACATCTACGAGACAGGGTTGGTGGTGGTAACGCCTTGCAGGTTGTCGCTGATGCTGGCTCTTCGGGACCACCATTGCCATTGCAGCCACTTAACAGCAAACAATTTGATGCTGTAGTCACACTTCTTATGCTTGCCGCAGCTCAGGTCCTCAGCGCGAGCAGGGTGCAGCACTTGATGTTTTTAGGGTTTGCATGGTAGCGCTGCACGCCGTTGTGATGGACCCATGTGTCATGCAGCATCAGGTGGTCGGTCAAAAATGGATTCCCGTTTTTAGAGTTGGGCTTGGTGGCCATTCAAGGCCTTCTCCTCTGCTGGCCGGAATGGCCAGACCGGACATGCTAGCGCTGGCCTGGTCCTTCAAACATGTATACAGTGCAAACGCTTTACAGGAGACGTGAGGTAAACTGTCTGATGACGCAAAGGCCTTGGACTTTGCGGTTTCCGGCAGCACTTTGTCACCCCAGAGTTTCGCAAGGCACGATCCACATGACGGGTGCAATGCGGGAAGGGCCAATGCTTTGTGGCCCTAAGGCTGGCATTGCCCCCGCCCGTGCTGAGCAGCGGCTTCTTAGGGTCGCTGTTGCCATCGAGAACTTGCTCCAGGCGTGAGGAAAAATGGGAACGCAACGCCAGCCCATTTGCGCCGAAGTGGAAGCAAGGCCAGAATTATTCTCGTTACTGCCGGGCTGCTTCCATGTGGGCTCGCCGGCCACACAGCCCTGAATGCGCAATGCGTACTGAGCCGGTTTTCAGCGATTTCAGAGAAGATGAGGCCCTCGCCGGCATCAGCTTGGTGCAGAGCAGGTGCCTTTCTGTTTCTGCAGTCTTTGGCGCAGCTGCGGCCTCAGCGCCGGCCTTTGCACACTGGCAGCAAATGCCAACCCGTTGAAAAGGCTGGGGCTATTGCCAGCTGCCCTGGGAATTTCGCACCCCGGAAGCGCGCTAGCAGCACTGGAGGCAGAGAGTGCGAGTGTCTTGTCAAAAGGGGTCACGATGGTCATGAAGATTTCGGGGCTGGACGCATTGTGCCCCACAGTGCGCTCACCATTTCAAGTTGCTACTTGTGCTTTTGCAAGCGCTAGCGGCACAGTTCGCATCCTTGGACGTCACCTCGCTAATACGCAGCTTCCTCCACATCGCGTGCCCTGGCTGCAGGATTTGGGAATAGAGTGGGTGACACGTCGATTGAAGCCACATGTTTTAGGAGGACTACAGGTGGATGCTTGTGCATGCCTGTGTTCTCTGCATGCGTGTGCGAGCGCAAGCATGTTTGCGTTAGCTGTGAGAAAACCAGGCCCTTTTTGCTCGTCCTTGGCATCGCTTCATTGGGCAGTTTATTGATCGCCGCGGACTTTTCAACCACAGGCCTCTTGGCCAACATTATATAGCTTAAGCATGAAACTTTAAGAACCAATGCGCCGGTGCTGTTCCTCGTATGCCAGGCCCATTCTCGCTCCCACGCCTGCGCCTTGGACACTGCTGAATGAGCTGATGCAACACCCAACCGAGGCAGTCATTCCCAATCAGAGCTGGCATTAGCACCCTTTGGGGCAAGCAAGCTTGGCTTGCCACCAATCGCTCCTGATGTCTCAACGCCTGGCAGCAAGGCTCTCAGTGTTTGTACATCAGCAGCCTTTCCGTGCAAAGAGACGTGCTTGGGCCAAGGCAGCACGCCCTTGAGACACTTCTTGTGTCCCGGCTCGCTTTTGACCCCACTTGGTCCAGGTGCCTCTCCGACACCATGACACAATGTTTGCATGGGCCCCATGCAGGCCGTTCGGGCTCAGCTGCAATCGTGCCTGCTCGGGCCCCTGGTCAAAGTCTTGCAACCAGTCATGCAAGCGTTGAAGCCAAGGATCTCCTCCGCCTTGACCTGGTCCTGCTCCTGCGCGGCTTCGCTCAGGTGGCTTTTTCTTTGCCAGGTGCTCAGTGCTGTGGGACTGCAGCGCAGTGCCATTGCCGTGCCGTTGCCGTGCCGTTGGTGCTGGGCCAGTGCTTTTGCGCGTGGCACTTCGCTTCCGCTTAGGCTCGCTTTGGGCCTGGCACGGCCAGATTCCTTGATGGCGGCGCTGGGTTCAGCACAGGCAGCAGCCAAGGATGAGAGAAACAATGGCTCAGCATTCATGCTCTGACCTGACTCAGGTTGCAGCCTCCTTGCTGCTCCAACAGTTTGCTTGTGCAGACTTGCCCCTGTTTGCGTTTGCCCCTCAGGCTTAGGTCTTGTAGTTTGGTGACTGCTCTAAACTTGGCAAGTGGTCATTGCCAGAATCGAAGGCCGTCGATTGCGCGAACAGATGCCCCGACACTGATTGCGGAGACCCGGCTGTTGAAGGGGGGTTTTGGGCTTTGTGCTGTGCTTGAGCAGAGCTTGCAGTGATTCTGCTTTTGCTTTTGGCTGAGTGAGGACAGTGGTCATCCTGGCATGTTCCTGTTCCTGCATTGCAGCGCTCCCAGGAATATGATAGCACCTTAGGGCCCAGCCGCAATGGTGGCACAATACCGAACCAACACGAGGCCTCTCAAGGGCAGGCTCATTCCTTTTCGCTCTGGGCATTGGACGGGTGTTGGCCCCAGCTTTGATGAACGGGCCAGGGTTTTAGTCCATGCAGCTGTCGCACCGAGTTGGGCTTCTTCCTTGCCGTGGCGGACTCCTCGCAGACAGACGTGCCTCCTTCAATCAGGCGGGCTTGACGGTTTTCGTTTTTGCACCCTAACAAACTGGTAAGCATTGGAGCAAAAATGCATGACAGCAGCCGTGGGTTTCAACTTTAATGCAGCTTGCGCTTCTCGCGCCACAACGCCTTGCCAGGAATTTGGGCAGATCTGGCGTAGCCCTGCTTGCACTTCAAGCCTGCCGACCGGGCTCAGCACTGTCAATCATGGACTTAGAGCCTTGTCTCAAGCAGTCAGTGGGATTGGGGCTCCGTCTAAGTTGTTTGAATAAGATTGGCCATTCGGGCTCTCACACATGAAGGCCTCCTTTGACGTCTTCTCGCTGGTCAGATCGTCTGAACCTCAATCTGGACAGGGAGAGAGAGAGAGAGAGAGAGAGACAGAAAGGAACGAACTCAGAAATGACTCAACTCAGAAAGAAAAAAAGAAAGAAAGAAAAAGCAAGAAAGCAGGAAAGCAATAAAGCAAGAAAGAAAGAAAGCAACAAATAATGAATTTATATGGAGAGAGAGAGAGAGAGAGAGAGCGAGCGAGAGAGAGAGAGAGAGAGAGAGAGAGGGAGGGAGGGAGGGAGAGATCGATAATTGCAAAAACACGCGCACTCACACACACGCACAGTGAACCACAAAACGCTTGTGACTGCCATCATGCAGCCTGGGGACATCTAAAACTTCTTGTCAAGAGGTGAGTGTGTCCATCACCTGAAGCAAAACCACATAGAGCTGGAGTTCACTACGTTGCGCCATGGCAGTCTAAGCTTGGGTGCCCCATGGTGCCCCTAATTTGGTGACTGAATTATCCTTGGCTAGAATGCTCAAGACTGTGCAGGCACAAGTCATCTTTCGCAGAAGGGGGATTAACAAAGGCCAACTTATCCCGAAAGCTGGCCTCGAAGAGGCTTCGCTCAAGGTTGCGCCTTGCGGGGGGGTTTCCCTATTGAAATCTCGAAAATGGGGGTGGTACGGTAGTGAGTGCACGGGTGCATTTTCCATACGTTTGGGGCGCGGCGGGGGCTGACTCTCGCCCTGTCCGGACTGGTTTGCTGCCGCCACCTGCCGCATACTCGATACCCGTGAAGAGGACTTGAGCAGGCTGGTGAAGAAGGCACCGTTGGCCTCATGCTTGGGGGGTTTAAGTTTTAAGGTTGCCTTTTTGGTTTGAGGGTTTTGGTTGAGGGTTTGGTTCAGGTTTAGGGTTTAGGCTGCTGGCTTTGGTTTAGCATTTAGGTTTAGAGTTTCGGCTTAGGGCTAGGTTTAGCATGTTTCGGCTTGGGGTGTCGGTTTGGGGTTCAAGCTCAGGGTTGATTTCAGTTTAGGGTTTAGGTCTTAAGTAAGATGTGCGTTCTTGAAGCTCAATGTAGTTGTTCAATCAAATGTGATGGCAACATGTTTGCTCGCAATTGTCGCAAGAGGAAGGCTGAACTGCTTGACTGAGGTTTGCATGCTTTGGCTTCGGTCCGCCAACGACAGGAGCCTTTGCATGAGACTTGTCCATTGCTGCACCTGCCAATCAAATGTGCTCACTCCATTCTTGGAAGGCGATGCAACAACTGGCGGCAACGTCAATTTGGTCAGCACCAGGCTCAGAGGTCATATTCACATGAGGTTGCAGAACATCAAGGAACAGGTGGCAAGTCTGCCGTGCTCTGAGCCATTTCAGCGGCAAATCGTGCTCCGAGGCTCCTTGACAATTCGACATGTTGGCGACCTAGAATCACGCTTCGGGCAAGGAAGGCAAGCAGCAAGCATTCTCAGCTCTCTTCTGATCCTCGCTTTGCTCTGCCTAGCTTTCCGTTTCCCACCCGAGGTTGGCCGACCTGACTTTCTGCTTTTTGCCTTGGGATTGGCTAGCTTTGGCAGCTTTTCGCTTGCCCCAGAGCTCATGCAGTTGGGCTTCTCCCTCGTCATGCGCAGCCTTGCTCGCCATGGCCTTGGCATGGCCTTGGCATACCCCCTATGCAACAGTACGCTGAAGCATGGAGATTCGGAGATTCGGAGATTCGGAGATCGTTTGTGGCAAGAGGGCCTGAATCTTCCCAAGGCCTGGGGTTCATGATTTTGGCACTGCATTCTGGCGGTCGTGGACTCGGATTCAGTGTGACAATAGAAACCGGAGCCTCAATTACCACAACTTGCATGTCACAAGAGGGCCCTCGGTGAGAAAACGGGAGCAGGTTCCGGCTCATCTTTGCCCTCGCGAAACTTTGCTCGCCCAGATGCTGCCTTGCATTCTGCTTAGCTTTCTTAATCACGATTATTTGCGGAACATGGGGCTTGCATATTGGCTGCGCTCACCCTGGCAATCAAGGCTTTTGTGTGGCAAAGCCCGGTTGGATTCCATCTTGGTGGCCAATGGCAACCTATATCCAGGTCAGGCCCTTTTGTCTTTGCGAAACCTATGGCTCAAAGTGCTGGCGTGAGGCTTTGCTCTTTATTTCAACGGGCCGACCCTGGGCTGCATTTGGGCTGCGCTGCAGCTGCCTTGGAACTAGATATGCGCCGAGGAACAACTACATCTACTATGACACTGTGGCAACGGAGTTGCGAATCCATGTGAGACGCTTAGAGTTGCTGTTGCAGCACTTTTCCTGCTGAATGGGCTGAGGCGGGCGGTCTCAAGAGAATGAGCATCAGCAGTACTGGTGGAAGCCTTCATGGTAACGTCCTCAAGCTTTTCACCACCTGTTTGCTGTAAGTGCTGCTTGGACATTGGGAGTATCTAGGAACCTGGTCGTCCGAAAGCATCATCAGTGCTTCAGATGAGCGTCTCAAGTCAAAGACTCAGATTGACCAAATCATTTTGAGACTACTGCAAGCTCTGAGTGTTTTCTAGGCGCCGCATTGAGCCACTGGATCGCGCACTCGCTGCCAGAGCCCAGCCAGCATCAATTTCACCAGGACACGATTGCAGTGAAGGCCACGAAACGCACAGCATGCGGGGGTAATTTACAAGGGTCTCAGCTCAGTCTGTCTTGATGCCAGGACCTCCGAATAGAGCAGAAGCTGTGAGCTGGCTGCTGCGGGACGGGCGCTTTGCACACCAGACTTGTTCCAGTCAAGCTTCTCCTTGCTTGCTATAGTTCACTTTTTTGTAATTCCTTTCAGGAATTTTACGTTTGTTTCCTTTAGGAGCTTCGGCCAGTGTCTTACTACTTCCGAGAGGGGCCAGAGGCAAAGCTGGCAAGGCAGGCCTTGCAATGCTTGTGTTGGAGTGTGAGGGCATTCAACTCGCTTTGGCCGTACTGACGCGACACTGCATGTATGCGCTGCTATCGGCTTGCACAGATGTACATAGGTAAGTTTTGCATCGTGAGGCAGCTGTTTGCAAAGACATACTCCGTCTTACACGGCTGTTGGCAGTCATTTGCAGAGAGTTCAAAAACACTAACACATATTGTGCTGCACCGGCACTTGCCCTTGCGGGTTCCAGCACGGAGTGGCATTTGCCTCGAAGGCTGCTCAACCAAATCATACCTGTGCCAGAGGTCTAATTTGTTCATCAGTTTAGCTTTGCGTCTCCAAGCTGCCATGCTGGCTTGGAACCTGTGCGGCAGAATTCGGCGTCAAGCCTGGGTCAGGCCATGGCTGGCAACTCGAGGTGCCAAAATTCTGCGTTGGGAATGTGACACGCCGCTTGCCCAGGAAATGGCGGCATACCCAGAGGCGATCGACTTCCTCAATTTTTGTTTGGAGAACTCTGGCGAATTCTCCAAGCGAGACTGGCTGGCATCCCTCACGCTTCTGACAGTTCGGAAGCGCTTCAGCACCTCCATGCCGCAATTTCAGCAGTACAGCCAGGTGCTCCTGAAACGGGCAGAAAGCCACTTCCCCGAGAGCATTCACCTGCTCTTGCACAGATATGGTGTTATAGGCTATGCGCCAGCGGTTTGGAAACTTTTGCCTGTGATGGCCGCGCGGGTGCCATGCATGACCCCAAAGCAGATTGCGCTCTGTGCTTGGGGTCTTGGGCGAACACTTGTGCACGATGAGCAGGCGTGGGTTGCACTTGGAGGCGCTGTCTGTGCTCGGGCGCCAGACTTTGTGCTCCCTGATTTGGCTATGTTTGCCTGGGGGCTTGCAGCAGTTGACCGCAAGGCTCCTGCAGAGATTGTGGCGCTGAAGCAGGCTGTACGCCAGAAGCTGATGGGCAACAGCCTCGAGGATGTGTCTAGCCACAACCTCTGCATGTTGCTGAAGGCAATAAGTCAGCTAACGCCGGGCGACCAGCGGTTTCTAGAGTGGTTGTTACTCATCATGCTGGAGGCGATGGAGGCCAAGTCCGTATCCTTTGCTGCGCAGGGCATTACAAGTATTTGGAGTGCTTTGGCTCTCCTGAAGTGGCGCCCTGATGATCGTGCGCTCGAGATTCTTTGCGAAGAATCGCGACGGCTGCGGCTTGATCACACTTTCAACCAGGACATGGCATCTGATCTTGCTAAGTCGTTGCTTGTGCTGAAGGTGGACGACCAGAGGCCTGAGTATCAAGTTGCAGATTTCGTAGCACGCCGCGGACTTTCCTTAAGATCAGACACTCTTCTCATTTTGTCGGAGTTTATGGCCATCCGCCAAGTCAGTCATGACCTGGCGTGGAAGCGACTGGGAGTTCGCGCGCAGCAACGAGGGGTGGACCTTACCCTGAAAGACATCGACCGTCTTGTTGCGGCATTCCGGCGAGCTGGCCGCGGGAATCAGCGGATTTATGGCATGCTCAGCCTATTCCTGCGGCTCCGTGAAGACCAGGCAAAGTATGGGGCTGCTTGAGAGGGAAAAATGTGCACAGGCGGCACGGGTTGCAAGCTGCTGCAAAGAAAGGGTCTTTGGTCTTGCTGCATTCCGTCAAGAATTTCGCACACCGCATCGTAGGTATGGCTTCATTGCACAAGAGCTGGAGAAAGTCATGCCCGAGCTTGTTCGAGACCATAAGGACCTTGCTATGGTTCCATTTATGTTTGCTTTCTGACCCTGTCTTTTGCAGGAGAAAAAGCACGTGGTGTACCAAGACCTGGTGGCTCTTCTTGCCTTGTCGTCGCAGGCAACAGCAGCAAGTTTTCGCCGGCATGACATTTGACATGACCTCGTTGTGTCATGCAAACTGGGCAAACTATATGGCAATGTGAGGTCCAGCAGGAGCGCCTAGAAGAGTATGAGGCTCGAGCCCGCAAACGGGCCGAAAAGCTCAGAGACCAGGCACGCGGGAAGCTTCCTTGCGTGTTCCAAGTCGGTTCACAAGTTTGCCCTTCAGTCATGTTGAGGTGTCGGCCCAGCCATGCTGCATCATAACTCTTTGCATCCTGCTGTGAAGGGCTCCTTGCTGACAAAGTTGAGCCACGCAGTGGCAAACTTAGCCAGGAGGACGTCCACGGGCTAGTTGCGAGCGTTTATTTGCCTTTTTCCTCCTGCTTCTTTGCGGTGCAGCTTTGAAGGATTACCCGCTGGGAGACTGTTGTGAGACCGCTGAATGCTTGGAGCCCAGCATGTTGAGAAAATAGAGGAAAAGTGCGGCAAGCGAGTCTGCAGAAGGGAAGCAAACAAGATTGAATGAGCATACAAGAGCAAGAGCAACTTTGTTCTGGCAGGTCAATAAGCAAATGAAGAGGTCAAAGTGAAGTGGCTGCGAAGGCACGAGTGCCAAAAGCAGTCCTTCCTTCCGGCAATGAGCTGCCACCAGGCAGCCTGCCTTTTGATAATGTGAACTCGGAGGGCGGGCTTCTCGCACCCCGAAGCGCTTGCAAAAAGGGAGAAGCATCATAGCCAATCATGAGGCAACTCAGCTGCAAGGCACGTGCACGTGAATGAGACAAAGCAGCTGATGTCTTTGCATTGGTGCCCCAAGCCAACATTTTGCTCTGCAGCTGTGTGTGGACCAAGCCGGGCTGTTCATGACTGATGTCCCAGATCCAAGTGGGCCAGGCAAGCTGTGAGCGTGTGAAGCTGCGAATCTCTGGTGTTGATAGTGGAGACCTGGCCAGGAGAAGCAAGCTGCGTGAGCCAGGAAGTGTTTAGACTGGCAGCCGGGGCCAAAGCGCCCGTGCGGGCCATCTCCTACGAGGCAGCGGTTTCGACACAACCAATTCCTTCGGGAGGTGTCTTGAAGGGCGGACAACTGAATTTCGCAAGTTCAGACGCGAGGCACTGCCGTTTGAGCCCTGTCAGGCTGAGGATGCGCAGGTGCTGGATGTGTACAGCTTGTTGGGGGGCAGAAGCAGGCCCTCTCAATTTCTCAGCTCAATTCTCAGCTCGCAGATGAAGCAGCAGTTGCATGCAAGGCTGGTGGATCCCGCTTCTTGGCATACAATACTGCAGTAAGAAGGGTACGCATTGCTTTCGGTCAAGCCGACAACGCTGCAAGGTCTTACAAGGCCATAGCCGTTTGGTGTGCTGTTATGGCCGTGACTTTGCTGAAATAGAAGGCAGATTTGCTCATGGTGCCCTTGCTGTGAGTTCCCAAGCAAGCAAGACTCTGGCGGTATGGAAGTTGCATGACGTTACAAGAGCACCCTAGGACGTCAACGCCGCTATAAATCGTAGCAATTTCACCATGTCAAGCTTGAGGACACCCTGCCGGAGTGCGCAACACGTTTCTCACACTGCGTACGCCTGCGCTTCTCAGGTTCGGAGATGGGGTTGCAACTCCTTGGCGATTTGTTCCGCGCAGCAGCCTCTGACATGATGACCGGGCCCCAGAGGTGTCCTCCATGAATTCCAGCGCCGTCAAGTCATCCAGAGCTTTACTCGGATGCCACCGAGGTCAGGGGCAGCTCGACAAACATCAGAGCGGCTTGTCCGGCTCGGAGTGTCGCTGCTTGAGTGCCGACAGCAGGACGGCATTTCTACCAAGTCGCAAGCGCGTGTGCGTCTGCTCGTGTCTGCGTGCGTGCATGCGTGCGCGCGTGTGCAAGTATGCAAGTGTGTGTGTGTGTGTACACGTGTGTGTGTGTGTGTGTGCGGAGTGTCAGATTTGCCCTGACACCACCTTTCTCGACGAGATCATGTTTGTCGCAGGGGAGTGCGGCATGACTGAGGGACCGCACTCAACGAAGCTACCTCAGTCATGGGATACCGGATCTGATCAATCCGGCGTACCTGCTTTCCGTGATTCTGAATGTCTTTTTGGCCCCCTTGGTTGCGGCGCTGTTTGTGCTTCTTGTTCTTTCGGGTAGCGTTTTCGCTGCTAGACGGAAGCCAAGTGACTGTGAGCCGAACCTATACCCACTCGAGACTCATCAGTTGTACTCGAGACTCATCAGCTGTACTCGAACGATTAGCATCCGCCCTTGGGAGTTGAAGTGTGGTCACCCCATCTTGGTGTACCGATCGTGTGACCCCGGGCCGGCTCGCCGGAAAATTTGACCTCAACGTTCTTATCATAGCCCAGCGGAACTTCACGTTTAAGCAGGAACGAGGTTTCACTAAAGGGAAGACAGCCGTCAGTTCATAGCTGCGTCTCACCTTTTCTCGCCTTCGTCTTCCGCGTGTCCGTCTTCTGGCTCTTCGCCCGTCTAGGGATGGCTTCTCCTTCCTCCCGTTCTCTTTTTGCTGCCTTTCGTGACCCGCGCGTTCGTCCTCCTCCTCTTCGCCCGCTTAGGGATGGCTTGGTTGTCCTCGCGTTGTTCACCTTTCTCCTCGTCTTCGTCTTCCTGTCCGTCTATTCCTACTCCTCGTCCTCCTCACGTAGTTTGGCTTGACGACGTCTTCTTCCCCTTCCGTTGCTATTTCGTGTCCGTCCTCTTGGCCCCCGTGTGGGATTCGACGTCTTCCTCCTCGAGCCTTGGTCTTCATCCTCTTTTCCTGTCTGGGCGGGATGCGTCGCCCTAAAAACGCATACTACATCCCTCTTCCTCTTCCTTCATCCTTCTTCCTTCTTTTCTCCTTTTGTCTCCTTGTCTTCTGCTTCTTTTCTTTTCTTTTCTGTTTCTCTTTTCTCCCCCCCGGGCGGGCTGCGGCGCCCTAAATACGCATCTCGCTCCCTTTGTCTTCTTTTCTCTCTTTCTTCTTCTTCTCTTTCCCTTTCTTTCCTTTCTCCTTTCCCCGGGCGGGCTGCGGCGCCCTAAATACGCATCTCGCCCCCCTTTTTCTCTTCCTTTTCTCTCTTTCTTTCTTTCTCTCTCTCTTTCTTTCTTTCTTTCTTTCTTTCTTTCTTTCTTTCTTTCTTTCTTTCTTTCTTTCTTTCTTTCTTTCTTTCCTTCTTTTTCTCCTCCCTCTTTTCCTACTACTTCCTGTTGCTCCTCTTCGCCCGTTTAGGGATGGCGTGTTCGTGGTGTCGTTCTTCAACTTCGCGGTGCTCTTCTTCTACCAGGTTTAGGAGGGTTTCTGGGCTGTTTGGGGTTCTTTGCCCTCGGCGGTGACCCTAAACTCGGGTTCCCCTGTTTTTCGTGTTTCTTGGTTGGGTTGTGCCCGCGGAGACCCAACGTGGGGCCTTTCTGTTTCTTTTGTTTTCCTGCTCTGTTTCTTTTCTGTTGGGGTCTTCGCCCGGTTTTGGAGCGCGTGTCCCCCCCCCCCCCGAAAAAGTGGTACTCGCCCCTCTTTGAGGGGCGTGTGTGTGCGGAGTGTCAGATTTACCTTTCTCGACGAAATCATGTTTGTCGCAGGGGAGTGCGGCATGACTGAGGGACCGCACTCAACGAAGCTACCTCAGTCATGGGATACCGGATCTGATCAATCCGGCGTACCTGCTTTCCGTGATTCTGAATGTCTTTTTGGCCCCCTTGGTTGCGGCGCTGTTTGGCTTCTTGTTCTTTCGGGTAACGTTTTCGCTGCTAGACGGAAGCCAAGTGACTGTGAGCCGAACCTATACCCACTCGAGACTCATCAGTTGTACTCGAGACTCATAAGTTGTACTCGAACGATTAGCATCCTCCCTTGGGAGTTGAAGTGTGTGTGTGTGTGCACACGTGTGTGTACACACGCGTGTGTGTGTGGCTGGATGGATGGGTGGATGGATGGGTGGATGGATGGGTGGATGGATGCGTGGACGGGTGGGTGGATCGGTGATCCTGCTGCGCGATCAAATTACCTCTCGATCCAGGGCAACCGCTAACCCTCGTGAGCTCTCACATTGCGGGCTTGCTCTGCCAGCCATTGAGTTGGGCTGTCAGATATGACATGGAAAGATTAACTGCTTTTATAGAAGGGTTCATCTCATAGACAAGTTACAATGGAAAGAGAGGAATGACGAAGAGATGAGGAATGAGGATTAACCGGTTGCAAAGATATCCAATATTTTTTATTGTAAACTTTAGGATCTATTATTTTCATATCTTTATCACGAAAGCTAGCTTTAGCTAGCTGAAGTTTCTCCTTGCGTAAGCAAGGTAAGGGGCTCAAATGCCGAAAGATTGATTTTTTCAATTATTTGAGCCGAAAAGATTGAAAAACATCAATTATTTAGACCCCCCCCCCCCCCCCCCCCCCCCGGTCTCAGGCTCGATTCCTCCCCCTGGGCAGTGGCTCAGTGTTCAGCAGTCTCGGTTTGCCCGTTTTGGACTTGGTGCTACGAACTTTTACATGTTCCACCGATTCAGCTTGTTCATTTGAGACCTCAGTCTTCTCGGTAAACCACCTCGCAAGAATCTTTGCACACGCAGCATGCAGAACCCAGAGGTGCTTTAAGACAGCTTCTGACGCCTCTCGTTGTTTTCATTTTTCAAGGTTTGCCACGCCACCATGTGCGTTTGCGTGTCGCATCCTACGAATCTTGCCGGGCCTCTCGTTGTACACAAGCTACCTATGAATCCACTATGTCACCGACCCATCTCATGCAACAACTGCTAGCTTTCGTTCACCCGCTCCTCAAGTTGTTGGTCCTAAAGATGGATCCAGAGAACAGCCAAGATTAGGAATGGAATGACGAAGGGAAAAGCTGACAGTGAATGGGTTCGTCTATAGACAGCATGTGGTGAAATCCTTTGCTCAGACCGTCTCATCCCCCCCACTTCTGGGTTCTGGGCGTGGGAGTGCTAGCGGACCTTTTGTATGCGTTCTTGTTCAGGCCGTAATTTGGCAATCTGCCCACAGTTTGACTGATCCAGGGTTTTGTGGCTCATTGGTCTTCAGACATTGTCTTAAAAGTTCAGGTGACAAGCGGCAAGTGCCAATAGCAACAGCATCTTCAGATTGCAAGCGTAGCTGCCGCTTGATTCCACCCTGCGAAACTCAGAAGCAATGTTTCTTCACTGGACGTAGGCACGCATGATACTTTGGACGAAGAAGGGGGGCGGCAAGTCGAGTTTTGCAACTTGGAGTTGCCGTTGCTATGACCGCTGCTGCAGGAGGACTCGGCAACACCATCGTGGACAGATGAAGTTGCTGGAAGGCCTATTGACGCTGAGCATGATTGTGTTGGGGCTGGCATGAGCATGGCGGTCTTGCCTGTTGCGTCACGCTTGCTTCAGCCAGCCAAGGATCCGTCCACCCTTGATGACAATGACGCTTTTGCTGCAAGAGCCCTGCCACCCATTGCAAAAGAGGCTGGTTAGACGACATTGAAGGTTCTTCTGCCCGCAGCCTTGGTGGAGTTGCTTCTGGTTGCTGATTCGCACGGGCTTATGCCTCAAACATTGAAGCTGCAGTGGCAGCTCGCCTTTTCTTCATGCATTGGCTGGGTGGCAATGTTGGTCTTTTCCGGCCCGTGTGCGGGTGTGTTTGGTTCACTTTTCTTGTTTTGTTTTTTGCAGCTGCCTCGAGCATGATACTGTATGCACCCTTTCACCGGGGACTTGTGGCCAACCAATAGGCCAGGATCCTTTGCGGCCTCTTCATTTTTGCGCTTGCTGCTTTGCTTTGGCTCCATTTTGCCGTCCTTTGCGGTTCAACCGCATTGACTTTACTGCCCCGCTTTTCTATCCTCCGAATGCGTTTGCAAGTTCCGATGTCATGTGCTCATCATAGGATGCTGCTAAGGCGCTTGTATGCACAAGCCAGCCCCTACTGCAGTGCTTCGAGAGCGTGGAGGAGTGCATTCGCGGCAGCTTGGTAGGAAATCAGGTGGCCTGTTTTCAGCCACATGTTGGGTCTCAAAGACAAAGCTCACAGCAAATCCAGATACCAAAGTCGCCCGCTTCTGACCAAGGCAAGACGGGTGACGCAGGCAGAGCTTGCATGTTTGTTTACAAAGTGCATCTATTGCCCTGACAGGCGAGTCTCGGCATTTCGCTATAGAACTCTCAGCTGCCCATGCGAATGAGATGGGCGCGCTGGCCATCGTGTTTCTGGCGTCACCTGCCAATGTGGAAGCTGAAGCGACGGAACTGCTAGTGCAGCATGCAAAAAGCCTGCGTCACATTGCTGGTGTTGTGCACAGGCCCCGTACAGGATTTGGCGTGAAACCAGCGAGTGTGGCCAGCTGCAGCCAGGACGAAACTATGCTGCTGTTACTATCTCCTAAGGCGAATCAGTCTCTTGCCTCACATGTTGCGGCAGAATGTTTGAAGATGAAAGACGGCGCTGCAAGTCCGGTATCTGAAATGAACCAGCCCAAGCTCAGCAATTTGCCCCTAACCGTCCACAAGCTGTACCAACCCAGCGGCGTGATTGCGTGGGGATGTCCAGATGCTCAATCACCAAGCCCCACATGTCGCAACTTCTGCAAAGCGTCAATCCCATCGCCTTCACCTGTTGCACCAGCCACTCCTCGAACAACGGAGGGTACTATCTTGCAGCGTATTGCAGAGGCAGAAGGCTTTGATGTCGATGCATGGCGCAGGGAGGCTCAGCAGAATGGTCGCCCGTTTGCAGACCAAGTGTCGGACTTGGCACAAGTGGTGATTCAGTTGCAGGATCTTCTTCGCGTTGTGGTCGGCCAAGTCAAGCTCCCATCTCCTGCAGTCGCTAGCTGGACTCAGTCGCGCCGCTCAGCAGACGCAACTATAAACGAGGCAATATCTCCGAGAGTGGCTGTGAGCAGCCCTTTTGCAACTCCATGCCATGTTCATTCGATGGCATCAACGGGAAACTTGGTGGCCTGTTCGCCCCGCAACCCTGTGGCCTCCGACTTGAAGCAGCGCCACTTGCCGGGATTTGAGGAAGGGGGCCAAGATGGAATGCAGACATGGTGACATGCGCCACTGCTCTAGGTGCGGAAGCCAGCGGCTCGCCTTTGACTCGCAGTTGCTCTGCAAACTATCCAGTAGGCGCCTGTGGGGTACGTGAGGGCCTACAGGGCGTTCTCACACCATCTTTGCCAGGGTCACTACTTTCCAAGGGCAGCATTATGAGTGTGCTTGGCGAGGCATGGGCGTCAGTCACGTGATGTTTTAGCTGGCTTGATGGTTCCAGGTCCAGTCACCAAAGGCTGTGATGAGAGACCTCTCGCCCTCAGAGCTTAGGTTCCTGCAGCTTTGCATGATACGAGCGCGCGCGTTTCTGGGCAGACCGCGATCCCTGCCGTAGCCTGGCTGAGGCATGGGTCCCCGCAGCCACCACCTCCGCCTCCGGGAGTTCAGTCCGCCGATCGAATAGAGTTTCTCTTTGCGGTATGGGCAGATGCTTGCGGCTTGGCCAGGCAACACAGGAGCCTCGTGCCGCGCAGAACGAGCCCGTTGCAGCCAGCCATGATGTCAGTCCCGTCTCCAGGGCCTGCGGTGCGCTGCCCAATGAGCACTACATGGCATAGCTCCACAGCACTCGCTGAACAGTTCCCAGGCTTCTCCAGCTCAATCGCACGGAATCTCGGTTTCTCAAGATGGCCACGTGCTACAATCTCCAAGGACCCCAGGGTTACACAAGTCCGGCGGAAACTTGCACTTATTTGCCGAGGACCGCTCAATGCTTGACACTCAGACATGTCTGCTATGGCAAATCTTTGCTTGCTTTGGAGTTCTCGCAAGCAAAGGCAGGGAGCGCGGTCCTCCCCCTAGCTGTCTTCCTGTGAGCCTTGCTTTGCAGACTGATGACAGCACACGTCGGAAGATAACCGATATTGTGCATGAGGTGCAGAGGGGCAGCGGTCACCAATGCCATTCCCACCACAGCACAAGGCTGCAAGCAGGCCAACCTGAGGTGCAAGCATGAGCATTGCAACAGAGGCGGTTCCCCACTCCGCCCGGGCTGCTGGTGGCATGGGCCAAGGTGGGCCAGGCATCGTTATTGCCTCTCAACTGCAAGGAGGCAACATGCTACACCCGGCGATGCCTATTGGCGAGGTTTGAGGTATGCCACACACCCACACGCCGAGGTGCCCGGTCAGACGTTGAGAGCAACGACCAGGGGCACCGAGAGCGTCAGCAATCTGCGCTGGGAGTGCCTCTTCTGCGCTTAAGCTTTGATTGATGCACCAACATGCCACGCCAAAGGAGATTCTTTGAGATGCTTTGGTGCATTGTGCTGCGGTGTGTCGCTCGTTGAGTGACACCTCCCTTTCAGGCCTTCTCCCGTTAGAGCGCCTTTGCTTGAATGTGTGCTCGTTTGTGGCCAGCTTCGGCACTCGTATCTTGAGCTTGGCATTTAGATTCAGCCAGAGCTTCCTGATGATAAAGGCACGTCCTGCAAGAATCCAAGGTCAGATTTGTGGCTGGCGCTGCCCAACAGGCTGGCTAGCATGTAGACTTTTGACCGGGTTGCCGTTCACTTTGTTGCCCGTACCCGAGCTTTCCCGACCCGTTTCTGCACAGGTTCAACTCCCTGCCACGTTCGCTCCACATGGCGGTGGACAGGCAGGACAAAGCATGGACACAGGTCAGATAGCTCACTCAAGTAGACCGACAATCAATGTCTCCAAGTATCGAAAATTGCACATGCAGGCATTGCCTCAACAGGTGCCTTGCTTGCACCTTACGGGCTCACCTGGGAGGGTCATAGGTAGTGCCATGAAGTGCTCGGCTCCTACCAACAACATGCTTTACGTCCACACAGGCTTCTGTTTTCAAAAGCCTTTCGCGTTCCTTCCGCAAAGGAAACCCTCTGCCCAAGCCAGCTTGTCAAAACAAACGCCTCTGAAACGTGTAGAGCAAAGAAGCTCTTTCCATTGCCGCTACGGCAGCCAACGTGCTGTCATTGAAATGTTGGCATCTCTGAACCCGAGTGGTGGCATGTGGTTGCCGTTGCGAGCCCTCATTTTATCAGCGATCAGGCACCTCGTAAGCCTGCATGTTGAGCAACCTCCTGGTAGCATACCTTGCAATGCCAGAGTGCCCTGGCGTTCGCGTCGGAGGGTTGGCTGCGCAACACTGCAGATGGCCTCACCACGCCAGTGAATCAACTCACATACTAGTTACTAGTCACAGGGAGTCTCGGCCACATGACCTTTCCGAGCAGATATGTTCTCCTGGCTGTTGAAGTGCGACGCGGCTCAGATGTCAGCCTTTGAGCCCAGGGAAAGCAAAGAGAACCATACCCGATCATTTGCAAGAGTTGCCAGGACAGTTGGAACTACGCTCACAATGTTAAGTTGGGTGTGAATTGTGCGCACTTCTCCTTGGGCCGTAGTGCTCTGTGTCTGTGTGTGTGTGTGCGTCGTTGCTTCTTTGCTTGCTTGGTTTCTTGTTTGTTGGGCGCCCAAACCTGTTCTCAGCAAGGTGGCCTTCCGCGTCGGAGAGCTCCGCCACTGGCCCAGGATGAAGAGGCAATCATTGATCTCAAATCAGCTTGCGCAGCATCGTTCTTCTCGTTTATTCATTTGAATGTTTGCTTTTGGATGCTGAGGTGCATGTCCTAGCATGTCTCCTCCGAAGATTGCTTGAAGCCACAAGATGCTTCGGTCACAGGGGACGGAAAATTGGATACCAAACGTACAGGTGCTATCAGGTGGCAATGCAAGGGCGAGAAATCCCACGGGCAAAGACATGATATGCGATGACATGCGGTCTAGGCTCGGGCAACAAAGGTAGCACTGTGCTGTGTACCCAAGCCATGGCGAAGAAGCTCAAGGCTCCCGTGGCAGTCAAGAGAGCCACGAAGTTGAGCAAGCAGACGTTGCGATCAGCGCTTGTCTCGGGCCTCAAAGAAAAGTCAGGGCGGAAAGACCTGAAATTCACAGCCGCTCCGGAAGTGGCCGGCAGGGCTGTTGGCATTGTGCCAATTGAGAAGAGAGCAGGATATCCTCTTTGCCTGCCCGATGGCGCTGTGGATCCCAAAGATTGGAAAACCAAAGATGGCGTGCGGGACTCAGTCGGCCTGGGTGTGACCAGAGCTGCTCTGTCTTCACATGAGTACGGTGAAACACGAAGCCCAGGCCCAATTTGATTCAGTGATCCTCAAGCAAATTCAGGCTGTTTTTAGGAACCCTGAGGTGCTTTGTGTCTTCCGAGCTTGTGACGAACAAACGCAAACATCAACAAGCCCACAGAGACATTGCAGATGGGGGCTTTCAGATTAGCTGCTTTGCACTTGCATTACTGAGTAAGTTAGAAGATCCTTTTCTTTGGAATGGATTCCTTGGGTTCTTCTCCGTGCAAGGTGCCACGCGGTACCAGGTGGGGCCAGGTCAACTGGTCAAGTTGTAAACTTACCTAAGGCAACGTACCACTTGGCCGTAGATACCTCAAAAACGCACTAGTGCTGCGCCAAATATATCGTGAAGCAATCCAATGCCCAGCCTGCCAACATTTCAGCCCACCTTGGACTAACTTGTGCATTTCAGCAGGCCAACATTTCGTTCCCGTGAGCCAATATCAGCTCTTCAGAGCTTCCTGTACATTTGAAGAGCTTCACGTCGACTAAAGATGGGGCCAAAACGTGTGAAGTGCTCCAACTCGCCTCGGGACGGACAAGTGGAAAGCGCAAATAATAGTTTCTGGGCTATCAGAGGGCAACGGAAAGCCACTCCTTTGTGGGAATCGTGCTTGCTGCTGAGGGAATAGGTAGCAGCAAAAAGCAACTTACTAAGTATCAAAAAACAACTTAATAGACATCAACAAAAAACAGTAGGCATCAAACAGAAGCTTATCGCTATTCTCAAAGTAACTGCGTGAAAGGAAGGAAGGAAGGAAGGAAGGAAGGAAGGAAGGAAGGAAGGAAGGAAGGAAGGAAGGAAGGAAGGAAGGCAGGCAGGCAGGCAGGCAGGCAGGCAGGCAGGCAGGCAACAGGAAGGAAGGAAGGAAGGAAGGAAGGAAGGGCTGTCGTGCTTGTTGCACTGGGGGGGGGGGGGGGGGAGGGGGTGCAGCCCCCCCTTTAGCTGCGCGCTATATAGTTCTTACCTGGCTAATGCCGTTGTTTGTGCTTGGGGGGCGGCGCCAAAAACACGTATTTCAGAGAATCAAGTAAAACTTCTTAGGCATCTTTTTTGGCACCATTGCAGTACAAAGCCTGGAAACTACGGCAAGAAAAACACACCTATCAGGCATCGGGGCTGCTGTGTTTAGTGCTTGTCGGCTGGAGTGGGTTTTGGGTGCGTTTCGGATGTGCTTAGGGCGGGTGTAGGATGAGTTTGGGCCCACAACCCGCCTCAAAGCCACTCAAAACCGACCCTAAGCCAACCTGCAGCAAGCAACCCCAGCAAGCTCTAAACAAAGCAGCTCCAGCCATGCCCGACAATTTAGCTTTTGATGCGTGATGAGTTTGTTTTCAAAGCCGCAGTTTCCGATTTTTACTGTGTTTTGCAGCAAAAAAGTTTTTGTTGATGCTTAACAGGCTGTTTGATGCCTCACCCGCTGCTGAGCTCGTTTTTGCGTTTCGACCTGTGCTCAGAATCCATCCGGCGCATTCGCCTCCAGCCGCTTGCTTGCTTCCGATTGATGGAAGGCAGCTGATGCAATGCCCAATGTGTATGCCCTCTCGTCAGCCAAACACCAAAATCCTAAACGCCAGGCTTTCACGCAAGGCAACAAAATAAATCCCTAAAACCAAAATGCGGTAGTACTTTTCCACTCGCAGACGAAGACGAATTCCAAAGACGCATTGACTCCAGGCTCTCCGAAACAAAGAAGAAGCGCGAAGACGAATTCCCCAAGCCAAATTCCGCCCCGAAGCCGAATTCTACCCGAAGAAGTCCTCCCAACGACAAATTGCGAAGGCAATTTCCCGAAGACGAACTCCTCCCCGAAGGCGAATTGCGAAGACGCTCAAGGAGAGGCATACGATCAACATCGAGACATCTTTTGACAAAAGCGTCTACTCTGTGGGGGGCCGTCTATGATAAGATGACGAGGTTGCCACGAACGCTTGCTGCCAGCGTGTCTGGTCAATGGTGTTTTTGAGGGAGCTTGGCTTCAGGGAAATCGTCTTCACAATTCGTTGGAATTCGGCTTCGGGGGGGAATTCGTCTTCGGGATGGAGCAAGCGCGCAAAGCGGTGTTTGAACATTTTCAGGCAGCCCCCAGGCGACCCGTCGAGCCTTGGTCTTCAGGAAGTTGCCGCGCTTGTCCAAGGACCCAACGACCGGTAACCCAGTTCCTGACTGTCGACTAAGTCGAAAACTTCGTTATCAAGCCAAGTTTGGCACTCTAGCAACTTTGCCTCAAGGGATTGCTTCTGGTAAGCTCTTATCTCAGTGGCTGTTGCTTCTTTCCGTTTCTTTCCAATGAGTGCGGATGTTTCTGAAGAGAAGTGCACCATCATTGTTTGTCATGTGCTTGGTCCGCATGGTTCTTGCCAGTGAGGCTCTGATGAGAGAATCCACACCGAGACGTGGGTGCCCTCGACCCTTCTAAGGAGAACGGTTCAATGCCTTTTGGGTCCGACTTTTCAATGATGTACGGAGATTGTTCAAATTATCTCTGGATGATGGATGAGGAGGCAGAATTGTTCCTGGGTGAAGGTTCAGGTGATTGTTCACCTGACTTCTTCCGAGTCTTCTGCTTTTTCTGTGTCTTGAGTTGTTTCTCAAGATGAGGCAGTTCAAGCTCTTCATCATTGTCTTCATTCTCTTCAAAGTTCCCGATGGTGATGGCACCACGACAGTCCGTAAAACGGTTTGGCGGATCTTGTGGATCCGTCGTGAATACCGCATTCGGATTTGTGTGCGGGCATGATCCAAGCAGATGGCTGATCTGGTTGCCTGAAGGCTACGCATCATCTTGTGGTGAAGTGAGCGGCGTGTTAATGCCAATGGCGTGTGTGCCGCGCATTGAGCGAACGGAACACACAAGGTTCCCACATGCGAAGCCAACGCGCATCGTTGGGTTTTGTCGAAAAAGGTCACTCGCAGTACCTGGCGGGTACTGCTTCATTGTCTCCAAAAAAAATTGGACAAATGAGCCATTGATGATAAATGGCTGAACATTCTTGTTGAACGGGAGATCTTGAGTCTTCAAAGACATACTGCTGCGTGTCATGTTGAACTCCCGGTCAATGGCACCCATCTCCTTACGGAGAATGTTTTGATTTGTTGATCGGTGAGTGGCTCAAAGATGTCCTCCAAGAGGTGCGCGTCATTGTCGAGCAGCTTCACCTTTATGTGACGCACGAGGATCTTGCGCGGTATGGATAAACCTGCGCCAGTTTGGTTCTGCTTCCGAAAGTGCCTGCGTTGGCTTCAAGTGGTTGATGTTCGTGTTTCACTGATGTCGTGAAATTCTTGCGTGTCCTGAAAATTCGCTATAGTACCTCGGGAGGCAAGCGCTAAAGCAAGCTTGTTGGCTGGAGGCATCTCATTCCGGATTCAGGACCCTTCAGTCATAAGTGAAGAAATGGAAGTCTCCAGGCCACGGATGGATCTGCGAATGATTGCTGCGTGCAATGTAAGTACCAGATCCTGGATGAGTGCGGACTTTCAACAGTGAAGTATCTCCTGTGCTTCAACTGGTATCGTGCAATCGATGCCACAAGTTCACCCATTGGGGTAGCGTTTCGCTTTTTCCAGACCGTGGTCTCTCTGGATGTTCTGCATGTTCGACCGTGGTCAGCGCACCGGTGCCATGAGGATGACATCGGGTGCCTGCTCTTTTTTCTATGAGAATGTTTTGCCCGTTAGATGCCATAGGTGTCGACAGGCATGGAAGAAAGGTCTGCAACAAGCATGTTTCCTGGCAGTTTCAAGGCTGCGGACTCGGGAGAGATTTTCCCGCCGGCTTCGATGGCTCTTGCAATCGCTTGATGAGCCTTCTTGTTCTTTCTGCAAGGCTTCCTTCATGGTCTCACCCTTCCAAGTTCCGAGATCGAGTCCTACCATTGCTTCATGACTTTTCTCCCTTTAGCCGCCTCCTTGATTTATGAGCTCGTTCGGAGATTCCGCGCGAGGGCGTCGCAACATCTAGTTGGTCCGAATGCTAGTTCCAATGGTGTTACGCCCGCGTAGGTGACGGCCTGGTTCCCGACAGACCTCTTCGAGTGAGGCAGGTGCTGTTCCTGCCTTGATAAAACTGAGCATGATCTTGAGTTGTGCCTTCAAGAGTCGCACTGCTGCTTCAGCTCGGTTCGGCCGTGGGGTGTTTGGTTGCAGCGAGATTGGTGTAATGTTGAGGGACAGATAGAAAGGCTGCTTCTCTTTGGCGCTGACCACGTCGAAGTGGACCTGTGCGGTGCGTTTCATTTTGCCTTGCGCCGCCCGCCTCAGACCTGTAATTGCGCCTATTTTGCCGCATTGCAGAAAGGAAGAATGTAAAAAGCAATCGCGGGGGGGGGGGGGGCGTCAGGGAATGAGGCGTCGGAATGCGGCGTCAGCCAGGAATGGGGCGTCAGCCAGGAATGTGACGTCAGGGAGGCGTGTGACGTAATGCGGCGTCAGCCGGGAATGCGGTGTCAGCCAAGAATGTTGCGTCAGAGAGTGCGGTGTCGCAATGCGATGTCAGCCGGGAATGCGGTGTCAGCCAGGAATGTGGCGTCAGAGAGTGCGGTGTCGCGGTGCGGCGTCAGCCGAAAATTTCGCGCCAGAGAATGTGTCGCTGGAACGCGGCGTCAGCCGGGAATGTGGCGTCATGTAGCGTCAGGGGAGAACGTGGTGTCAGGGGACGCGGTGTCACAGGCTTTTGGAACGCGGCGTCAGAACGCCAAGTCAGCGTCAGGTGGTAAAGCACAGGCCCTTCTGCGGCCGCCCTGCTAAAATCCTTGAACCCAAGCATCGTGAACCTAAAAAGAACAGCACTCAAGAAACGAAATCCTTACAGCCTCAAATCTTACTGCCTAAACCTTAAAGATCCTGAATGCCAAAAACCTCGCACAGAATTCATGGTGAAAAGGGTTGGTAGCTGTCCTGGCAAGATGATGGGGGCGGATTGCAGTGATTGGTGGTAAAGATTGCACCGGGGGAAACGCATCCGAGCGGCCTGGTAAACCAAAGAGGGATGATACGGACTCCGCAGAACCTTCCAGCCTATGGCCATACCACTGTGGGCAATCTGTTCAAAGAAGTTTAAAGACAGGCAACGTCAGCTGACCCCAGGTCAAAGTTGAAGTGGACTTTGCTCGCGTGCATTGGCTTCCTGATGAATGGGGACAGGGTGTGAAAACGACATGCCCCACAGCTCGAAGCACCGGTGGTGGTGGTGGCACACTCACGGCTTTTGTTAGCCCCGACATGACTGTCTACTATCACAAGTGCAAGGTGGAAGAGTATGTGGGCCGGCCATTGACCGAACGAGATGGCTTCAACGGGCAGGTTCGTTTGGCGCAGCTTCAGGCAGAGCAAGCTATCAACTTGGCGAGGATGCAAATCAAAGAGATGAAGGAAGGCAGCAGTTCGAAGGGCACACATCGGATGATCGGCACGGATCGTGATGCTGATTTTTTCAAGCTGCTGTCCCAGGCAGAGCGGAGGCGCCTCCACACAACTTAGTTTTCTCAACATCGCAGCGTTTTCTGAACCCCTCCCATGGCAGACGACTTGTTCCTATAAAGGTGTCTTCAACCTTGACAAGGGACAGCGAACGAGTGGCGGGCTACGCTCTGTTTGTCAGACTGGTCGTTCGTAGTTGTTCTTCGGCTTAAGCTCCTGAGACCGTTCCACAGGCAGGTTCCTTTGGCCACACATTTCCATCAGGGCATGTTTGTTCGATGTCTTTTAGGCCGGCAAAGTTGTTCAGGGCGCCCTTTCCAAAGTAAGTGGTCGGAAGTTCTTTCTGGAGGAGCTGTTGTTTGCCTCATCAGACCAGCAGAGCAGTCGGGAGCAGCAAGCAATCTTTTTTGGGAGACAGCGCAGGAAAGTAATGTCGTGCTATTATGCCACGAAAGATCCCGCATGAGTTCGCCGCCCTTTTGAACATGTGCAGTGAAGCCAGCATTCTTAACCTGCGTCATTATAAGAAATCATCATTCTCTTACCGCAGCATGCTTGGTCAAGTTTGGTTGGTCAAGCTGCGCCGCGCAAGAGTGCCTGGCTTTGCCTGGCTTTGCCTGGCTTTGCCTGGCCTTGCCTGGCCTTGCCCCCCTTCCGGTTCCATAGTCTCTTTCCCAGCCTCTCTGCCTTGCCACTCTGCCTCCCCCCCTCCCCACTCGCCCTGCGGTTCAACAACCCTCCAGCTGCAATACGCCAGGTAGGCTCGATGAAAGCCCTACACGAGAATGCTCGTGTTGTCTAAAAAGTGGCCTGAACACACATGGTGATGTGCTGAATTGGACTGAATGCTTAATACTTACATCACCCCTCTTCATTCTACCCATCCCACTCCCCTCAGTTCTTCCCTCGTTTTGCTTCGTCTCGCAGCCTTTTGCGCTCCCCTCTGCCTAAGGACCCCAAGGACCGACCAAAGCAGGGTCAAAGTTTCACATGAGGTGCGTCTAGCACGTTGTATTTCTGCAATTCTTTGCGATTCCTCTCGCGGCCCACAAAGTTTACTTGATCATACTTGCCAGTAACAGGAAGTAGTCTCATCCGTGGCACATCCGTGCTTGCTGTTGACATCCCAGGCACCTACCTGCAAAGGAAGACTTCCACTTCTGCGTGGTGTCTGCCCGCCGGGCAACGAAGCTTGAAGGTGTCAGAGACATCTTCACGGTGCAGACGCAGCTGGTGGAGGCTGGAGTCAAGCCCACATGGTACGTGGACGAAGAGAGCTTGGCTCAGTACAAGGCTCTTGGCCTCCACGCAGTGGTGGGCGGGAAGCTCACCCAAGCGAGAAACAAGGCCTTGGAAGATGCCAAAAGCAGTGGCAAGATTTGCGTTCAGCTCTCAGACGACATCTCGGCTTGGGAGTACCGCCATGGGGAGCGAGCTAGCGAGAAGAATGACAAAGCAGCGAATGCGGCGCACGCAGCGGCTCGCCGATTCATAGTGACGCCCGTGGCTGCGGCTCGCTTCATTGCTGCCAAGATGAGGGCTTCCGCAGAGAAGCCAAAACTTGGAGGTGGGCAGCGAATGAAATGCATATGCTTGTGTTGTGCCATGGGTGGCTGTGGCAGTGTGCAGGGTTCATTGGCAGGCCCTTTTGTCTTTTTCCCCTGAAGGCGTCTACATGCTTGGAAGCTGTGCTCGCGCTTTTTCAGGCTTGCTTTGGTTGACAAGGACCAAGGTTGGATCCTTTTGTGCTTTGGCAGGCGAGGAGTTTGGCCGCCAGCACTTCATTTTGGGTGCCTTGGATGCTGCATCATTGTGCTTTTCGTTTTGAGGGACCCTGTTTGAGGCGACTTCTTAGTTGTGGACAAGGACTCCCCGGTGATGTTTGACGCGAACATGACATTGAAGGCAGGCATTTGAAAACTGAAGCTTCTGTGGTGCTCAAATCTTACACCAGAGAAACACATTTGCTTCCCGTTGTGTGTTCCGCCATTTGTCGTTCTGTGTGCCACAGGCTCTGCTATTTAGGGCTTGTGCGTGTGCAGGGTTTGTATGACATGATCTGTGGTTGCTCGCCATTGCCAAAACCATATTTGCTTTGCATACTCATGCCAGATGCAGCTGTCGTGCTTCTGTTTGTGTCCATCTATTTGTTTGTTTGTTTTTGCGTGACTGTGCTTGTGGAATATAGATATTTGTCGCACAAACACACGCACGCCAGCCAGTGCATTTGTTTCGTGCATTCGCCATGTGTGTGCGTGTGTTGCAGTTGCACTTGTCATTTGTGCAATGCCCTCTGGGGCAGGAAGACTATGATTTCACTTGCGCTCACATCAAGGCGGCAGCCAGTAATTTGTGAGGACTGCGCTTTCGTGTTCTTGGAGGCCCACGGCTCCGTTTTGCGCTGCAATCGCATGACTCTGTCAGTTAAGCACTACAGCAACAGTAGGGGCCCCATTCTGTCAGCCAGTTTTCGGTCGTAGGACAGAAACCCAAGCCAGGGCAGTTGCTCAGGTGGCGGAGCCGTCAGCACAAGAGACAAAAAAGGAGAGGAGGCTGGCAAGAGCGGATGACAGATTGCAGCCTTTGGCCCCACCATCGTAAAAGACAGTCATGCAGGAGAAGCGCAACATCGCCATCTTGTTCAGGAAGTGGCCAGGCTCGGTCCTTCTGAGAGCGAAGTGCCCAAGGGGAACTGCGTTTGGAACCAGGTGCCTTCCGGATGAACCCGAAGCGCAAGAATGAGGTCATCATGAGGTGCGTGGCACCATAGTGCAGAATGCAAGCAAGCGTTGCGGTCACGGATTTGACCAGAAATCTTGCAGCTCTTTCAGAAGCCTGCGCGCAGGCAGCAAGCAAAATAGAACAATCATTCAAATGTAAGGGCTGCCACCTGATGCCGCTCCCTGCTTCAGTGCGAAGCATTGTTGGATTCCGCAAAAACATAGACAACAAATCACGTTCTGGCTCCAGGTTGCTCCAAGTTTCAGCCCAATCAAGTTTTTAGGTTGCTCAAGTTTCCAAGTCTCTGCCTTTTATTGTAGAATTGAATGGCAGTCTGTGCCTACAGAGCAGCATGCCATCTACGTTTAGTCAGCTGAAAGCTATCCGCAAAATCCCCACGTTTGCATGCATTATACGGATTTAGCCGGAGCCTGGTCCCCGATAGGTGTGAGGGCTATCCGTGCATGTTCTACGTGTTCCACACTTTGGGATAGCTTTGGCATAATATGATGAGGCATTTCTTTTGACCTTCGCCTAGGTGGAAAAGCTGCAGCGATGATGATGATGTCGAGAGCGAGCGGATTACAAGCACGGAGACAGGACTTGCTTTGGGCCACATTTGAGACGGATGAAATTCAGGTTGTATGCTTCCCAGTGGCATGCTGTCCTGCAGGCCGGGCCATTGAGAAGCAGAACCAGGATCGAACCCGGAAAGTGCCATTGGTTGCATTTGCAAAGTCTGAACGCAGGTAACAGCATTCTTATGATGTGTGTTTGTTTGGATGCTTTGGGGTTCAATTTTTACAGATGTTTCACGCCAAGGTTCGGAAGACCATCAAGAAGGTGGCAGCCTTGCTTCGTTTTGCCCTTTGAGCATCAAGCGTGTAAAGCATGCATTGGTTTGCGCCAACGACTTCAATTTGAGTGTCGCCTGGTTCTGACGCACTGCAGGCAACCAGAGGTGGTGCATGACGCACTTCTGATGGAGGAGTGCCTGACCGGAGAGTTGGCCTGAGGACTCTTTGGTTTCAGTTGGCTGCAAGGGATAACAGCCATGGGGTGTGGGGTTGCTGGCCTTTGGGGCAATGGGGGAAACCAGCAACACGAGATTAGC